>JALJVW010002489.1:0-26285 GCA_024865655.1 Emberiza elegans | reverse complement strand
TTAAAATAACATTTACTCAGATGTGCATGGTCACCTACCAGCTTGAAAGCTCTTATTCCAGCCAGTGACTCAACAAGAGAAATGACCACAGTAGTTTGACCAGCCCAGCTACCACACTGACACAGACCACCTGTAGCTCAATTATTCAGGAAATTGTTTTTCTTCTGTTTCCTAGCACAAGTTCTTGCTTCATAAAATGGGAATATTTTGCTTTCTTGGCAGCACAGAATTTGTATTTTAATAATTTCAATACTTTGCTAGATAAAAAATGCTTCAAAAATTCATAGGAAAATTTGGTTCCTTCTCCTGCATTTCTTTTGCCACACACAGGCTAAATAACACTTCAGAGAGAAATCTCAGTTTTCAAGAGCTCTTACAGTCATGCATCAATATTTTTAATAGAGTTCATTGAATTTTTTTCCCTCTTCTTCACAATACTATTTGACAAAATTGACACGGGAAACCTGTACAACACGAACAGGACGGGACACGCAGAAGCAGTGTCTTGAGCTTTATTTTTTAGCATCAGTCTCAATACATTGAATACAATGGAGACAGGAGAGATGCTAACAGCTCGCTGTTCCCAAAGCATGCCAAAGAATTCCAGTGTGACAGTATAACATAAGACAAGTCCAGCCTAAGATTCATCCAGTCATACAGAGTAAAAGCATATTGACAGTGGTTCTGTCCAATCACCTAAAGAACATGTAACTAGGGTTAAAACAATAGCGTTCTATTCCTTAAGACAATGGTTCGTTCAGAAGAGACACAGCACAGAGCTCTATTCATGATCGGCCTTCTAATATATACTTAATATATACTTAATATATACTTAATATATACTTAATATATACTTAATATATACTTAATATATACTTTTTGCAACTTAGAAAGCTAAGCTACAGAGGTTTATTGTTATAGCTTACTTGATTTTCCCATGGCCTAGAAAACCTGTTCTGCTGTTTTAGCACTATTTCCCAACCTGCTGTCTGAGGCCTGTCTTTTCTGTCCTATCCTAAAACCCTCTGGCTTTAAGGATTCCTACAATTCCCCCTCTCTGTTGACTCAAAAAGAAACCCTCATAATCGTGTTGTTCCCTACTTGCGTTTCATAGCTCTACCATAGCTCAAGCTGCTTGAGGCTACTTTTGCTGCCACTAAACAATGCTATTTTACAGCACAGCAACTTAATGCTGTGAACGCTCAGTCATTGAAAAAGATATAGTCCATATCTGGCAACAATTATATGTCATTGTTCAAAAAACTCTGGTCGATTCCAGGGTCTTAACTCAAAACCTTCATCCATTGCTATACCTTCATCAGGCTTCTCTGTAAGATTCTGAACACTTTCTGTACTTCTACTTCCTACTTCTCTCTCCTGTACAACAAAGACTTCTCTGACTGTTTTGTTCATCGTCCATCGTACACATGGAAGTATACGGAAGTATACATGGGATTACTATCAATATCATTATCAAGACACCCAGTACATAAAGACCTATCTTACAAAGTTGCCTTAGCCAAGGTGCAAAGCTCCATTCTTTGAACAAATCATCCAACCAGGTTCCACTATCTTCTTGATTTTGGGCTGTCAAATCTTTCAGCTTTTGTATACTTTTGTGAATAGATTCCGAATGATCAGACAGGTTCATACAACACAGTCCTTCAAATTCTTCACAACCATGCCCTTGTACCAGTAAAAGAAAATCAATTGCTGCTCTATTTTGAAGGGTAGCATGTCTGACACTATCAACATCAGTTAACATATCACTAATTGCTGAGCATGTGGCATTAGTCTGCTTACTCAGCCAGCATCCAACTCGGTCTAATTGTTTTAAAGCTACTGCTGAAGCCAATTGGGGTAAAATTATACCTGCTGAAACCCTTCTTGCAGATTTCCAAGGCATAAAATCACTCTGACAGTTCTCATCATAATGAGGAACAGATCTTGTTTTCCTTTGTTTCTTTTTCATGACAACTTTGGCAGAGGGTGCGATTACAGTGAACATCCCAATGCTACAAGGGCCACCTTCAAGGTGTGCTGGAATGCTTTGCCAAGCCCTGTCTCCGCAGATGAACCAATATCCCTTAGGCAATTGCCGTGGATATAGGTCAGCCTGAGAAAGCACATCCCAACTGTTTGAAGAATTACACCAAAAACTCAAATTTCTGTATGCAAAATAATGAGGAGTAACATTGAAATTTGGAGGATCACCTTTTCGCCAAGCACTAGCTACAAAGGTAAAGCAAAAATCCATTGTTAAAGAACCAAGGATTTCCAATTCTTGGGGTTCGGAAATTGCCCTAGGAAGTGTTTTGGCCCATACGTTCCAATTCAATGTAGGATTGTTTCCATTGCCAATTTCACCTAACTTACTATTGGATTGTTTTCTGACTACAGGCAACTCTTTTACCGGCACACCAACCAGACAGGTTGAGAAAGGTTTTTCTGGTTCCGAATTGGATAAGCATATAGTATCCGAGCCGGCTGCCTTGGCTAAGGTCACCCAAACATTTGTCTTTGGTTGTTCCACAGGCAAATCTGTGTGACAAAAAACAATTAAGACCCACCAAAACCAACATACAACTTGCATTTGCTCCATCTTCTTCATGAGCTAAATTTTGGCATAATCCTTATATAACAATCTTAAAATTTTGTCCTAAACAAAAACAAAGCTCTGAACTTTCGTCTAAAGTCAGCTCTCACAAAACAAACATTTGACATATAATTGACACACTTATGAATAACATTGACACAAAATCAGAAACTGCAGGTTCCACCGAAGCACAAGGAACGTCAGTCGTGACCCGGGATCCCTCCGCTCGGCTCACGTCTGCGTGCTTGCTTCTTCGGTTCTGGATTCTTCAACACATTCTGAGGTGCGGTATGGCTTGACGTTTTTGGCAGGAAGCCACTTGATTCCGGCACCTGTAGAAACAGAAGCATACCCTTTGCCCCAGGTTATTAATCGGAAAGGACCTTCAGTTTGGCCAGAATCAGGGTTTCTAATTAAGACAGGTGGATTTTCTTTCAGCTTCGCTTGCGTGTTATTTGAAAAATGCCTAAGAATTGGTGGATCAGGTTCTGCAAACGAGCTGTTCAGGAAGTTAATAACATACAAAGCCTTGTTCAGCCTCATCTGAGGTGTAACCTCTGCTCCCCCTCTCTGTTGATCTAACATACATTTCAATATTTGATGAGCTCTCTCAATAATTGCTTGGCCTGTGGGAGAGTGAGGAATACCAAAGATGTGGCGAACACCCCATTCTTGTAAAAATGTGGCTAATTTTTGAGATGTGTATGCAGGACCATTGTCAGTTTTTACTTCTTGGGGCACACCCAATGAAGCAAAAGCTTGCAAAAAATGATGACAGGCATGATTGCCTGTTTCACCTGTGTGAAGAGAAGCAAACATTGCACCAGAGAATGTGTCCACTGAAATGTTAATATTTTTAAATTTACCAAAGGAAGGATATTTAGTGATATCTGTTTGCCATAACTGCAGACTTTGCAACCCTCGTGGATTGACAGCCCCTGTGGAAACAGGGGGTTGCACAAACTGACAGTCAGGGCAGCTATTGATGATAGCTTTAGCTTGGCTTTTAGTAATTGGGAACATTCGCATAAGTGCTTGTGCATTTTGGTGAAAAAAGGCATGACTCAATTTTGCTTGTTCAAAAGTGTTTGGCAGAGTGTTTGAAATAACCACGGTCAATTTGTCAGCTCTCGCGTTTCCTTCCACTAAAAATCCAGGAAGAATGAGCCCTGATATGAGAAACAAAATATGGATTAGTTCTATGTTGCAAAGTTGTATAAAGACATAAAAGCCAACGATATAAAGTTTCATTACTAACATTTTTCAAAATTGATCCTTCGATTCTTTTGACTACATTAGCTACATAAGCAGAATCTGTAATTAAATTAAGAGATTGAGGGAAGAGCTGAAAAGCTCGAACTACAGCAGCAAGCTCAACTATTTGAGGAGACCCTTCTACTGATTGAATGTCTGATTCCCAAGCATTGGTTTCTTGGTTCAACCAAGCTACGACTGATTTGTGACTTTTGCCAGAGCCATCAGTGAAATGTTCCTCTACAGCATTCAAGGGATGGACTGCTGTAGTAAAGTGCCACATTACGTAGTCTTGATTATTGGATTATTATTTCTGGACTCAAGATTTAGGAGAATTAGATATTCTACTATGTTGCAGTAACAAATTTTAATGCAATTACTAGATTTCCCAAACCATTGGATTAGGCTGACCTTTGCTGCACACAAGCCTTTGACCCCAGTTGGAACAATTCTGTAGTTTTCTTAATTACCTATTCTCTCACATCAATAATGGTTTAAATTGTGTTATAACCCTCAAGTCTCTACACTAAAACCAGCCCATTTTTTGATGCAATTTCACAGCAATGTCACTGCCTCAAAAGCCTGCTGCTCCTTCCTTGGAAACCTCCCCTATTCATTTTGTTTTGAATGCAAAGAAGGATGAAAGTAAGATTTTCTGCAGTCTGAATATATTTTTATTTTATATGCATTATGTAGACACTTATCATAATGTGTATATATATTAAATATATATAATGATAAAGGATTAGATACACAATTCCTGTTAATACAGGACAGCCAATAACAAAGGGACATTCACGCCCCCTTTGTCCTTTATTCCAAATGGAGAGCACATTCCTCTCTGCTATGTATTTTTGTCTGTACCACTGACTTTTCCTATGACCTTTGTCTGACTTAACCTTATATACTTTTCCTTCTTCCTCACTATTTTCCCCTCTTGGAAGTCTTCCATAAATTTCAGATGGAAAACCACTAAGAGTTAAATATCAGTTACTGCTGGAATGCAAAACTTCAGCTCTAAGTTTGGAACTGAAGAGATGGAAGAACTTGCAGGATAATGTATTTTTCAATATCGCAATCTTTGCCTGAACATACATAACAAATGTGCTTGACAAACCAAGTATGAAATTGCTACAGGCAAGGGGCATTATATATAATTGGCAAATCTGGTGCCTTAGGGAAGTAACCAAGATGAAGTTGCCTATCTGAAACTGCTGTTCTGTCACTGTCTAAATATAAACTTTCTTCAAGTGCTGCAGGGTGTAAACTGAAAGTGACTTGCTGAGAGGGTGCTGACTGACTACTCTGAAGGAGGCTTCATTTGTGATAGCAGAGCAGTACATTGGCACATGCCGATGATATATTCAGGGAACTCTTCTTGGGGTTTAGGAAGGGTATTTGTCAAGTCTGTCCTGTGGTCCTGGGTGGAGTATCTTGTCAAACTCACTGGTATCTGATATAACAAACTATTTATAAGGCCCAGGACACTGAACTATAAAATGTCTGTTTCTGCACAACCCACATGGCCTTCTCCTGCCTCATTCATGGAAGTATAAACTGTTCATGTGCTCATTTTCCTTTTAAAGGACATACTGAGACTGAGATAAGATTGATATGCAAAGTAACAAGGCAAAAGTACACTTTCAGATTGATATGCAAAACTTGTCCACCGGCTAAGAAATGGCTTAATGTGCAAGTGTTTTAAGAAAGAAGAATGATGGAGCAAAGTTCTAAGCATTCTGACTAGAATTATGGGGAGCAGTTAATTATGCTTACAGCAATGTATGGTTCCTTTAGCACTAAGAAAACCTAAATAAATACTTTACTACTGCTCGTGGTGGTATTGGCAAGGAACGTGGCTGCTGTCTGTAATGAAGCATCAAAGCTGGCAGGAGGTACACAGCTACTCATTTATCAGAGTTTCCTGGGAGATGAGAGTGACCTGCTCGGTTCTACAGCATTAGTGGAAATTTGCAACTTAAGACAGATTGCAGTGTTAGTGTTACAGACTTACAATGGCAGAAAATTCACACTGCTATGTTAGTTTCCAGGACTTGGTGTGAATTAACAGTTAAAAACCAAGGAGATGCATTTCCTAAGAAAGACGAGAACCACTGCATTAAAAATTTTAGATAAGGTTAGGCATGCCGAGGAAACAGGAAAAAGTAAACACTATTAAAACGTGAAAAGAGAATCATATCAAAGAGGGATGTAAAAGTGCAATTTTTTAAAGTAATAAACAATTCATTGGGAAGCCAGGCAGCAGCAATCTTTCAGCACTTGAGCTTATGTTAATTTGTTATTTTAGCTGTAGAACCTCATTGTTTGCAGCATTTTGATTCTTTTGGAACTTACACAAAATGTCTTCATTAGGTCTTAGCAATACAGTTTTCCATTCCCTAATTTGATTGTTACTCAGAAAGACAAAATCTCCTCCAAAAGACACCAAACCCAGGATATCTACAAAACAGACCTTCAGAGATTAAAGATAAAGTTTCTCAAAGATCATGGCTATCATGTTTTAGAAGTTATATTGCAGATAATCAAATCCATTTTGAAACATAAGTTACTAACTTCTTTCTAGCAAGGGATGTCAACCACTAATTGGAATTGGAGGCCACTGAACTCTGCTCTCACCTATTCTGCAGAAAACCTGAAAAAATTCCACTGCAGTGGCATTCTCCCTCAGTGAAATCAGTGCCACCAAGAATACTAGCAGGTCACAGAGTCCCCTGCAAAGACTCTTACTCAGCTACCCTGTGCTCAGGGCCTTTCAGCTGCCATTTTAACCCAGGGATGATAGTCTGAACACTATTAAGTCTTTGAACAAAATCATTATGACAAAAAGTTGCAGTACACATTGTATTACTTCCTTCTTTCACCAGACAGAACTCTTATGGCAGAGAAATCCAAAGAGCCAAAATAACAAAACAGATAAAACTTTAATATTACATTATGCTTGTTTCCAGAAATATAATTTCTGGCACCTCTGGAGTACTTTGTATTGTAACATGTTGCCAGTGCCAATCCCAAAGCTTTTCTAATTTCAGATGCCTCAAAAAAATCAGTTAATAGAATAATATTGCTTCCACATAGTTTTCACTTTGCCAGAAGCCAAGCCAGATTATTTTGCTTAGCCTTAACTCACCTCAGCATGATGCCAGGTCTCTGTACCTGATCTCATTGGAGTGGTCAAGAACAGACCTTAGCAGTGCCAGCTCATTTCCAATACAACAATAGGGAATATTCTAATTCCTACTGGAAAAAGAATTCATCACTGAAGCATCAAATATACAGCATTAACATGTTCCAACGGAACTTGGGAAAAGGAAAATGTATTAATTTGCTCTACACCATAAAGTAACTGCTATAGTCAATGATACAAAAGCACAAGCAGAGATTAAAGGGTGCATATTCTGAGAGCAAGAGACCAAGAGAGTAAACATATGGAACTATGGTAAAAAACAAACATGTGAAAGAGATATATCTGTTTTTTTAAATGACTTCAGTATCTGATTAAGCATTTCTCTATTAAAATCATGGTCACAAGCCAACAGTCTCAGTAATCATCAAATGATCTTGTAGAGCTCTGAATTTTAGAGAGTGCTGACTATTCCACCCACTGAAAAATAATTAGACTTCAAGATGCCTCAGACTACCCACAAATTAAGGCAATAAAAATCCTCAGTGTGTTTGTGGAAGAAAATAATTTTCAATATGTATCTGTGGAGAGTTTGGTGAAAATCAAAAGCAGCAGCTGCTAGTCTCTGTGTTTATTTTATACAATTAATTAGCAACTCCAGTGCCCTTACTGGATAAATACCATAAATACCATTTGACATATCAAAAAATAGCAGCATATTTTGTGAGTGGCAGTTATGGTAAAGTAGTTGATTAAATCCCTATAGATCTCTCTCCTATGTCACAAAAACTTGAATCTTGTACATAGGAAAGCATTGAAGAATGTATTTATTTTGGCTAAATCAATTTCAAATGTTTAGAGCTCTGCAAACTCATATTTTCTCTTCACTGTGTTGTAATTGCAGAAATGAATCTGAGAATGGTGATTACACGTTTGTCTAACTCTCTGACCTTTTTTCTCTGCCCTGATGCACAGTATGTTTAGGAGAAACATCTATTAGGAATTTTGTTGTCCAGCTTATGTGAAACATGTTAGGGATGTATATATAGACCATTTGGGGTTTTTGGATGGAAAACCTAAAAATTAAGCCACTTGTAAGACCAGATACACATAGTGTTGCAGACATCTTTTGTGAAAAATCCTTTCTTAGGATTTCTTTCTTCTGAGAGCTGCAGTTTCAGCCACAAATGTAAACAATTGTTATCTGCTGCTATGGAATGTAACAGGTGCATCTGTGATTGGCCTTCTATGGGTGTTTGGATTTCCTGACCAGTCATGACAGAGCTGGCTCTCGCTCTCTGTCGGAGCCAGCTCCTTTGTTATCATTCTTGCTATTCTATTCTTAGCTAGCCTTCTGACAACTTCTTCCTTCTATCTCTTTGTAGTATAGTCTTAATGTAACATATATATCATATAATAAATCAAACCTTCTAGTTATGGAGTCAAGATTCTTGTCTCCTCTTCATCCTCAAAACCCTGCTTCCCCCAAAGGGACAATAACTGGTGACCCCGACTGAAAAATGAACAACTGGACCTTCGACTGAGGAGGACATTTCTCACTTGGTGAGATCCCCAGAGGAGCATTTGCTACATTTGAGTAAATCCCGGGTATGTGGCATTGATGGTTGCTTCACGAACAACCACAGAAGTGGTTTCTAGCCAGGAGCTGAAGAACTGAAGATCCTGATTTGGACAGAGTTCACAGCAAGGCTGACCACAAAGAGAACCTTCTGAAAAGCCTCCAGGATGATGTCTGGAAAGCCTACCAGGACCATGCAGATGGCCAGAGAGTGTTGGACACTGTGTAAAGGTACTGTGGGTTTTTCTCCTCCTGAAAATGTGGCCCGTCGTAATTTGTGGCTGCTTATGTGGAGGACTTCTCCCTTGGGGGATGAGGTTCATTTCTCCCCTTCAGAGGAGAAACTTATTGCCCTCTGGCAAAAATGGCATCAAGAGGATGAAATTCTCCTGATGGAGACAGATTTCTATGAGTTTTTTCAATGGGCAAAGCTCTTTGGATTTTTTACTAATGTGCTCTATGCTCTCGACCTGTTCGTATGGGAGTGCATGGACTCTATTTTCCAGTTCTGTTTTGAGCGTGGGTTTGGATACCCTAAGGTCTATCCAGCTTTCAGGCTGCTTTTTCAGGTCTTGAAACGGAGAGCAGCTGTTTTTCCCTGGATTGCTCACTGCAGGGGGAATGCTCCGTTCCCCCCGGTTCCCTCCGGGAGACGACCCTTTGGAGGAGGACGATTTCCTGCTTCTCAGCCCCCCCAAACCGCAGTGGGGGGGCGAAGTTTCGTCACGAGCCGAAAAAGGTTTTTTTCTGCGTCTTCGGAGCATGCTCAGATGAAGTTTTTTCCTCCCCCCGTTCCTCTCCGGGGGATGGGGAGCCGCCCCTGGCGGCCCTGGCGGCACCGCCCCGGCCGGTCTCCTGGGCCCTGCCCCGCTCAGAGAGGGGGGCGGCACCGGTCCCTGAGACCCCGCCTGCGGGCCCGCCCGCGGGCCGCCTCCCGGACCCGCCCGCTGCCGCCTGCCGGGGCGTCCGCCCGCGGCTCCGCCGGCTTCTGCGCCCGCACCGCCGCCTTCCACGCCCAGCTCCGCTGCTTCCTGCGACTGTGCCGATGTCGCTGAGGCAACAACCATCCACCGCCGCCTCCTCCCTCACCCGCCCTCCGCCGCCCGTGATCCCCGCTGGTTTCTGCGCCTGCATCTCTGCAGCCGACCCCAGAGCCAGGGGCAGACGATGTTGGCGACTGCGTGCCGCCTCCCGCTGAGCCCGCCCTGGGTTGGGATGCTGCTGACACCGACGCCGAGCCCGCCCCGGCTCAGGATGCTGCTGACACCGTGCCATGCCCGTCAGCCCCGGCAGTGGCAGCATCACCTCCTGCTTCCAGCGAGACTTCCCCCCCGAGTTCTTCAGGCTGTCCCGGGGCTGCCCCTGCGGGCGGAGCTGGGACAGGGGAAGAGGGCGTCAGCCTCTCCTTTTGTGGGGGGGGGCATGGCCCACCAGCTGGCTGTGGGTGCAGCTCGGCTGCCTGTTTTTAAGATCGGCATTCTTGCTGGTTTGGGTGCTGTTCAATCAGGGGTTTCCCCTTGGGAGGTGCGCGTCTCTCTGCTGCCCCTCGCACACCCCGGCGGCGGGGGGCAGGTGGGTCCCGAAAGTTCTGCCATTGGTCCCCCCAAGCCCGGAGGGGTTGGGGGTGATACTGGGAGGCAGATGGGAGCACCACCGTTTGCATTGCAGAGGGCACAGCCAAAAGCGATCATGGCTTGTCTGCTGTGGGAAACAACCATGATGGGCATTCCTGGCACAGCTTCTGCTCCCCCACTGCTGGCAAGCTGCAGTGATTTTGGGGACAGGAAATGTTTGGGTCACCCATTCTGCCATTCCATTGGCAGTATGGTGCCAGGTTGTGGGAGAGCAGAGCCCGCCTGGCGGGCTGGGCCTGGGCTGTTTGGTTTGGCTGCTTGGGCCAGGGCCACCGCCCAGCCTCCTGCTGGATTTGGGGGTTCTGCTTCCCCCTTCTGGGCCTGAGCCACCGTTTTGTGGGCCAGGTCTGGGGTTCCTGATCCTTCCACATGGGCCAGGGCCCCCCAGGGCCTCTCTCTGGCCCTTTGCTTTGCTGCTGCTCTTTCTGACAAACAAACAAAATTTAAATTAAATTAAAAAAAAAAAAAACAAAAAAAAAATTTAATTAAATAAAAAAGAGTGAAAGAGCTGGGCAGCAGCTCAAAGCATTGAAGAGCCAAAAATTAGCTTTAGCCCAAGTTGTTCAATAAAGGGCTGTAGCAAGACATTCTAGAAATCTTCAAAATTATTTGAATCTGTTTGATAACTATTGATAGATTTTTCTTCAGCAGTTTGTTGTTTCAGGAGTCTGCAAGCCTGTCTCAGAACCAAAAGGAACTTTCAGAGATGGCAAAGAGGAACATCTTCAGTCCATGGACTTTTCCTGAAATTCAGCTGCTTGAACTTGAATTTCTTTGCATTGCTTTTTGCATTTTCTTATATTATAAGATTGTTGTAGTGATTTGATAGAATCTTATGTTATACAGGTGAAGAGATTCCCTGTTCATTCCACACCAGCACTTGATTGAGATTTGGATTGGCAAAAGATAGCCTCTCAGGTGTTTGTGCTTTCCTCTGCACAGGCCCAGCAGAGAAAATTACAAACACTTTTCTTTTTAATTTAATTAATTTAAAGGGTGAGATGTTGCAGACATCTTCTGTGAAAAATCCTTTCTTAGGATTTCTTTCTTCTGAGAGCTGCAGTTTCAGCCACAAATGTAAACAATTGTTATCTGCTGCTATGGAATGTAACAGGTGCATCTGTGATTGGCCTTCTATGGGTGTTTGGATTTCCTGACCAGTCATGACAGAGCTGGCTCTCGCTCTCTGTCGGAGCCAGCTCCTTTGTTATCATTCTTGCTATTCTATTCTTAGCTAGCCTTCTGACAACTTCTTCCTTCTATCTCTTTGTAGTATGTTCATAATGTAATATATATATAATATAATAAATCAAACCTTCTAATTATGGAGTCAAGATTCTTGTCTCCTCTTCATCCTCAAAACCCTGCTTCCCAAAGGGACAATACACATAGGGCAGCAGTATCTGATATACTGCATTTCATAAGGAGATGTAGATTTTGACCTCATTCAGCAAAAAATGGAAAGGGTTGACTAGCAAGAATTTGTGGCAGCTGCAGCAACTGATTCATTCCCTCTGCAGATTCTGTTTAAACTCATTTCCAAGTGTGCAAGAGTTCCATATTTCTTAATAGAATAGGATCATAAGCCTTTTTCCTCAGAAATACTTACTACCTTTATTGATATTAAAGCAACAGTTCAGTGCTTTACCCAAACAAGCAAGGACATGGCTTTCTAGGATGGCTGTCAGGGGTTTTCTATTTCACTACTCTCGGAGAATTAACAAAGTCCACATCACTACCACTCGCCACTTAACTCATGCTTGAAGCATTCCATTTTCTTAGTTCCATTTTCTTTATGTAATCTTGCTTGGAGAAGCAAACAAAAAATATAAAACAAACAAGCAAGTTTTAGGCTTCTCACAGGAAAAAGATATTCTTTTGATTCTAAGCTAAACATAATTAGCTTGTTTATTGAGAGTCTTGCAGTTAATTCATTTTGACAGCTAGTACCATTTGAGTGAACCAACTACAGCACCTTTCACCAAAGTGGTTGCAAATTAATAATAAGCCAAAAAAGTTGATGCTAAATAAGTAATGAGTGTGTAACAAGACATAACTAATAAACCATTTCAATTGAAACAAATGAGAAGGTGACAAGATGGGCTGTGTTCAGCACTGCAACCCCAACCCATGACCCTATAAACAAGGCAGATTATTACCATTTAGGGAGCACTCAGAAATGAAGCTCTCTGAACACATAACACCAGAGCAGCAGCATCCCATAATCTTACTGTATGGTTAAGACTGGCAACAGGATTTCCATTTTTAACCTCGTATAAACAGAACATAATGTTTTCCAGCAATCCTCAGTGGGAAGTTGCATAGGAACTGACACATAGCTGAAAAATAAAATTTCTCCTTGAGCTGGTCAAGCAATCTATTAAGCTATGAGTTCAGTTCAGGTCATACATACAAATATTTATCAGCAGTTGACATACTGGTTGGCAAATCTAAAAATTACATTTAAAATGCAGAAGCCAGAACTTCCTTCAGAAAAAGCCCAAATAAGATCTTCATTACTCTAAGTACTTCAACAGATGCAGCAGAAGGAAGAAGGTAAAGGCCAGTATGACTTATTTGAAATTACTCCAAGATTCAGTCACAAGAAATTCAAAGAAGCTTTATTGTTGGGATTGATCAGCAAAGGAAGGAAACCTCAGCTCAAGGCTGTGAGAAAATCCTTTCTAGTTGATATGAGCAAAAAGCTCACTCCCAAGATCCCTCTGTTCAGTTATGCAAATTGTTGCTAGAAAGTTCTGGGTTCTTCCTGTTACCATAGGTTACTTTTTGCTGCAGAAATTGTAATATTCCTAATTATTCTCTCCCATTGGATCCTTCCCTCAAGCCCCACCTTAACCCCCTCTCTCTGTATTCAAGCGTATAAATATCTCTGCTTTACCCTGGCCCTTGCTCCTTTCTGGTTTGTTCCTAGTGCAGTGCACCTTGTCCTGTTTGTTGCTTTCATTTTATTAAGGTTTTCTTTCCAAACAATCAGATCAGAGTAGTCTGTCTATAAAGTCTCCAGAGCCAATTCCCAAAGAAACCACCAGTCAAACTATCCAGGGAAGGGCCAGAGGGTTTCACTTTTATGAAGCTGCATAAGACCTTCAGCTAATCCTTTGATTTATTTAAATTAGTGAAGTCCTTGACTGATAAAGATGAAAATGCAATAGACTAAAATTCAACTCAACCTTCTCTTGCCCTTTAACAATCAGTAAACAGCAGTTAAAAATATGGAAAAATGCAGGGAATGAGCAATAATGAGTCCGTTACTGACAAACCTTTGTCTGCTTTCTCTGTTGGATCAATAGATGGCTCATTTGAAAAATTATTTTTTGTCAAACAATTTTTTGTCTTTATCAAAATACACCTTTTTACTGAACTTCAAGTATTTCAAGGAAGCATTACTGGTTTTGAAAGACTTATCTGGAATACAAAGACATTTAACACAGTCAGAAAATGTAACAATTTAGGCTCTGATTACACTGGTAATCAGAGGAGAACTCTGGTCCAAGCTTCTATTCTGTAAGTCAATAGTTTGAGAGAGAAGTGCTAATTTCATGTGTCAAAAGTTAAAATCTCTATTTTGCCTGTGTTTAAACTGAGAACACATCTTTTAACATAAGCAATAGTCTTTTAACACTATTGAAATGATCAGTGGCATATAGCTGGGTCAACATTAATTTGCTGCCAGCCTTCCAAATCAACATTCCTTGTAAAGGTAGCATACAAATATTAGTATTTTATTCTATATGTCTACATCCTTTAGTTTAACATCACTGATAATATTTTATATTTTCAACCTTTTTTTAATAACTGGAAAGTCAGTTTTAGGTATCTCCTATATTAATAAACTGATACGCTATGTCTGCAATTACCAAAAAAATTTAATAAAATCTAATATTTTTCCTGATGATTTGGACTCCAAATTAAAGAAAAAAAATGTAGAAAACAAAGTATCAAGTAGGTCCCAAAATCAGATGAAACACTGATATGAGGGAACAAAATAACAGAGTTTTGTAAGAGACATTTAGGACAGTCATACATCTTACCAAAAGCTTGGCTTTGGGAGAAAGCAGCAGATGTTTTTATTTAAGAAACAGCCAAACGGATCAAATGAATACAGCTATTCATAGATATAACAGGCTCACATGTGCTGAAGAAGGAAAAAGATCTATGAAGACACAATAATGGGCCAGAGGTCAGAGCTCCTGTCAGCCTCCCTGCAGCAGCACCATCACTGTACTGCTCTTCAGTGCTGCCCTTCTCAGTTTGCATTTATTTTGACTTGCAAGAAACCAGGTGGTGCCAAAAGAAACTACACTTTTCTCACAATTTCTGTGTTGTTTTTTTTTCTTCCTAAGCAGCAATTCTTCTTTAGCTGTGCAACAACCCCATTTTTTCTCTACAAAATACCTGTGGCTTAAAGCACCCTCAGCCACAATGGGAAGACAGAGTAGGGCAACATGCATAAGATATCATAAAGTTGAACCACAGCATGTGGGAATTCAGCACATCCCTCTGGGATGTTGCCAAAAGCACCTGGTGGCTTGACTTTGACACTTTTAGGGATCTGCCACCTGTTTGTGGGGACATGGGAATCACTTGGGTTTGAATAGTTCATTCACAGGGTGAAAAATGTAGATTTTAGGATTTTGGTACAGGGGGGTTTGGGAGACAAGATGGAGGATTCAGGCCCCGACCTCGTGGTCTTTTCTCCTTCTTCTTGTCATCCATTTTCTGTGTGATGTTGGCACTTGGGGATTGGCTTAGAGTAGAAGATCACTGTCTAACATAGGTGATGGGCATTGGGAGATAATTGTAAATATGTTATACGTAGTTTGTGGTATAAGAAGGCACGGCTGCCCCGTGGGCGGGCAGAATGCCTCAGACGATCCTGCTAAGCTGACCTCGTCAGGGCAGGAGAAAGAATTTTGTAGATAAGAAACAATAAACGACCTTGAGACCGCGAAATGAAGAGCTCAGACTCCTTCTTTAAGCACCGGGCTGGGAACAGAGACTTTCCAACAATTCTCGGGATCACTCAGACAAACTAATGATCCCACATTTGGCGGTCCCTGGTGGGCTCCAAGAAGACACCTAGGTGGGCTCCAAGAAGACACCTAGATGGGCTCTTGGCAAGCAGCCACGCCACAGCCATCAGCCACTGAAATCCAGCCCGAGAAGAAGAGAAAACAAGCACTCTCAAGGGAAAAAATTCAAAAAGAACCTCTCGACCTCTGCCGAGAAGACTCGTTTCAAGCTCAATCCGGAAGGAGGAGGACCAGAAGCCGGCCTGGAGACTCCTCACCTGTAAGCTGCGGGACAGTGACCAGGGCAAACTCCGGACTGACCTTGGAGATGATTCAGCTTTTGGTAAGAAAGGTCAAAATTGAGAACACGGGGGGTACATGCTCCCAAGAATAACCCAACATCTGGGCAGCCCTACAGGGCATGCCAGTCACACACTCTGAAAAAATCTGTGGAAAAAGAAAAAAAAAAAAAGAGAAAAAAAAAGATAAAACGGCTTCGAAGCTTTTACCCCTAGAGTCCTGGGGAGCACAGGCGGAGGGGGTGGGAAATACCGGGCAGAGGTGCCACGGTGGCGCAGCTGGGAGCAGCCCAGGGGAGTCGCAGACGCGGCTGTGGGGGGGCTGCGGGGGCCCGGCGGGGGGGCCACGGGAGAGATTCCCACGGCCCGGGGAGGTTCGCAGATACAGCGGGACCAGACGGAGCGGGGAGGGTTTTTTCCCCAGTTCGCAGAGGCGGTACGGACACTGGCCGAGCGGGGAACACGCACGGCGCTGGCAGACGTTGGCATGCAGCCAGAACAGGATCGGGACAACGCGGTGCAGGTCGCAGGCAGAGAAACGGCATTCCCAAAACCGTGCCTGCGCGGAGACGAGGGCAGAGAAGGCGCAGTCAGGGCGGGAGTGCCTGCAGTCCCGAGACGGCACAGGCAGAGAAGGGGCGTGGTCAGGGTGCAGAGGGTGCCCGAGGTACCACCCCTTCTCCGGTTCCATGGCAACGGGCAGCAGCCAGCAGCTAACCCCAGCAGCCAGCAGCCCGGGGGAGCCGCAGGAGGCGGCCGTGGGGGTTGCGGGAGGCGGGGGGCGCGGCGGCGCGCCACGGCTCGGCGCGGGACGGCTCGCATGCGCAATCGCGGCGGCCACGGCTGGCGCGGGGAACACGGGTTTTGATGCGATTTTTGCGAGCACAACACTGGGGGTGGCGGCTATCTTAGCAGACGCGGTGCCAAAGCGGCGCGCAGGAGACGGGACACGCGGGAATTTCCGGGAAGGACTCTGAAAAGTAGCGTCAAGCGTCAGAGCAGCTGCAGGGCTCCAGCAGCCACTGTAGGCAGGCGCAGGGGGCGCAGGATGACGATGCCGAACCCGGAAGTGAGACGCGGACCCAGACGCGCATTGCAGCGGGAATGCAGGCACACGCGGGCAGAGGGCTGTACGCACGGGCAGAAGGGCATGGATACAGCGTCGGGGGAGGAGGGAGAGTCAGAAACAGACACGAGGGATGAGATATCAGAGGCAGAGCGGGACGGAGACAGTGACGTCGGTGTAGGGGGAACATGAGGAATTTCCCGAGAGTGCGCATGCGCGGAGAGCGCGGGGGCTCAGGCCGGGCCAGGTGGTCCCGGTTCTCTTGATTCCAATCCCAGTGGTTCAAAGCTCTCCCATCCCAGAGGATGGATCCCAGGATGGATCCCAGGACCCCAGACGTTCATATATTCAGCCTTCAAATGTTAGCTCAGTCAAAAATCATGCAAACTCAGTTCCAACTTTATTACAAACATGATATAAATGGAAATCTACTGTGAAAAATGTCTCTCAGGGAGAGAAAGTAGTATATAAAGGGAGAAGTATTGGTAATAATTCAATTGCCTGGGATGTCTCTGAAAACAGAGCATTTGAGAGGTGTTGATTGGATCCTGTGTGTGGGATCATCGGCTGATTCTTCAATAGTTCAGAGTTTTGTTGATATCAAATTTGTGATCTTTGTTATTTTGGATTTTGTAGGTGATACTGATAGATAAGAATTGTTGTTAATGCTGTGTAAATACTTTTAAAAGGTCATAAGCCCTTCAAACACTTCATGTTAATAAGTTGATTGTAAAATGGGAATTCTCAGAATTTATGATTAGAATTATTATCAACATATTGTTGTAATATTTACAGCCAGCTTTCATGTGCTTCATTATCTCTTTGTGTGATTATCTGCAGGACACGTGTCTCTTCAGCATCTCGTCTTTTTTTTTTTTTGACTACTCATGTTTTTTGGGTTTCTTTTAAATCCAGATTGCCAGTTTTGTGGTTTTCTTCAGATACTATTTCTTCAGTTATTACAGAGTATTGCAGCCGAGAATTCAAGAGGTTTGCTGTGTTTGAAGAATTTCTGTCCTGACAGAAGTTTTGGAAGGATTCAATTATTCAATGGTTTGATTGATCTTTAATCCTAAGGTTTCCCATTCATAATTGCTGTTTTTAAGAGTCTTGTTTTAAAAATGTATTGAGTGATCCATTAATTAGAGTTTGAATTCTGCCCAAATTCTAGCTCTAATTGAATGGAATGATTGAAAACTAGCCCAGATGTTTTCTGCATCAAAAGTATTCAAGCCTTTTGGCTTGGCGATTTGACCATATATGATAGCTGAAGCTGTTTTCAAGGAGAGTTTGGAGAAACATGAATCCGGACATGAGTTCTCCAGTTCTCTGTTGTTTTAAGGTTCATCAGCTATCGCAGACTCTGGGATGACAGTTCAGTGTTGTAATAGTTGATTTTAGATGTATTATTGGTTGTATGTATTATTTGATTGATTTTTAATTGTTGTTATCTTGTATTTCCCTATGCAGTATTGCATGGAAACTGGAACAGAACAGATCAATGTTTCATTTTTCATATCAGGACCCATTCTTTACTTCCAAGATTTTGAGATAATTGTCTAGTCCCTGTGGGGATGTGGATTTGTTTGTGTTTTAGCAGGTGCGGGGGTTTGGAAAGATCTCAGTGAAGAATGTGAAAGTCAGGTGCATGAGAATGCTGACAAAAAGCATGGGCAAGGAAACACTGACCTTTCCACAAGCAGAAAAGAGAAAAGACACAGGGATGTGGACTGCACAGAAATTCCAAGTATTGTGCTTCGCCTATAAGAAGATTGTGGACTTTGGGTTGTCTCATGATGAGAGCCACGCAGTGATACCTACTGGTGACACTGGAACTTTGCCCCAGAGACAGGACTTTTTAATAATTGGTAAGGACAGAAGCAGCATCCTTGGACTTGTCATTTATCCTTCGATCATTTCGGCAAATCAAGATGAAGAGCTGACAGTCTTAGCCAAAGCTCTTCGACCACCACTGACTGTTCCAGAGGACACCCTGGTAAGCCAAAGCTCTCTTTTCCACCACATGCAGCGGAACAAATCATGCCGGTGTTTGATCAGCAGGACTTTCCCTCTGGAGACCATGCCCATGGAATTCTCCAGTGTTCGTCATTCGGAAGAAAACTTCAGGCTCATGGAGACTGCTGCATGACTTCAGGAAGATCAGCGAAGTCTTCAAGGACATGGGACTGCTTCAACAGGGATCTCCTTCACTCTCAGTGATTCCCAGATTGGCCACTTGTGATCACTGATCTCAAGGACTCTTTCTTCAGCATCCTGCTCCATCCAGATGATGCTCCTCCACTTGCGCTCTCGTCCCAAGCATCAACAGGAGGAGCCTCTGCAAAGGTACCAACACAACAGGAGCTGCAAGAAGCTCGTGACTGTGTGATTGCAGAAGGTGCAGAAGGCAGGACTGAAAATCAGTGTTTCCAAGATTCAGAAGATCGCACCATGGAAATACCTAGGGTGGAAGATCTCGAAGCAAACAATAAGACCGCAGAAGATAGAAGTCAGCTCCAAAATCAACAATTTGCATGACCTACATCAGTTTCTCAGAGAAATCAACTGGATGAGACCAACCTTGAAGATCGCAAACAATGACATCCCAAAGGCTCAATCCTTTGAGAGAGGAAAATTTGACAATGACATCAAATCTCCCAGAACTTTTACACCTGAAGCGCAGAAAGAACTCGAGAAAGTTACAGAAGTCTCAAAAGATGATCCTAAGGGACCTGGAGATGGCATCCCAAATTATCATAGAAGCAAGGACAAGGTTGCTGACAATGCCAGGCAGGAATTTTTCTGCAATTCATTTACCATTGAAGAAGAATTATTTTGACTGGGCAGTGCAGAAATCAAAAGACTTGTTAGTAGCATTGTTAAGGTAGCCAGGAATTTGCATGATTCATTTTCCAGGTCACAGATTGCTGAAACTAAAAACATGTTATAGGGAAAAAAAACCAAGAATAAGTAAGGAACCATTGGATGGGATAACAGTATTTGCTGATGGTTCAGGAAAAATTCACAACTCAGTAAACCTGTGGCAGAATTCGGTCACAGGGGAATGGGACTCAGATGTAAAAATAGTCCAAGGTTCACCACAGATTGTGGAATTGGCAGCAATTGTCAGGGTGTTTCGATTGTTCCACCATCCTCTAAATCTAATCACAGATTCAGCATATGTTGCAAGTATGGTCAGACAATTGGAGGGTTTACTTTTAAAAGAAACAAGCAATAACATCTTTGATTCATACTTATCACGTATGAAAACACTGCTGAAAAACGGGGGACACAAATATTTCATTACTTACATTAAGGCACACTCGACCCTTCCAGGATTTTCAGCAGAAGGGAAAGCCCAGGCAGACAAGCTAACCATGCCCATTTCACAGACATTACTGGATATTTTTGAGCAGGCAAGGTTGAGCCATGCATTTTTTCATCAAATGCACAAAGTCAGGCAAAGGAAATCATTAGTACTTGCCCAAATTGTCAGCTTGTGCAGCCACCTGCATTCACAGAAGCAGTCAATCCGAGAGGATTGCAAAGCCTCCAGCTGTGGTAAGCTGAGGTCATTAAATATCCATCTTTGGGAAGCTCAGAAATATCCACGTCTCAATTGATACATTCTCAACAGCTCCTTTTTCAGAACCCAACTCACCAGTTTTCAGGCATTTTTTCTAATATTACCCAGGCAAAACTAAGGCAGAATCCTTTAGCTTTGTTCAAAAATCCAGAAACAGGACAGATTGAAGGCCCTCTCAAACTAATCACGTGGGACAAGGTTTTAGCTTGTGTTTCCACAGGGTGAGGTCTGAAGAGGGTGTTGGCGAGACATGTGAAGCCCTACAGGACTCAGACGCAGGAAGACACGGATCTCGGAGATGAAGAGGCGAGCACGCAGACAGAGGCAGAGGACAAGACTTTGGACATCTCCTCAAACAACTCATAAAGGGATCAAGGACTTGGGACTTTTCTCAGGGGCTTGGGTGTCACAGCATGGCAGAGCTTCTCACAAGGAAGTGAAGTCATGACCTTGAGATTCGATCAGTTACTGCTCATGTGCCTCATTTTTCCATCTATTGCCTCAGGCAGTGGAGCATATTTGCCCATGGTACTGCCAAAACAAAAGGTTTGGGAAGCTTTGGCCAATGCAGTGAGTTTATACAGCATCTACTTTACATATTCAAGGCCAGAGAGACCATTCTCAACATGTCTGGTGGGTTTGCCAGTGAATGAATGGCCAATTCCAAGAAATACTTCTATAAAGATTTCACAGGTCATTTTAAATCCTGTGAATGAGTGGCATCTTTGGAAACAGTTCCTCCCTGTGGCTCCTTTTGAACCTCAGGAACAGGAAATTCTTGGGACAGCAAAAATTAATTTCTGTATAAAATTCAAACTTCCGAAAATAACACACACAAAAAAGAGCCAATCGATGTCAGTCCAATTCAACCTTTTTATAGAAATGTGTCTGCTTGGTAAACAATACACCAAGGTGACAGCCAAAGCGTCACTCCAGGTTGCAGTACAATTACCACAGGGAATCTTCTTTCATTTGTGGGGACAGAATTTGGTTTGTTATCCCTGCAAATTTCAAAAGGCAGTCCATGCAGCATTGGGAGAATTATTTCATTGCTAACACCCAATTTGAGAATTTTTGAAAGAGCAAACACATAAGGGGAAAAGATCAATGGAACAATACAGTCCAAATTGTGATGATGATGTGCACACATGGGGCAAGGCTTGAAGAACTGCAGTTGCAATTTTCTCCCCACAGGTAGCATTAGGGGTGGCCTTGACTCAGTTGGATCGTATGGGTTGCTGGCTGAGCAAGCATGCTTGAGCTGTTTCTTTTACACTGAGTGAAATGTTAACAGACATCAACAGTGTAAGATGAGCAACTCTTCGAAACGGAGCAGCAATTGACTATCTGCTGCTGGCACATGAACATGGGTGTGCAGAATTTGAGCGGATGTGCTGCATGAACATGTCAGATCATTCAAAATTGATTTATGATTTATGAAAATATAAAAAAGGTTACAAGAAAGTGTTAACAAACTTGGGGAGGTCACTGGATCCTGGATGGATAATGTGGTTGGAATTTTTAACCTTTCACTGTTGTGGAAGGGACTTTTAAAAGCAGGTTGTTTCATTTTGATAGGGCCTGTGGTTCTTCTGCTCATTTTATCATGCATCTTCGTGTGCATGCAGCGGGCCATGAGTCAAGTTACAAAATAAGTGCTTTTGTGCAAAGAGAAGGGGGAGATGTGGGAATTCAGCACATCCCTCTGGGATGTTGCCAAAAGCACCTGGTGGCTTGACTTTGACACTTTTAGGGATCTGCCACCTGTTTGTGGGGACATGGGAATCACTTGGGTTTGAATAGTTCATTCACAGGGTGAAAAATGTAGATTTTAGGATTTTGGTACAGGGGGGTTTGGGAGACAAGATGGAGGATTCAGGCCCCGACCTCGTGGTCTTTTCTCCTTCTTCTTGTCATCCATTTTCTGTGTGATGTTGGCACTTGGGGATTGGCTTAGAGTAGAAGATCACTGTCTAACATAGGTGATGGGCATTGGGAGATAATTGTAAATATGTTATACGTAGTTTGTGGTATAAGAAGGCACGGCTGCCCCGTGGGCGGGCAGAATGCCTCAGACGATCCTGCTAAGCTGACCTCGTCAGGGCAGGAGAAAGAATTTTGTAGATAAGAAACAATAAACGACCTTGAGACCGCGAAATGAAGAGCTCAGACTCCTTCTTTAAGCACCGGGCTGGGAACAGAAACTTTCCAACAATTCTCGGGATCACTCAGACAAACTAATGATCCCACAACAGCAGACCAGCAGCTTTTGAGTCAGCCCATGAAAAGCTCTCAGAATAAAGCACATTTTCTCCTTGACCTTTACATGCTGCTGGGCTCTGATTCACAAGATTGTGTTTTCCCTCATGGTGAACATTGGTTAAACCTCAGCCTCATTTATCATGAATTCTCACACAGACCTTTCACAGAGAAGAACTAAATGCCAAAAATGAATCAGTCCTTTTGACTAGACACCTGGGCACACATTACAACAGTGATGCCTGAGGTGGATCCCTGCTGTTACTTGGCTTTAACCATGTTCCTCTTCCATCATCTTATCATAAACAGAGTACCTTCTTGGTAATTTTCTGAAGGTGCCACTTTAAAGAAAGATTGGAAAAGTTACTAAATACTGAAGATTAAAACAACATCAATTTCTTGTAGTTTGTTACTGTCACACAACATTGTGATAAGAATAAATTATATAAAAGTGTACAGAAAAAAGAAGCTGTTGATATACTTGATTAGTTCACAGTATGTAGTACATAATTATCCTTTCCTAGCTGGCTGCCCAAAAGAGCAGACTTTTCTCTTTATTTCTAAGTACTAAGTCATGGATGTGAGAGGCAAAGTTGCAGTGAGAGGCAAAGTTGCAGTGTTTTCCAAAAATCACCTTTCCAAATAGCATTAGAAACAGAGACAGAAAACAAAATGTAGGAAGTGTCTGCTATCCAGGCTTAGAACTGAAGCAGAAATAGGGAATTGTGTTCTGTGAAATATCAAAAAGTCAACCACTCAAAAGGGAGGTTTCAATAACTTTTTCCCTCATCAGCAGGAACATAGAAGGCCTCCATCATACTAGAGGACAATTATAACATTCATAATTTTAAAAGCTCTAGCCCTGCTTCAATATTCTTGCTTGATCCTAGGCGTAACCCACCAAAGCACAGCATCACTTCCTCTTGTCAGTCTGGTCTTACACCTGCACTGCTCCCATCAGCTGTGCCTGAGGTCAGCATTGAGACAAAGTTGCTCAAAAGCACTGTGATGGGCCACTGGATTCTCAGTGCCACCAGCTTCACTCCACAGATCCTGTCTTACCATCCCAAGAGAAACTGTGCCAGTACAGAAATCATCTCCTATCGTGTTCTAGAGGTGCACAGAGCTCTGCAGAGCGTTTTGCAAGAAGCAAAAGAAAGTAGTCCAAAACGACTTGCATTCGAATGTGGAGAAACTGCCAGTACAGAAATCATCTCCTATCGTGTTCTAGAGGTGCACAGAGCCTGCAGAGCGTTTTGCAAGAAGCAAAAGAAAGTAGTCCAAAACGACTTGCATTCGAATGTTAGCGTGAATAAAATCGCAGGAGAGTGGTAAGGTACTGTTTTCATCAGTTTGCAAGCTGTGCACACAATCCCAGTGTGGCTCGGCTTGGTTGTTCGCCTTCGAAGGTGCCGCCTCCGCCCCGGAGGCGAAGAAGCGGCTTCTTCGCGCAAAGAGCATTGTGCCGGTCGCAGGTGTGTGTGTCCGCGCTTTCTGCGGACCCGCGCTTAGCTCGGGCGAAAGCCGTAGTGTCTTTAGCGCGACTTGCATTCACAGAATGCTTAAGCCAGAAGCAAAAAAGAAAGGAGTCCGGCGCGCTTAAGCTCGGGAGCGCGAGCCCCGTGGTTCTTCGTCTTTAGCGCCTCTTGTCGCCTACAGCTACAAAAAAGCTTTTCCACTATGTCTCGCAAGGAGAAACTGTGCCAGTACAGAAATCATCTCCTATCGTGTTCTAGAGGTGCACAGAGCTCTGCAGAGCGTTTTGCAAGAAGCAAAAGAAAGTAGTCCAAAACGACTTGCATTCGAATGTTAGCGTGAATAAAATCGCAGGAGAGTGGTAAGGTACTGTTTTCTATCAGTTTGCAAGCTGTGCACACAATCCCAGTGTGGCTCGGCTTGGTTGTTCGCCTTCGAAAGGTGCCGCCTCTCCGGCTCCCGGAGGCGAAGAAGCGGCTTCTTCGCGCAAAGAGCATTGTGCCGGTCGCAGAGCACTGTGCCGGTCGCGGTGTGCTCCGAACCGCGGCTTCTGTTAGTTGGAAATTATAAAGGGTTATTTTATACAATGCTCTTGTCAGAAGGTGTTTACCAGCAGTCTCTGGACAGTCTGACCACCCTGCAACTGTCCTTCGTGTAATATTCCTCTGAAAACCCTCTCTAAAGTCTTACATTTTACAAAAAGTACAAAGGACGCGCGAGGGAGCAGGAGTAAAGTGCTTGATGCTCCCGGAGAAGCTTCTCATAGGCTGCTAATTAAGGGTGCAACAGGTCACCAATTAACCCTTTTCCTGAGAGTTAGTTGATGCAGTGGTCTAAGAGTTTCCTTCCTCCTCTTCTCCAAGGTGCTGGCAGAGTCACAGCATGCCTCTGAAGGAGTGCTGCTGAACGGAGCCCGTGCAGTCCAGAGGAATTTCCTGGGCCTGCAGGGAGTACTCAAAGTGGCAGTGAGGTGGTAAGTGTAGGGCCATGATTCGGGGATGAGCTTAGCATGGCTGTGTTGGGATTATGCTGCCAGTAGCACCTCCCTCCCTGCCAAACCCAGAGAAAGTTCTTGACCACTTGCAGAGAAGCATAAAGTTAACAATCAGGTGTGCTCCTGTGGCCAGGGCAGCCCTGGAGGGAGAAAGAGATGGGGAGAAGGAGATATTGGGAAGGAGGTTGTAAGAAGAGGGTAGTTGAGAGCAATCAGAGCCTGCTGGAGCATCCACGGTGCTGGCCATCCTTTACATTGTGCATTTTCAACTACTCAAAATTTGGTTTTTAGGAACAAGAATTCTACTACTTTTTCGATTAAAACCTTAAGGGAAAAGGGTTTTCCACCTTCTGCAAAACTCTTTATACATCACTCAGATTTTCTGAAGAACAGATGACTGTCTATATGAGTGAGCTATAACAAGGATGGTCTCAGAAGAAACACGTATAATTTCAGAAGTAATTTTCAAATTTAGTCAGCCAGATCCAAGTGGCTGTACTTAAATCTCCTACTAGCCATTTGGCTTCTAAATCATGAGGCAGAATCATGAATAACAGATGTTTTGTGATGAGGAGTGACTAAAAGCTGAGTACTTTTTGAGATCTGAGTATTTTAGACCATGACAGCCTTCTAGGTAGCTGGGCATAAAATTACCCTTCTTCCTCCTGCTCTCAAATCTTATGCTGAGATGAGAGTGTAGTTTGTTATTGCTACTGAGACTTTTGCTGGAAATTTTTTAACGTCTCCCTGTAATTTTTTAGAGAATCAAATTTGATTTCTTCCCTTATTTCTCCCATCTTCAAGAAGTCTACTTTGAAATAGAATGAGCTCTTCAGCATTTTTATTTTGTTCTGCTTTGAAGAAAAGCACTGTAAATGTTTACACAGGTCCATTCATATGATGGTACAACCTGGATAGAGATTATCTCTTTTCAAAGTGGGAAAGGCAGGCTCCTACTTAGCACTGCTTAAGCTGTAGCATCTCAATGTTAACAGAGGGTTAAATCTGCACTGGTGAAAATTGACATGAACATATTGATTTTGATTAAATATTGTTACAAGGCAGATTTTACGCTGCATGTTTTCCTCGTCTCAGTGTCTTTTAATTTCTGAGGCTTGTTATGTTAATTCCAGTACTACTTAGATTTGATCATAACTACCAAAACAGTGCATCTTTTAAGAACTAGCTTGAATTTTAACCATGAGAGTGATGCTGTCATTCCCTGCCTAGAACTTTAGGACTGACATCTCTTTTAAGTAGAAAATGCTCTATGGGTTCCTAGCTTTGCTGTTTGCACTGTGAGTAAGGTGGGATTCAGGCACCTGGTGTTCAAAAGAATGGGAGTCATCTACACCTTCAGCACTGAA
>JALJVW010002487.1:0-13725 GCA_024865655.1 Emberiza elegans | reverse complement strand
TAAACAGGTGGGGCAGTATTCTTTATCTCTTCCATGACTCAGCCCTGATACGCGCCCTCCGGGAAGATATCTTCTGGGAATAGGCCATTGAGTGTCTGCAGGACTGTAAATTCCATCATCCCATTGTGGGATGCTCCGCAGGGAGGACACATTCCTACCTGGATATAAGCTGAACCTTGCAACACCGGGCAGCTTGCCTACTGGATTTCAGGGACAAGAGCTCCAGAGACACCCCTGGACCTTCAGAGGAAGACCAGACCCTTCCACAGGACCACTGCTTTGACAGATCACTGTCAACGTTCATCACTCAACAGGACTGCAGCCACCATTTAATGGGACTGCGCACCACCCTGATAATTAGGGTGTCGAGTTATATCCTGGCTCTGTCAGTTTAAGGCGATGTTTCTGTATCATTGCCTTGATCTAATTTTCTTGTTAAATTGTAATTCTGGCTTAGACTCTCCCCATGTTTGCATCAAACACTAAAACTCAATGCTCATCCTTGTTTTCCTCCCAAAGTCTGTGCTTCCCACAGGCCTCACAATGTCATGTCACTCCTCTGTTCCGTGAGCCTGCAATGTCACAATGGGCCTTTGGACCATGAGGGTTTTGTGGTGTCACAATGGTCTCCGTTGGCTCCACGGTGTCACAATGGAGCATTGATGAGAGGCGGCCTCTCTGTGTCACCCTGGAGCTTTGGTTCCATGAAGCCCTGCAGTGTCACAATGGTCCCCCCTTGGTTTCTTAGTGTCACAATGCCCACTGATGACAGAAGGCCTGGCAATGTCACAATGGCCCCTTGGTTCCATGCAGCCCTGCAGGGTCACAAAGGCCTCTTGGTTTCATGGTGCCCCACAGTGTCACAATGGTCTCCTTGGTTCCATGGTGCCCCACAGCGTCACAATGCTTTGCTTATTCCATGGGGCCTCGTAGTGTCACAATGGTCTCCATGATTCCATGAGTCTCCTCAGTGCCACAACAGCCCCTTGGTTCCATGAGGTTGTGAAGTGTCTCAATGGTCTTTCCAAGGTTCCATGGTTCCATGAGGCCTTGCAATGTCACAGTGGACCTTTGGTTCCATGGGGTGTGACAATGTCCCAATGTCCCTTGTTCTCACAGGGCGCCACGGTGTCACAATGGTCCCTTGGTTCCATGGGCCCTGTGCTGCTGCATTCCCCCCTCCCCTTCTCAGGCCGCCCTGCCAGCTGAGAAATGCTCCCTGGGCCTCGGCCTTGGCCAACAGCCCCTGGGCTCAGCTCCTCACAAACACTGTCTGCTCCAGGCACTGCTGCTGCCCAACCAGCTCCTGGTTCCTTTAGCAGCAGCCCTGGCAGCTGTTTCTGTTCCCTGCGTGGCACAACATCCCTGTTCTCACCCTGCCAAAAAGCTGCTGGTGCCAAGTGCGGCCAGGATGAACCATGGCTGGGACTGAAGCCCCTCTCTTGGGGCCCTGCAAGCAAGCAACTCCAAAGGCCCTTGCAGCTCTCCTGGGCCAGCCACTCCCTCGCAGTGGGGCCTCTCCCAGCCGGGAACTCTCCCGTTTGCTGCACTCGGGGATCCTGAACAACGAGCCGGGCTCCTCAGGGAGCATTCCCTGCCCTCAGGGAATTGCTCACAGGTGCCTTGCACTGACTCTTGGTGTCTGTGTGCACACAGGAGTGCCTGTGCTGGGGAAATGTGGCACAAATGCTGCTCTCTGAGGGCTTGGGTGCCTTGGAGAGCTGAGCCAGTCAGGCCTGCAAGTGATGGTGAGTCACAAGCTGTAAGCTGAGTTCAATGCTGCTAAGAGTTGTTCTTTTGCTAAGTTGTTACATTGAATAGAAGTGATAAAGCTAAGTTGAATATTGTTAAGTTTTATTGCAGAGCTACATCATTAAGTCCTAGGTTACAAGTAAGGTTAAATACTGTTAAGTGCTGTTCTTTTGCTAAATGCTGAAGTCTAAGGTATCAGTCAAGTCCTGGTTTTGGTTCATTTCTTCTTTGACTGGATTTTGTTTGGTTTTTGTTGCTTTGTTTCTTTGGTGTGCCTAGAGTGCCCCAGTCAGGAGCAGAGTGACTCTTGCCAAGGAACTCTGTGCTGCTCTCCTTAATATTCAATCTGGTTTTGCTGATTCCTTGCTGGGGATTTTTCAGCGCTCTCAGCCCCTCGTTTGTAAGAGGGTGAAGGAGCCTGGCCCAGGCTCTGGCCCTGGGGACACAGGGATGCTGCCGGGGGTCCCTGTCCCCCTGTGCCACCCCCCAGGGCCCCGCCCCCCGGCCCCGTGTCAGGCTCTGGGCTCGATCTCAGTGCGGTTTATCCTGGGGAGGCTGTGGGGCCAGGGGACCAGGGGACAGGGACCCGCTGTGCCTGAGCAGGGTTGGACTGCTCTGGGGGAACTGTGAGGGGGCCACGGGGCAGAGGACCTCCCCCAGTGACCTCACACAGCCCCTGTCATGTCAAGAAACCATCTCTGATTCCACAGAACCACCTATGATGTCACACAGGCCCTGTGATATTAAAGCCCAGCATGGGATGGAAACAAATCCCCATGTGATGTCACAGAGCCAATGCTGGGATATCACTCTGGGCTGTCACACAGCTGCAGTCTGAGCTCACAAATCACCCCTGCATGTCACGGTCTCTTCTGTCCTGTCACAGCCCCGGTTCTGTCATGTTACTCAGACATCCAGCGGTGTCACTACCCAGTCTGATGTCACAAACCACCCTCCATGATGGTACAGTCTGCTCTATGGCCTACACCCTATCTATGATGTCACAGCCACCTCTCTGCGATGTCACAAGTCCATCA
This sequence comes from Emberiza elegans, assembly GCA_024865655.1. Classification (NCBI taxonomy): domain Eukaryota; kingdom Metazoa; phylum Chordata; class Aves; order Passeriformes; family Fringillidae; genus Emberiza; species Emberiza elegans. Next base: position 10,936 of record JALJVW010002487.1, on the reverse strand, counting down.
GCGATGTCACACAACCCTCTCTGTGATGCCATACTGCCACTCTGTAATGTCACTGCACACACTATGACCTCACACCCCTGCTCTGTAACGTCACTGCACACACCATGACCATCACAGCCTGCTCTATGATGTCACACAGACCCCTCTATGATGCTGGAGCTGCTCCATGACCTCACACAACAAACTCTGTGATGTCAGAGCCCAGTCTGTGAGCTCACACAGCCCACTCTGTGCTGTCACACAGCCCCTTGCTGACATGCCAGCTGCTCTGTGCCTCTAGGACACAGCCACAGAGGTGCTGCTGTGACACAGCCCCCTCTGGGCCATGGCACAGCCCCTGCCAGTGCTGAGCCCCTGGGAGCTCAGTCTGTGCCCTGCTGGTGTCCCTGAGGGGCCCTGGCAGTGCCCCAGCCCTGCTGGGCTCTGCACAGGAGCTGCTCCTGCCCAGAGCTGTCTCTCTGCAGCGCTGCCCTTGCCAGCAACTGCCTCTATGAATAGAGCCCGGCCCAGTTCAGCAGCACAGACACAGCACAGGGACTTCAATGACCCTCTGGGCCTTTGGTGCTCTTTGCATCACACTCATCAGTGCCTCTCCAGTGTGCTCCAAACCTCCTCAAAAACTCAAAATCAGATTCAAAGTCAAATTCCTTTAACTCCCTAAATAAACCACTGAGGACAAGAACTCATATGAAAGTGTCCCAGGTTGCAGGTAGGGCAGAACACTGGTACTTTGACACAGTGTCAGTTGGAGATTGCACATATCAATGTATTACAGGAAGAAAAACCTAAGCAGGACCTCACAAATGTTTTCTCACTGTCTTTTTTTAAATATGTTTACATTCAGTTGGAATACATGTCGAGCCTCTGGAGCAGTAGAATTCAGCAGCAGCCTCTGCAGTTGCTGAGGATGTCAGCAGCCCCCACTGAGCCAGCTCTGCCCAGAGACCGTGGGGAATGGGCAGACAAGGAGAGCGTCCCGGGGCTGGGCAAGCAGCACTCCAGAGGCACCAGGGGCTGCAGCTGGGAAATGGAGTGTGGAATGGGGCTGGGAAAGCCCTGCCTGGGCTGTGCCAAGCAGGACACACAAAGCCCGCCTCCCATGCCCCAAACAATTCTTTCCATGAGACATTTTAAAGGAATTACAATTATTGGTGTCCTCTGAGTTGGATGTACTGGAGAAATACCTACCAGAGATCTCAGGAGCTCAAACAACTGACCAGATTTTATTGGTAAATTTAGAAAATCAGAGAAAACTTTGGCCAAGGTACATTGTAACATTCAATCAACAAAACACACTTCTCAAAGCATTAACTTGGCCCATTCAACTTCAGAATCTCTATGCCCATTCCATTTTAAGGTAATCAAAATTTGCAGAGAAAAGAAATAGAAAATAGACACAGAAAAGAGAAAAGACATATAAGATACAGAGAAGCACCCCCTATGGATTCCAGTGTTGTTCAGATGGAACTTGCAAGAGGAGGGAGGGTCAAGATGTGTGCTTGCCTTGTGGTCAGACTTAAATACCCTTTGGTCTTCCTGGGCCCTTCCCCCAGGTGGGGACTGGGGTCATTTGGTCCCTCAGGAGCTGGGCTGGGGCTGCAGAGGTGGCTGTGGAGCATTGCCTGTGCTGTGCCAGGGGCTGGCAGACACTGCAGGGGCTGGGATGGAGCTCTGGGGGATTGGGGTTCCAGGGCAGGGCAGGGCTGGGCTCACCAGGCAGGGCAAAGCTGGACCTGCCCTTCCTCCCACACATGAAATGATCCAAGCCAACAATCTCCTCCAGTCTGTCCCAATAGGCAGTGTTGGAGGTGGACCCAAATTTGGAACCACGGGAACCTGGCCAGGAAGGACAGTTCTCTTCCATAGGAAGGAAAGCACAGAGCCTTCCCCGGGTTTTGGGCACAGATGAGGAGGTGACCCCTTGTGAAGCACAGGCAGACAGACTTGTCCTGGCAATATTGCTATGGGAACAATGCCTGGATAGAAGGGAATTTGGTTTTGAAATCCCAGTTCTGGTCATGGCCTGGAGGAGAGGACAGTTCTTTACCACAGGAAGGAAAGCACAGAGCCCCAGTGTTTCAGCAGCAGATGAGAAGAGACCCTCAACATGCCAAGGTCAGCTGGACCAGTCAGGTGGCCCACGGGAGGCCAAACCAGCCAGACCTGTTCTGTGTCCCCTTGGTTTTATGGGGCCCTGAGGTGTCCACAAGGCTGCCTTGGTTCCATGGGGTCCCACAGTTTCACAATGGCTCCCAGCTTCCTGAAGGTCCCTTGGTGTCACAAAAGGCCCCAAGGATTCCATGAGGCCTTGAAGTGCCACAATGGTCTCTGTGCTTCCCACAGGCCTCACAATGTCATGTCACTCCTCTGTTCCGTGAGCCCTGCAATGTCACAATGGGCCCTTTGGACCATGAGGGTTTGTGGTGTCACAATGGTCTCCGTTGGCTCCCCGGTGTCACAATGGAGCATTGATGAGGCAGCCTCTCTGTGTCACCCCTGGAGCTTTGGTTCCATGAAGCCCTGCAGTGTCACAATGGTCCCCCCTTGGTTTCTTAGTGTCACAATGCACCACTGATGACAGAAGGCCTGGCAATGTCACAATGGCCCCTTGGTTCCATGCAGCCCTGCAGGAGTCACAAAGGCCTCTTGGTTTCATGGTGCCCCACAGTGTCACAATGGTCTCCTTGGTTCCATGGTGCCCCACAGCGTCACAATGCTTTGCTTATTCCATAGGGCCTCGTAGTGTCACAATGGTCTCCATGATTCCATGAGTCTCCTCAGTGCCACAACAGCCCCTTGGTTCCATGAGGTTGTGAAGTGTCTCAATGGTCTTTCAAGGTTCCATGGTTCCATGAGGCCTTGCAATGTCTGATGGACCTTTGGTTCCATGGGGTGTGACAATGTCCCAATGTCCCTTGTTCTCACAGGGCCCCACAGTGTCACCAGGGGCCCCTTGGTCTATCAGGGCGCCAGTGTCACAATGGTCCCTTGGTTCCATGGGCCCTGTGCTGCTGCATTCCCCCTCCCTTCTCAGGCTGCCCTGCCAGCTGAGAAATGCTCCCTGGGCCTCGGCCTTGGCCCAGCAGCCCCTGGGCTCAGCTCCTCACAAACACTGTCTGCTCCAGGCACTGCTGCTGCCCAACCAGCTCCTGGTTCCTTTAGCAGCAGCCCTGGCAGCTGTTTCTGTTCCTGCGTGGCACAACATCCCTGTTCTCACCCTGCCAAAAAAGCTGCTGGGGCCAAGTGCGGCCAGGATGAACCATGGCTGGGACTGAAGCCCCTCTCTTGGGGCCCTGCAAGCAAAGCGCTCAAAAAACCCTTGCAGCTCTCCTGGGCCAGCCACTCCCTCGCAGTGGGGCCTCTCCCAGGCAGGGGAACTCTCCCGTTGCTGCACTCGGGGATCCTGAACAACGACGGAGCCTGGGCCGATCCCCCCACTCCTCCAGGCTCAGCCCTTTGCCCGCTGGGGAGATGCCAAAACATCCTCAGGGAGCATTCCCTGCCCTCAGGGGAATTGCTCACAGGTGCCTTGCACTGACTCTTGGTGTCTGTGTGCACACAGGAGTGCCTGTGCTGGGGAAATGTGGCACAAATGCTGCTCTCTGAGGGCTTGGGTGCCTTGGAGAGCTGAGCCAGTCAGGCCTGCAAGTGATGGTGAGTCACAAGCTGTAAGCTGAGTTCAATGCTGCTAAGAGTTGTTCTTTTGCTAAGTTGTTACATTGAATAGAAGTTATAAGCTAAGTTGAATATTGTTAAGTTTTATTGCAGAGCTACATCATTAAGTCCTAGGTTACAAGTAAGGTTCAATACTGTTAAGTGCTGTTCTTTTTGCTAAATGCTGAAGTCTAAGGTATCAGTCAAGTCTGGTTTTGGTTCATTTCTTCTTTGACTGGATTTTTGTTTGGTTTTGTTGCTTTGTTTCTTTGGTGTGCCTAGAGTGCCCAGTCAGGAGCAGAGTGACTCTTGCCAAGGAACTCTGTGCTGCTCTCCCTTAATATTCAATCTGGTTTTGCTGATTCCTTGCTGGGGATTTTTCAGCGCTCTCAGCCCCTCGTTTGTAAGAGGGTGAAGGAGCCCTGGCCCAGGCTCTGGCCCTGGGGGACACGGGGATGCTGCCGGGGGTCCCTGTCCCCTGTGCCACCCCAGGGCCCCGACCCCGGCCCCGTGTCAGGCTCTGGGCTCGATCTCGTGGAACATCCTCTGGGGAGGCTGTGGGGCCAGGGGACCCGGGGGACAGGGGACCCCGCTGTGCACGAGCAGGGTTGGACTGCTCTGGGGAACTGTGAGGGGGCCGGGGCAGAGGGGACCTCCCAGTGACCTCCACACAGCCCTGTCATGTCACAGAGCCATCTGTGATTCCACAGAACCACCTATGATGTCACACAGGCCCTGTGATGTTAAAGCCCAGCATGGGATGAAACAAATCCCCATGTGATGTCACAGAGCCAATGCTGGGATATCACTCTGGGCTGTCACACAGCTGCAGTCTGAGGTCACAAATCACCCCTGGATGTCTGAGTCTCTTCTGTGATGTCACAGCCGGTTCTGTCATGTTACTCAGACATCCAGCGATGTCACAACCCAGTCTGATGTCCTGAGCCACCCTCCATGATGGTACAGTCTGCTCTATGGCCTTACACCCTACTCTATGATGTCACAGCCACCTCTGCGATGTCACAAGTCCATCAGTGATGTCACACAACCCTCTCTGTGATGCCATACTGCCACTCTGTAATGTCACTGCACACCATGACCTCACACCCTGCTCTGTAACGTCACTGCACACACCATGACCATCACAGCCTGCTCTATGATGTCACACAGACCCCTCTATGATGCTGGAGCTGCTCCATGACCTCACACAACAAACTCTGTGATGTCAGAGGCAGTCTGTGAGCTCACACAGCCCACTCTGTGCTGTCACACAGCCCCTTGCTGACATCCCAGCTGCTCTCTGCCTCTAGGACACAGCCACAGAGGTGCTGCTGTGACACAGCCCCTCTGGGCCATGGCACAGCCCCTGCCAGTGCTGAGCCCTGGGAGCTCAGTCTGTGCCCTGCTGGTGTCCCTGAGGGGCCTGGCAGTGCCCCAGCCCTGCTGGGCTCTGCACAGGAGCTGCTCCTGCCCAGAGCTGTCTCTCTGCAGCGCTGCCCTTGCCAGCAGCTGCCTCTGGGCCAGGAGCCCGGCCCAGTTCAGCAGCACAGACACAGCACAGGGACTTCAATGACCCTCTGGGCCTTTGGTGCTCTTTTGCATCACACTCATCAGTGCCTCCTAGTGTGCTCCAAACCTCCTCAAAAACTCAAAATCAGATTCAAAAGTCCAAATTCCTTTAACTCTAAATGGCTCCCACTGAGGGACATAACTCATATGAAAGTGTCCCCAGGTTGCAGGTAAGGCAGAACACTGGTACTTTGACACAGTGTCAGTTGGAGATTGCACATATCAATGTATTACAGGAAGAAAAACCCTAGCAGGACCTCACAAATGTTTTCTCACTGTCTTTTTAAATATGTTACATTCAGTTGGAATACACGTCGAGCCTCTGGAGCAGTAGAATTCAGCAGCAGCCTCTGCAAGTTGCTGAGGATGTCAGCAGCCCCACTGAGCCAGCCCTGCCCAGAGCCGTGGGGGAATGGGCAGACAAGGAGAGCGTCCCGAGGCTGGGCAAGCAGCACTCAGAGGCACCAGGGGCTGCAGCTGGGAAATGGAGTGTGGAATGGGGCTGGGAAAGCCCTGCCTGGGCTGTGCCAAGCAGGACACACAAGCCCGCACTCCATGCCCCAAACAATTCTTTCCATGAGACATTTTAAAGGAATTACAATTATTGGTGTCCTCTGAGTTGGATGTACTGGAGAAATACCTACCAGAGATCCTCAGGAGCTCAAAACAACTGACCAGATTTTGTTGGTAAATTTAGAAAATCAGAGAAACTTTGGCCAAAGGTACATTATAACATTCAATCAGCAAAACACACTTCTCAAAGCATTAACTTGGCCATTCAACTTCAGAATCTCTATGCCCATTCCATTTTAAGGTAATCAAAATTTGCAGAGAAAAGAAATAGGAGAAGTAGACACAGAAAGAGAGAAAGACATATAAGATACAGAGAAGCACCCCCACCTGGATTCCAGTGTTGTTCAGATGGAAATTGCAAGAGGAGGGAGGGTCAAGATGTGTGCTTGCCTTGTGGTCAGACTTAAATACCCCTTGGTCTTCCTGGGCCCTTCCCCAGGTGGGACTGGGGGTCATTGGTCCCTCAGGAGCTGGGCTGGGGCTGCAGAGGTGGCTGTGGAGCATTGCCTGTGTGCTGTGCCAGGGGCTGGCAGACACTGCGGGGCTGGGATGGAGGCTCTGGGGGATTGGGGTTCCAGGGCAGGGCAGGGCTGGGCTCACCGGGCAGGGCAAAGCTGGACCTGCCCTTCCTCCCCCACACATGAAATGATCCAAGCCAACAATCTCCTCCAGTCTGTCCCAATAGGCAGTGTTGGAGGTGGACCCAAATTTGGAGACAAGGGAACCTGGCCAGGAAGGACAGTTCTCTTCCATAGGAAGGAAAGCACAGAGCCTTCCCCAGGGTTTTGGGCACAGATGAGAGGTGACCCTTGTGAAAGCATTAGCAGACAGACTTGTCCTGGCAATATTGCTATGGGAACAATGCCTGGATAGAAGGGAATTTGGTTTTGAAATCCCAGTTCTGGTCATGGCCTGGAGGAGAAGGACAGTTCTTTACCACAGGAAGGAAAGCACAGAGCCCCAGTGTTTCAGCAGCAGATGAGAAGAGACCCTCAACATGCCAAGGTCAGCTGGACCAGTCAGGTGGCCCACGGGAGGCCAAACCAGCCAGACCTGTTCTGTGTCCCCTTGGTTTTATGGGGCCCTGAGGTGTCACAAGGCTGCCTTGGTTCCATGGGGTCCCACAGTTTCACAATGGCTCCCAGCTTCCTGAAGGTCCTGCGGTGTCACAAAGGCCCCAAAAATTCCATGAGGCCTTGAAGTGCCACAATGGTCTCTGTGCTTCCACAGGCCTCCACAATGTCATGTCCTCCTCTGTTCCGGGTGAGCCCTGCAATTGTCACAATGGGCCTTTGGACCATGAGGGTTTGTGGTGTCACAATGGTCTCCGTTGGCTCCACGGTGTCACAATGGAGCATTGATGAGAGGCGGCCTCTCTGTGTCACCCTGGAGCTTTGGTTCCATGAAGCCCTGCAGTGTCACAATGGTCCCCTTGGTTTCTTAGTGTCACAATGCACCACTGATGACAGAAGGCCTGGCAATGTCACAATGGCCCCTTAGTTCCATGCAGCCCTGCAGGGTCACAAAAAGGCCTCTTGGTTTCATGGTGCCCCACAGTGTCACAATGGTCTCCCTTGGTTCCATGGTGCCCCACAGCGTCCTGATGCTTTGCTTATTCCATGGGGCCTCATAGTGTCACAATGGTCTCCATGATTCCATGGTCTCCTCAGTGCCACAACAGCCCCTTGGTTCCAGGAGGTTGAAAGTGTCTCAATGGTCTTTCAAGGTTCCATGGTTCCATGAGGCCTTGCAATGTCACAGTGGACCTTTGGTTCCATGGGGTGTGACAATGTCCCAATGTCCTTGTTCTCACAGGGCCCCCACAGTCACCAGGGCCCCTTGGTCTATCAGGGCCCCACGGTGTCACAATGGTCCCCGGTTCCATGGGCCCTGTGCTGCTGCATTCCCCCCCCCCTTCTCAGGCCGCCCTGCCAGCTGAGAAATGCTCCCTGGGCCTCGGCCTTGGCCAACAGCCCCTGGCTCCAGCTCCTCCTGAACACTGTCTGCTCCAGGCACTGCTGCTGTAAATCCAGCCCTGGTTCCTTTAGCAGCAGCCTGGCAACTGTTTCTGTTCCCTGCGTGGCACAACATCCCTGTTCTCACCCTGCCAAAAAAGCTGCTGGTGCCGGTCACGCCAGGATGAACCATGGCTGGGACTGAAGCCCCTCTTGGGGCCTCAAGAGCCAAAAGAACCCTTGCAGCTCTCCTGGGCCAGCCACTCCCTCATATGTGGGGCCTCTCCCAGGCGGGAACTCTCCCGTTGCTGCACTTGGGGATCCTGAACAACAACAGGCCTGGGCCGATCCCCCCACTCCTCAGGCTCAGCCCTTTGCCTATGGGGAGATGCCAAAGCATCCTCAGGGCATTCCCTGCCCTCAGGGAATTGCTCACAGGTGCCTTGCACTGACTCTTGGTGTCTGTGTGCACACAGGAGTGCCTGTGCTGGGGAAATGTGGCACAAATGCTGCTCTCTGAGGGCTTGGGTGCCTTGGAGAGCTGAGCCAGTCAGGCCTGCAAGTGATGGTGAGTCACAAGCTGTAAGCTGAGTTCAATGCTGCTAAGAGTTGTTCTTTTGCTAAGTTGTTACATTGAATAGAAGTTATAAGCTAAGTTGAATATTGTTAAGTTTTATTGCAGAGCTACATCATTAAGTCCTAGGTTACAAGTAAGGTTAAATACTGTTAAGTGCTGTTCTTTTGCTAAATGCTGAAGTCTAAGGTATCAGTCAAGTCCTGGTTTTGGTTCATTTCTTCTTTGACTGGATTTTGTTTGGTTTTTTGTTGCTTTGTTTCTTTGGTGTGCCTAGAGTGCCCAGTCAGGAGCAGAGTGACTCTTGCCAAGGAACTCTGTGCTGCTCTCCCTTAATATTCAATCTGGTTTTTGCTGATTCCTTGCTGGGGATTTTTTCAGCGCTCTCCCTGGGGATGGAACATCCTCTGGGGGAGGCTGTGGGGCCAGGGGGACCCGGGGGACAGGGGACCCCGCTGTGCACGAGCAGGGGGTTGGACTGCTCTGGGGGAACTGTGAGGGGGCCCGGGGCAGAGGACCTCCCAGTGACCTCACACAGCCCCTGTCATGTCACAGAGCCATCTGTGATTCCACAGAACCACCTATGATGTCACACAGGCCCTGTGATGTTAAAGCCCAGCATGGGATGAAACAAATCCCCCATGTGATGTCACAGAGCCAATGCTGGGATATCACTCTGGGCTGTCACACAGCTGCAGTCTGAGGTCACAAATCACCCCTGGATGTCACGGTCTCTTCTGTGATGTCACAGCCGGTTCTGTGATGTTACTCAGACATCCAGTGATGTCACAACCCAGTCTGATGTCACAGAGCCACCCTCCATGATGGTACAGTCTGCTCTATGGCCTTACACCCCTACTCTATGATGTCACAGCCACCTCTGCGATGTCACAAGTCCATCAGCGATGTCACACAACCCTCTCTGTGATGCCATACTGCCACTCTGTAATGTCACTGCACACACTATGACCTCACACCCTGCTCTGTAACGTCACTGCACACCATGACCATCACAGCCTGCTCTATGATGTCACACAGACCCCTCTATGATGCTGGAGCTGCTCCATGACCTCACACAACAAACTCTGTGATGTCAGAGCCCAGTCTGTGAGCTCACACAGCCCACTCTGTGCTGTCACACAGCCCCTTGCTGACATGCCAGCTGCTCTGTGCCTCTAGGACACAGCCACAGAGGTGCTGCTGTGACACAGCCCCTCTGGGCCATGGCACAGCCCCTGCCAGTGCTGGAGCCCTGGGAGCTCAGTCTGTGCCCTGCTGGTGTCCCTGAGGGGCCCTGGCAGTGCCCAGCCCTGCTGGGCTCTGCACAGGAGCTGCTCCTGCCCAGAGCTGTCTCTCTGCAGCGCTGCCCTTGCCAGCAGCTGCCTCTGGGCCAGGAGCCCGGCCCAGCTCAGCAGCACAGACACAGCACAGGGACTTCAATGACCCTCTGGGCCTTTGGTGCTCTTTGCATCACACTCATCAGTGCCTCCGAGTGTGCTCCAAACCTCCTCAAAACTCAAAATCAGATTCAAAGTCCAAACTTCCTTTAACTCTAAATGGCTCCCACCGAGGGACATAACTCATATGAAAGTGTCCCCAGGTTGCAGGTAGGGCAGAACACTGGTACTTTGACACAGCGTCATTGAGTGCACATATCAATGTATTACAGAAGAAAAACCTAAGCAGGACCTCAAAATGTTTTCTCACTTTTTTAAATATGTTACATCTCGGTTGGAATACGCCGAGCCTCTGAGCAGTAGAATTCAGCAGCCCTCTACCCAAAGTTGCTGAGGACAGCAGCCCCCACTGAGCCAGCCTGCCCAGGAGACCGTGGGGGAATGGGCAGACAAGGAGAGCGTCCCGGGGCTGGGCAAGCAGCACTCAGAGCACCAGGGGCTGCAGCTGAAATGGAGGTGAATAGGCTGGGAAAGCCCTGCCTGGGCTGTGCCAAGCAGGACACAAAGCCCGCACTCCCATGGCCCCAACAATTCTTTCATGAGACATTTCCCAAAGATTACAGTGCTGGTGTCCTCTGGGTTGGATGTACTGGAGAAATAGCTACAGAGATCCTCAGAATCAAACAACTGACAGATTTTATTGGTAAATTTAGAAAATCAGAGAAACTTTGGCCAAAGGTACATTGTAACATTCAATCAGCAAAACACACTTCTCAAAGCATTAACTTGGCCCATTCAACTTCAGAATCTCTATGCCCATTCCATTTTAAGGTAATCAAAATTTGCAGAGAGAAAGAAATAGGAGAAATAGACACAGAAAGAGAGAAGAATATATAAGATACAGAGAAGCACCCCCCCCACCTGGATTCCAGTGTTGTTCAGATGGAAATTGCAAGAGGAGGGAGGGTCAAGATGTGTGCTTGCCTTGTGGTCAGACTTAAATACCCTTGGTCTTCCTGGGCCCTTCCCCAGGTGGGGACTGGGGTCATTTGGTCCCTCAGGAGCTGGGCTGGGGGCTGCAGAGGTGGCTGTGGAGCATTGCCTGTGCTGTGCCAGGGGCTGGCAGACACTGCGGGGCTGGGATGGAGGCTCTGGGGGGATTGGGGTTCCAGGGCAGGGCAGGGCTGGGCTCACCGGGCAGGCAAAGCTGGACC
>JALJVW010002486.1:0-32546 GCA_024865655.1 Emberiza elegans | reverse complement strand
CAAATTCAGCAGAGGCCTTTTCCCAACATCTGGCTGCCAATGTCTGCACACAGCAGCTCTGGCCAGTGATGCTACATCTGCAGCAGCAGCTGGAGATGCCCCTGGCAATCATCTGGAAGCACAGGTGCGAGCAGACGCTGTGCTGGACCATCTCTATGGCTCACTCCAGGAGGTGTGAAATGGAGTGTCCCAGCAGCAAGACTCTGACTGAGCACTTCTGGCTGTTCAGGATTGAGAACAGCCCAACAGGAATGAAAAGCTCAGCATCCCAGGTCCCAGAGTTAACAGAATGGGATATACCAACCAGATGGGGCTTCATCCAAGGCGGTCAGGAGCTCCTCTGGAACATCAGGCAATCCTTCAGGGAATCCTTCAGGAACTGTGTCATAATTCTTCCCTATGTTAGATTTATAAAAGAATGTTATGCCTATGAAGGTGTATTTCTCATGAATATCATGGGGAAAAGGAGTGCTCATTCTTGTGAAGGCAGTAGAGACTGACTACTCACGCTTGAGGTACCAGCTCGGAATCAGCATGGTATCTCCCTCCAGATCAGGGGCTGAAAGAGCACTCCCTGTGTCCACAACTACAACCAAGCACACACAAGGAGTTCCCATCACATTTAATCCTCTCATGGTCACACCTCAAGGCCTGGATGTGGAAGGTACTGACAGGGGACACACAGGTGGTTCTGTATTCTCACAGCTGCAGAGGGGTCTGGCTGCCCTTGGGACACTGAGCTGGCAGCTCTCACATGAAGTGAAAAGCCATGGCATGCCCACATGACCTGTGGGTGGGTCAGCCCTGGAGCCAGGCCTGGAGGCTGGATAACCAGTGCTGAGTGATGATAACCAGAGCTGGAGTGATGGATGACTGGTGCTGACGTTCTGGGCCTGAAAGGCCCCTTCCTATTGGCGGCCTGGGGGATCATGTAGAAATCACAAATGGGACGGACTTCTGTGGAATGTTCCTTGAGCTGATTTCTTTTCCAGCATCACTCTCATTACATGGTTATGAGAATGGGAAAATGCCATTAGCTCACATCCCAGGCAGCTGACAAAGAACTTAATGTTACAATCACACCAAGCAAAATCATATTGACAGTAGTTCTAGCTAACCACCATAAGCACATGTACCTTTGGTTGAAACAATGTCTGCTTAATTCAAATACAATACCTGCTTGTAAAGCCTTAAAACACCATGCCCAGAGCGCCATTATTAAGCTTCAAACTTCCTAGTATCTTGCTAGATAAACTTTTCCATAGCGTAGGGGTTTATTCTAGAGAAGCGTTAATACATAGACAATTGTTCTATTTGTCCTTGCTTTTCTACTTTTTAAATAATTTTTCTGCTGACCTATCTCATGGCTACTGCTTAGCTCTAATCACAGTTCTGCTGTCTCTGAGGCCTGCCTTTTGCAGCTTTCCCAAAACCCTCTGATTTTGTGGATTCCCACAATTCTCTTTCTTGGTTCACTTAAAAGGAAACTTTTATAATCGTGTCGTTTATTACCTGTGTTTCGTAGCTTTACTATATTTCTGCTTATTACTTACTTAAAGCATCTTTTTGCTTGCAATAAGCATTGCTATATCACAACACAAAAATTTAATGTTGTGAAAGTCTAGTCAGTTTAAAGGGCATAAATTATGCTTGACAATAGTTACAAGTTATTGTTTGAAAAAAATCTTGTCAGCTTTAGGGTTTTAATTTAAAACTTTCTTCTATTCTATACTTTCATTTACTATCTCTGTGAGATTTCGAAACTCTGTGAATCTAGTTCTTACTTGTTTTTTTCTAGCATGATAAAAAGTTCTTTGATAGTTTTGTGTACCATTTGTCGCACACACTGAAGTATCCAAGGTATTACTACTAATATAACTACTAAACCACTTAGTACATAGAGACTTCTCTTGCAAAGTTCTTTTAGCTAACGTACAAATATACATAGACAATTGTTCTATTTGTCCTTGCTTTTCTACTTTTTAAGTAATTTTTCTGCTGACCTCTCTCATGGCTACTGCTTAGCTCTAATCAAAGTTCTGCTGTCTCTGAGGCCTGCCTTTTGCAGCTTTCCCCAAACCCTCTGATTTTTTTTTTCTTTACAGGTTTGTAGATTCACACACCTTCCCACCTCCTTGCTCTTTAGGAACCTCTGCCCATGCTGACCCTAAAGCAGCTGCAGCCCCTCACTGCTCCCCCCGTGTCTCTGCCCCACTGCCCACACCGCTGCGGTGGCTCCTGGCTCAGCAGGCCCTAGTCCTGGCCCCGCTGCTGCCAGCCAGGGCTGTGTGCTGGCCCCTGCCTGCCTACCTGCTCCCTGCCCAGCTCTTGGAGCACTCTGGCCATTCTGGGCTTGCAGGGCCAGGAGAAAGAGGAGCAGGAGGTAGTGGCTCAGGACCATGATCCCCCCTGCTCGCATTCTGCATTGCTGCTGCTGCTGCTGCTGCTGCTGCTGCTGCTGCTGCTGCAGTGCAGTGTTGCCCAGAGCAAGCACTGAACAACACAGGGAGCTTTGGAACCTCAGATCTAACAGAGCTCTGTGACCTCATGACATAGTGGTGTCTCTGAACTCCCCCCAATGTATGCCCACACTGCCTGTGAATTCCTGGACCTCCCCTCTATTGAATTTCCGTTTTTTCATAGGAATAGAAGGAGCAAAACAGAGAAGGGTCGATGTATTCGGGGAGGCAGCACTGTGTACATGGGAATGCAGAGGCACTCCTGTCTTATTTCTCAGAAATCCCCTGTAAGACGCCCTCTATGAAGGCTGCTGTAAAACACCCAGATGCAAGTGTTTTTCTTTGGTAGTATTTTTGTCTGACAGCATTCTGGCAGGAAACCTGCTTTTCCCATTACTTCTACTACAGTTTCATCACCTTTGATGGCAAGCACTGCTTCCATGCTCCACTCTTACTCAAACATGGGTGTGCAGTGCTCACGCTTCTCTCAAGGGAGTCTGGTTGATCCCCCGTCCACTTCCAATCCTACCTCAAGCTCGCTAAAAGAGCCACGCAAACTCCTGAGCCAAGATCCCTTTTCCTTTGAGGCACATGTAGCCCTTGTGCCACCATCAGGCCTGGTGTCCTGTAGAGTAACCCATGGTCAATGCCCCACACTCCTGCTGGGAACACCAGGTGCCAGGGATTCACCTCTAGAACCTGCCTGTGTCTGGCTCACTGCAAGTGGCACAAGTAAATACCACATGAGCCCCAGATCCATCAAGCCCTCATCCAGAGGCCCTGAGCTCCCTCCTGCTTTTCCTCAGACACCATGAGGTACTGCCACGGGACACACAAAATGTGTTGGCTGCTGCAGATTACCAATTAACATGGGTGGCCTTTTAGCTGAACAGCTCTTCTGGGAAGCAAATATTCATGACTTCTGTGTGCCAGGAACGCTACATTCAGAATCTCTTGGAAAGCCTTAGAGAGTGCCTTTGGTATCATTTCCCCAGAAGCATCAGTTAAGCCCCAGGTGTTTAGAACTGCAAGCACAGAGGCACTGCCTAATTTCCACCCCTGTGCTGTCTCTGCAAGGCTCATAAGCAGTCTCCAGCTGACAAGCTGCAGAAACTCAGCCAATGCCATGCTCTGGAATCAAGCACAGATCACTGCTCACCTTGAAGGCTGCAGCACATAATGAGCAGAGGGCCCTACCAGGCTGGAGGGTGTCTTGGTGACATCGCCTAGCCAGAAGCCAGGCAGGCTGCCCAGCTGCCTCGGCCTTGGGTGTGAAGGCCATCTCGGGCCCTCCATTCCTGCCCGAGGGGAGGCACCGATGAACACTGCCCTTCTTTGTTCCTTAACCGCCATCCACCCAGTGTCTCCCTCATTCTGCTTCACCACTTAATTTTACGGCATTGTGCTGCCCAAAACTGGTGGTCCCCAGCTCTGGGAGCAGTGTCCCCAGAGCAGCTGTGGTGCGGCTGAAGCCGCCTGCCGCGTGATAAAAAGCACGGCAGGGAGGCAGCGCTGCCCGCAGGCCGCGGCCTCCTTGCCCCCGCCGCCGCCATTTCGCAACAGGGGCCGTGAGGGGGGGCCAACTCACATGGGGCAGCAGCTGGGTGCTGATGCCCCAACCCTGCTTCCCGGGCCGCAGCTCCAGCTGCTCCCGCTGGCTCGGAGCGGCCCTGTCCGGCCCGAGGCCGAGACGCCTGTCCCAGGCCCGACTGGCCGCTGTCGTGCCGCTGCAGGAGAGCTCCCGCCGTGTCCCGGCTGCAGAGAACGGCTGCCGGGGCAGTTCCCCTGGGAGTCTGAGCCGAGTGTGGCACAGGAGCGGAGCCGAGAAAATAGAGACAGACACGGAATGGAAACAGAACGGAGAAACAACGAGAGCAAAGGAGGGGCAGGGAACGGGGGCAGAGCTTCATCTGGAAGGGGCAGCAGGGAAAGAGGAAGAGCCGCAGAATGAGCAGGAGGGAGCAGGAGAGAGCCAAGTCTGGGCTGGGTCAGGATGGAGACTGTTGAAGAAGCTTTGGAGGGACAGCAAGATACAGAGGGAGTAGGAGGGAACAGGGATACAAGGAGCAACCAAGGGACTGGCAACTGGACAGAGCAAAACACAAGGAGAAACCCAGGGGTGGTCTTTTGCTGCAGCCCATTGAACCCAGAGGTGTTTTCCTGCTGCAGTGGCATGTCAGCTCCCTCAAAGCAGACAAGGCATTTCAGAAATGGCACTGCAGGGCATGAGCATGCCTATGTGCCACAGCTCTGAGTTCACATGTGCATCTGCAGGACTGCAAGTGTGCATGTCCATATGACAAGGGTTTGTGAGGCTTGGTTCAAGGGTTGAGGCACAGCTGTCCTCTGAAAAGTGCCTTGGGTTGTCCTCTCAGGAGGTGGGTATCTCAGAGGCTACTGAGAGGCCCATGAGAGACAGCCCAGAGGTGGAGCTGGCGCTGCTGTGGAGAGGAGAGGGACAAGGGTGAGAAGCTCTGTGGTTCCTCTTCACCACTTCAAAGAGAATTGCATTGTCTTGGGACAGTCTTCACCGCCTGAGGCAGAAGTAGAAGAAGCCTTCCAAAACCCCACAGGGTGCAGAGATGCCTTCAAGCACCTCTCTGGCAATTGCTGCTGGCAATATCCTCCCCACACACTGCGGGCAACAGTCAGCCTCTGAGAGCTGTGCAGCGTTTCTTGGACAACAGCTTTACTGCACTCTCACCTCCAGCTTTGGCTGTAGATGGCTGAGCTGCAGCGGGCATGGGGAAAGGCCTGCAGGCCCACAGTGAATCTGAGTCGTGAGCCCAGAACAGCAGTTCCCTGGCGTGTTGGTTTCTTGCAGTTCCTCACTTTCTCCATCTGAGATGGGCACTCTGTCACTTCTTTCCACATGGAAAGCTTCCTTCTTCACAATCCTACATTCCAGTCTTAATCTCCCTGAACCAAAACTTAAGTCCCAAAACAGCAATTAAGGAGACACACACAACCTGCAACTGACACACTCGCTCAAGCAAAACACCACAGCACACTTCCTGTGTTTTGTTCCACCTTTGGCTTTCTTCCCATAGCCAGTGGGAAAAGACTGTCATTTTTAGTATAATTATTGTCTCTGTTACCAAAATAATTTCTAGTAATGTTCCTGTGACTAATATCCCATTCCTTTCCCTCTGTATCTCACACAGCCTGGCTCCAGCTTTCTGCTCCTTGATCCTCTTTTGCTCTTTGGGGAGGGACTGCCACATCCTGCATGACCTGTGTCACCATCTTAGGTCTCCTTGATGTGCTCAGCACTATTGGAATTAAATACCAATATAGCAGGATGGAACGTGCCTGAGCTTGCCTGGCCCTTGCTGCTTGACCAAAGGTGGCAGCAGTGGTGGTTTCACGTCCGAGACGCCTTCGGCGAGCTGGATAGTGCAGCTGGGCGCTTGGGACAAGTGCAGGCATGCAGGAGCTGAGGTTTACCTCTGGCGGAGAGGCTTCAAGGCAAGGTGAAGGAAAGGAGTCGGTTCTGCTGGAGAGTTTCGACCCAGAGCTTTATTCCTGGCACACATGCCTCTGAATGCAGCAACAGCTTGAACAGAACGCATGAACTGCGTGGTTGCTGTGTCTTTTAACCCCAGGCAGAGGGGGAGGAAGGGGAAGGGATCCCACCAACCAGGTAAGGGGAGGGAGTCTCAGGGGACAAATGACACCTGGATGGCCCAGTGTCCCCAGGTCTGACAGGCATCATTTGAACTTCACCAATCACACGACGCCCTTGCTGGAATGCCAAGAATGATGGACAGCACTCAGCAGGGGCAGAGGGAGGGGAAAGGAGAGGTGATTGCACACCTGGAGAAAGAACCACAATAGCTGAGACAGGCTATTACATCACACCGCAACACAGCACTGGACAGCCATCCTTCCCAGAACATCCTTCCTCTCTGCCCAGGCCTTCCTGATTCAGCGCAGCACCCCAAATGAGCTTGTAGAGGAGTTTTTGCATGTGACTCCTCACCAGCATGTCCTTATTCTGGAGCACAAAAGCCTTGTAAAATGGCCACTGCTGGGAAAGCAGGCTGAGGCTGGCACAAACAGGTCCTGCACTGCAGTGCAAGTTTCTCAGAGCTCCTGTCACAGCCCCAGCCCTGCTCCCAGCTCTGTGCATTCTTCCCGAACAAAGAAACAGCCACAACAGGCAAGAATATTCTTCTTTTGGAAATAGATTTATTTATCAAAATCACAGAAACAATCATCGTCCCCACTAACACAAAGCATCGCACTATCACTATCACTAAAATCACTATCACTATCACCTCTAACTATAAAACAATCCCTATTACTAAAATTATCACTATCACTAAAATTATCCCTATTACTATAACTATCTATGACTATCTACCACTATCACTATCTATTACTATCACTAAAAAACCATTTTCATCCTGGAACAAAAAGTATTCCTCCAGGTACTGTTTGCAGAGGCACCAGGAGGCTGTGGGCTGAGGGGACTCCAGGGAAATCCAGTAATCACTTGAAGTAGCCCCCTCAGCCAGAGCACAGTAGGGACAGGTGGTCAGAGGTGCCGGGTCTGCTCGCATGTTCTTGTACAGCTGGGCAAGCTCTGCTGCAAAGATCTCAGGAAACGGGCGGCAGCTGTCCCTGAACCCGTTGGCTTGGGGTCTCTTGCCGCTTCCTGGACCTTCTCCTGACGCTGTTTCATCTCTAAGCAGACCACGGCTTTCCCCGGAGGAGTCCCAGTCCTGTCCTGATGCCTCTTCATCTTCCTGGGTCTTCCTGTAGAAACAGATTTCCAAGAAGACTCCTCATAGATAGGAATTTGGAGCACAGTTAATTGTGCAGCAATTTCCACAGAGCTGCCTGAGCACTCCAGCATGGTGCAAACACTTCACTGCCAATGGCAGCAATGAATAACTCACATGTCTCTCTTCCGCAGGTGATACATGACGATGTACCCAACCACTGCTGCAAGCAGAAGCACAGCCAAGACTGCAAGAGATGCTAAGAGGTCGGTCTTGCTGAATTCCCACTGTCCAAGAGTCTCAACATTTTGCTCAGCATCTGACAGGAGAAAAGATAATGTGAGAGACAATGTTTGTACTCTGCACTAGGGATAATCCCACAGTGTGCTTCAGATGCCTGAGGATTATTGTCTTCAGAGATGGGTTCCTCTGGCTCTGGTGTCTCAGCATCAGGGACCAAGAGGGATCCCATGAAGTTCTCATGGACAAGAGCCCAGTGTGTGCCAGGGAGCAGCACTGCCTCTGTCTTTTCCTCCAAGCTGCAGGCCAGGGCTGTGTGCTGGGCAGCTGCAATTCATCCATGGAGAGCACTGCAGGGATACAGCAGAAATGCTGCTCTTCTTCCAAGAGAGCATCGCCCAAGCACTCACCTGAATATTCCTCGGGCATAGCAAGTTTGCTGGTGTCCTCTATTGCTTCTATATCTTGATCTGTGCCTGGCACACTGGTACTTTCTTCCACAGGGAGGGGCTCTGGCAAAGTCTCAGAATCTGTCTCTACACAAAAAACATTGGACACTTTAACCACAAGCCACTGCCCCTTCCCACAAGCATGGTACCATGGCCTGGGCATTCTGGCAAGTGGGTGAGGAGCCCGCTGTCCCCAAAGACAAGAGGAATCCATAGCCGAGTTTTCTGTAATGCAACATGAAATGCAGACCCAAACCACCCAAAGCTTAATCAACCAAATGACCCACAGAAAGAATGCCTTCTGGTTCCTACTCATACTTGGGGTCCAGCTTCAACCCATCCCTGAGCCTGAGGTTTGGCAGGGACAGTCAAGATTTTGTGGGATATCATTTCTGCCTCCATGATGTGCTGATTGTATGGAGAACACAAATTCAGCAGAGGCCTTTTCCCAACATCTGGCTGCCAATGTCTGCACACAGCAGCTCTGGCCAGTGATGGTACATCTGCAGCAGCAGCTGGAGATGCCCCTGGCAATCATCTGGAAGCACAGGTGCGAGCAGACGCTGTGCTGGACCATCTCTATGGCTCACTCCAGGAGGTGTGAAATGGAGTGTCCCAGCAGCAAGACTCTGACTGAGCACTTCTGGCTGTTCAGGATTGAGAACAGCCCAACAGGAATGAAAAGCTCAGCATCCCAGGTCCCAGAGTTAACAGAATGGGATATACCAACCAGATGGGGCTTCATCCAAGGCGGTCAGGAGCTCCTCTGGAACATCAGGCAATCCTTCAGGGAATCCTTCACGGAATCCTTCTGGGAATCCTTCAGGAACTGTGTCATAATTCTTCCCTATGTTGGATTTATAAAAGAATGTTACGCCTATGAAGGTGTATTTCTCATGAATATCATGGGGAAAAGGAGTGCTCATTCTTGTGAAGGCAGTAGAGACTGACTACTCATGCTTGAAGTACCAGCTCGGAATCAGCATGGTATCTCCCTCCAGATCAGGGGCTGAAAGAGCACTCCCTGTGTCCACAACTACAACCAAGCACACACAAGGAGTTCCCATCACATTTAATCCTCTCATGGTCACACCTCAAGGCCTGGATGTGGAAGGTACTGACAGGGGACACACAGGTGGTTCTGTATTCTCACAGCTGCAGAGGGGTCTGGCTGCCCTTGGGACACTGAGCTGGCAGCTCTCACATGAAGTGAAAAGCCATGGCATGCCCACATGACCTGTGGGTGGGTCAGCCCTGGAGCCAGGCCTGGAGGCTGGATAACCAGTGCTGAGTGATGATAACCAAAGCTGAGTGATGGAGAACTGGTGCTGACGTTCTGGGCCTGAAGTGCCCCTTCCTATTGGCGGCCTGGGGTACATGTAGAAATCACAAATGGGACAGACTTCTGTGGAATGTGCCTTGAGCTGATTTCTTTTCCAGCATCACTCTCATTACATGGTTATGAGAATGGGAAAATGCCATTAGCTCACATCCCAGGCAGCTGACAAAGAACTTAATGTTACAATCACACCAAGCAAAATCATATTGACAGTAGTTCTAGCTAACCACCATAAGCACATGTACCTTTGGTTGAAACAATGTCTGCTTAATTCGAATACAATACTTGCTTGTAAGCCTTAAAACACAATGCCCAGAGCGCCATTATTAAGCTTCAAACTTCCTAGTATCTTGCTAGATAAACTTTTCCATAGCGTAGGGGTTTATTCTAGACAAGCGTTAATACATAGACAATTGTTCTATTTGTCCTTGCTTTTCTACTTTTTAAATAATTTTTCTGCTGACCTATCTCATGGCTACTGCTTAGCTCTAATCACAGTTCTGCTGTCTCTGAGACCTGCCTTTTGCAGCTTTCCCAAAACCCTCTGATTTTGTGGATTCCCACAATTCTCTTTCTTGGTTCACTTAAAAGGAAACTTTTATAATCGTGTCGTTTATTACTTGTGTTTCGTAGCTTTACTATATTTCTGCTTATTACTTACTTAAAGCATCTTTTTGCTTGCAATAAGCATTGCTATATCACAACACAAAAATTTAATGTTGTGAAAGTCTAGTCAGTTTAAAGGGCATAAATTATGCTTGACAATAGTTACAAGTTATTGTTTGAAAAAATTTGTCAGCTTTAGGGTTTTAATTTAAAACTTTCTTCTATTCTATACTTTCATTTACTATCTCTATGAGATTTCGAGAACTCTGTGAATCTAGTTCTTACTTGTTTTTCTTGCATGATAAAAAGTTCTTTGATAGTTTTGTGTACCATTTGTCGCACACATTGAAGTATCCAAGGTATTACTACTAATATAACTACTAAACCACTTAATACATAGAGACTTCTCTTGCAAAGTTCCTTTAGCTAACGTACAAATATACATAGACAATTGTTCTATTTGTCCTTGCTTTTCTACTTTTTAAGTAATTTTTCTGCTGACCTCTCTCATGGCTACTGCTTAGCTCTAATCAAAGTTCTGCTGTCTCTGAGGCCTGCCTTTTGCAGCTTTCCCAAAACTCTCTGATTTTTGTAGATTCACACACCTTCCCACCTCCTTGCTCTTTAGGAACCTCTGCCCATGCTGCACCCTAAAGCAGCTGCAGCCCCTCACTGCTCCCCAGTGTCTCTGCCCCACTGCCCACACCGCGGTGGCTCCTGGCTCAGCAGGCCCTAGTCCTGGCCCCGCTGCTGCCAGCCAGGGCTGTGTGCTGGCCCCTGCCTGCCTACCTGCTCCCTGCCCAGCTCTTGGAGCACTCTGGCCATTCTGGGCTTGCAGGGCCAGGAGAAAGAGGAGCAGGAGGTAGTGGCCCAGGACCATGATCCCCCCTGCTCGCAACATTCTGCTGCTGCTGCTGCTGCTGCTGCTGCTGCTGCTGCAGTGTTGCCCAGAGTGAGCACTGAACAACACAGTGGAGCTTTGGAACCTCAGATCTAACAGAGCTCTGTGACCTCATGACATAGTGGTGTCTCTGAACTCCCCAATGTATGCCCACACTGCCTGTGAATTCCTGGACCTCCCCTCTATTGAATTTCCGTTTTTTCATAGGAATAGAAGGAGCAAAACAGAGAAGGGTCGATGTATTTGGGGAGGCAGCACTGTGTGCATGGGAATGCAGAGGCACTCCTGTCTTATTCCTCAGAAATCCCTTGAAAGTAGCCCAAAATGAAGGCTGCTGTAAAACACCCAGATGCAAGTGTCTTTCTTTGGTAGTATTTTTGTCTGACAGCATTCTGGCAGGAAACCTGCTTTTCCCATTACTTCTACTACAGTTTCATCACCTTTGATGGCAAGCACTGCTTCCATGCTCCACTCTTACTCAAACATGGGTGTGCAGTGCTCACGCTTCTCCCAAGGGAGTCTGGTTGATCCCCCGTCCACTTCCAATCCTACCTCAAGCTCGCTAAAAGAGCCACGCAAACTCCTGAGCCAAGATCCCTTTTCCCTTTGAGACACATGTAGCCCTTGTGCCACCATCAGGCCTGGTGTCCTGTAGAGTAACCCATGGTCAATGCCCCACACTCCTGCTTGGAACACCAGGGTGCCAGGGATTCACCTCTAGAACCTGCCTGTGTCTGGCTCACTGCAAGTGGCACAAGTAAATACCACATGAGCCCCAGATCCATCAAGCCCTCATCCAGAGGCCCTGAGCTCCCTCCTGCTTTTCCTCAGACACCATGAGGTACTGCCACAGGACACACACAAATCTGTCGGCTGCTGCAGATTACAGTTACCATGGGTGGCCTTTTAGCTGAACAGCTCTTCTGGGAAGGAATTATTCATGACTTCTGTGTGCCAGGAACGCTACATTCAGAATCTCTTGGAAAGCCTTAGAGAGTGCCTTTGGTATCATTTCCCCAGAAGCATCAGTTAAGCCCCAGGTGTTTAGAACTGCAAGCACAGAGGCACTGCCCGATTTCCACCCCTGGGGTGTCTCTCCAAGGCTCATAAGCAGTCTCCAGCTGACAAGCTGCAGAAACTCAGCCAATGCCATGCTCTGGAATCAAGCACAGATCACTGCTCACCTTGAAGGCTGCAGCACATAATGAGCAGAGGGCCCTACCAGGCTGGAGGGTGTCTTGGTGACATCGCCTAGCCAGAAGCCAGGCAGGCTGCCCAGCTGCCTCGGCCTTGGGTGTGAAGGCCATCTCGGGCCCTCCATTCCTGCCCGAGGGGAGGCACCGATGAACACTGCCCTTCTTTGTTCCTTATCCGGCCATACACCCAGTGGCTCCCTTAGCGCACTCGGCGGCATTGTGCTGCTCGGCGGCTCGTCCCCAGCTCTGGGAGCAGTGTCCCCAGAGCAGCTGTGGTGCGGCTGAAGCCGCCTGCCGCGTGTGGCACGGCAGGGAGGCAGCGCTGCCCGCAGGCCGCGGCCTCCTTGCCCCCCGCCGCCGCCATTTCGCACAGGGGCCGTGAGGGGCGGGCGCGGGGCTGTGGGGCTGTGCCGGCCCCGCTTCCCGGGCCGCAGCTCCAGCTGCTCCCGCTGGCTCGGAGCGGCCCTGCTCCGGCACGAGGGCCGAGACGCCTGTCCCGGGCCCGACTGGCCGCTGTCGTGCCGCTGCAGGAGAGCTCCCCGCCGTGTCCCGGCTGCAGAGAACGGCTGCCGGGGCAGTTCCCCTGGGAGTCTGAGCCCAGTGTGGCACAGGAGCGGAGCCGAGATATAGAGACAGACACGGAATGGAAACAGAACGGAGAAACAACGAGAGCAAAGGAGGGGCAGGGAACGGGGGCAGAGCTGCGGGAAGGGGCAGCAGGGAAAGAGGAAGAGCCGCAGAATGAGCAGGAGGGAGCAGGAGAGAGCCAAGTCTGGGCTGGGGCAGAATGGAGACTGTTGAAGAAGCTTTGGAGGGACAGCAAGATACAGAAGGAGTAGGAGGGAACAGGGATACAAGGAGCAACCAAGGGACTGGCAACTGGACAGAGCAACACACAAGGAGAAACTCAGGGGTGGTCTTTTGCTGCAGTCCATTGAACCCAGAGGTGTTTTCCTGCTGCAGTGGCATGTCAGCTCCCTCAAAGCAGACAAGGCATTTCAGAAATGGCACTGCAGGGCATGAGCATGCCTATGTGCCACAGCTCTCAGTTCACATGTGCATCTGCAGGACTGCAAGTGTGCATGTGCATATGACAAGAGTTTGTGAGGCTTGGTTCAAGGGTTGAGGCACAGCTGTCCTCTGAAAAGCGCCTTGGGTTGTCCTCTCAGGAGGTGGGTATCTCAGAGGCTACTGAGGGGCCCATGAGAGACAGCCCAGAGGTGGAGCTGGCACTGCTGTGGAGAGGAGAGGGAGCTGTGAAGTGTAAGAAGCTCTGTGGTTCCTCTTTACCTTTCCAAAGGGAATAACATTTTCTTGGGACAGTTTTAACTGTCTGAGGCAGAAGTGTAAGAAACCCTCTGAGGCAGTAATAGCGGCACAACAGCGGCGAATCGGGCCCAGGACAGGTGCTTCGACAGTAAAAGATTTTAAAGCTGTGCCCTTGATAAATTTAAAAATAGGCCCTCAGAGAGAAGAATTTGAGTTTCTAGTAGATTCAGGACCTCATATGTTGTGTGTTTTTAAGATGCTGGAGGGGAGTAAACTTAATGGAACACCATGTAAAATAAGGGGGCAAACAATAGTCCATTCAGAGTACGTGTAATTAAACAAGTAATAGTGAGTGGAAATTCTAAAGAAGCATGTGTTGACTTACTCTTTATGCCTAAGTTGAAATGTAACCTACTTGGCTGAGATTTACAAATAAAGTTGGCAATAGGGGTAGTTTTGAAGTAAGGGAAGATAGTAGCAACAAATAAGACATTAAAAGAGAAGATGAGAAGGAAATAAATTACCAAGTATGGACAGAAGGGGCTGATGGGGTCTTATTGGACATACCACCGATAGAGATAAAAATGAAACCCAGAACTACAGCCATCCGAGTCCATCAATATCCCATTTCAGCTGAAGGAAAACAAGGATTAACTCCCATAATAAAATAATTGATTCAAGATGGGATACTGGGCCCCATAATACACCATCTTACCAGTCAAGAAACCAGATGGTACATACCAATTAGTATAAGATCTAAGAAAAGTCAATAAGCAAACTGTGGCTAGATATCCAGTAGTGTCCAACCCTTACACCTTGTTAAATAAAGTATCACTGGAACATTTGTGGTTTAGATCTCAAAGATATGTGTTCTGGGCGTGCCCATTAGCAGAGGAGAGTCAGGGGTGGTTCGCCTTTGAATGGTATGATGACAGCGCAGGGAGAAAACAGCAATATCAATGGACTCGATTGCCCCAAGGATTTCACCAAATCACCAGATTTGTTTGGACAGGCACTGGAAGGGTTATTAGATCAATTTGAACCAAAACAGAATACCCAGATTTTACAGTAAGTTGATGATTTATTAATTTCAGGGGAGCAAAAAGAACCAGTTCAGCAAACTACCACAGAACTTTTAAATTTTCTAGGAAAAAAGGGGTTAAAAGTGTCAAAAAGAAAGCTCCAATTTGTGGAGCAGGAAGTGAAATATTTAGGACATTTCATTGGGAAAGGTTATAAGAAATAAGCAATGAGTAGAATTGAGGGAATCCTATCCCTGCCCTCCCCAAAGGTGCAACAGGATGTAAGAAAATTTTTGGGTTTGGTCAGGTACTGCAAATCCTGGGTTGATGGACACGCTAAGTTAGTAAAATTTTTATATGATAAATAAGTTGAGACAAGGACTTTTGAATGGACTGAAGAAGAAGAGAAGAAATTAATAGATGTAAAGGAAAGATTGATAGAGGTTCCAGTTTTAAGTTTGCCTAATTTAGAAAGACCCTTTGAACTGTTTGTAAATGTAGATGAAGGAATTGCTTACGGCATATTAGTGCAAAAGTGGTGTGGAGAGGGGAAGCCAATTGCCTACATATCAAAATTACTAGACCCTGTGGTGAGAGGCTGGCCCACCTGCCTCCAATCAGTGGTTGCTACTGTGACTCTGAAGAAAGCTATAAACTGACTTTTGGAGGCAAGATTAAGGTACATAGCCTTCATGATATAAAATTGATATTAAGCAAAAAGGCCAGTCAATGGATTACAGGCAGTTGGTTACTTAAATATGAAATAGTGTTAACTAATGTGTTAATAACTGATATTGATAACACAGAACTTACAACTACAAAATCCCTGTAGAATCCCGTGCAATTTTTATATGGGAAATCAGAAGGCAACCTTGAACATTGTTGCGAAGAATTAATTGATCTACAGACTAGGGCACGAGAAGATCTACAAGAACTACCTTTATTAGATGGAGAAGTGCTGTTTGTAGATAGCTCTTCTCGAGTTGTAGAAGGAAAAAGGATGTCAGGCTATGCAGTCATAGATGAAAAAAGTATGAAAATAATAGAAAAAGGAAAATTACCAACTAAATGGTAAGCCCAGCGCTGTGAATTATATGCACTATTAAGAGGTTTAATCTGGCTAAGATACAACAAGGGAACTATCTATACTCATTCCAAGTATGCTTCTGGAATAGTGCACACTTTTGGTAAAATCTGGGAGGAAAGGAGGTTTATAAATACTAAAGGTAAAAAGTCAGTTCATGAAGAATTAATAAAGGAGATGTTAAAAGCGCTAAAACGGTTGGGTGCGCTCCCTGGTGGGTTGGACAGACCTGGCCAGGGGCTCAGCAGTGGGTGGCTGTTTCCCCAGGGAGGGGACACACAATGTGTGGCGCAGTCAGTCCGCCCCTGTCAGCTACCAGGGCCTTTTTTTTTTCTTTCTTCTTAATTTTTCCTGTAGAGTGAGGGTGGAATTAAGCTAGGTAGCCGGGACAGGCACCAGGCTGTCTACCCAGCAAAGGGAAATCTATCTCCAAGTTGCAAGAACCCTGAATGAGGGGGTGTCAGTTTTTCTAAGGGAAAGTTGAAGAGGTTTGTTAGGTGGTTGCTTTTTAGTTTCCCCACTATCACCCCATAAGAGACTCAGAAAGAGGAGTTTTGGAAAAAAGTAGGTGTTGTATTAACTGATGGTACCAAGAGGGGTGACCCTTCTGTTGAAGATGGTTCATGAAGTTATTCTTGTTAACCTGGGATGTTATCAAAGAAAGGGAAAGAGAATCTAAAAAACAATCAGCGAGTTTGTCCCCAGTTCTCCCCAGACCCCCTTGCCCCCCACCTTCTTCTCCTGTTCCCACTTCCCCCACACTGGGTGGACATGGAGGAGCAGGCCATAAAATAAGGACGCAGGGCTGCCACTGTCTCCCTGGCTCCCCCAAGTCCCCTCGGTACCCTTGCCCTGACAGTGGTGGCCACACTGTCAGGGACCTCACCCTAGTCCCCCATTCCAACCCCTTTATTCCCATGGACAATCCTAGTTATGTGTCCCAAGGCAGTTTTATTTCCCAAGATGGCCCCCTTATCTGTCCCAGAGAAGCACCACAAAATGGCCAATCCCTCATGACAGGTGCTTCTCTTTCCCATAATGCTTTCCTTCCCTTTCCTGCACAAACCCCGGACCTCTCCTTTCCTTCCCCTAGCCCCTCCTCTTCCTCTGCGGCTCATGATTTTACTCCTCCCATTTGTCCACCCGTCGATCCTCCTACTGCTCCTCCCATTGCTCCGCCCCTTCCAGCTGTGTTGACAGGTCCCTCTCATGCTCCTGGGTCATCAACACCACCTATTTCAGAAATTGTCTCTGCCCAAGTCTCCACCCCCAGCCACAGGGCTCCGCCCACAAGCTTCCTGTTTCCCATGCCCCTGCTTCTGGTTCCCATGGTAATGTGGGGGTCGGGGCAGTGGGGCCTGAGAAACAGGAAGGCCCAGATAACACCAGTCTGAATTTCCTGGTCCCAGTCACGTACAATGTGAGGGGAGAGCACCCAAAATGGAGCCCATCTTGTATCAGAGCATTAAGGAACTCTGTAGGGCAAAAAAATAATTTGGTCAGAAAAGCGAATTTTTCCGGAGCATTTTAAAAGCAACGCTTGCCTCGAACATGCTCATCCCTGCTGATTTAAGACAGCCGTTTAGTTGCCTGATGCCCTCCGGCAGAATACAAATTATGGGAAAGAACATGGAAGCGGTTAGCAGGGGACCTTCTTCCAGAGCTCCTGCAGAGTTCCGACTGCTCCACCCATGCAGAGGAAAATCATATTAACTTAGATCATTTAGTCGGTGAAGGTGACTGTGAATAAGCCCAGAAACAGGCTTGGGGGGATCCCTAAAGAAGTTTTAGATAGGGTAAAAGAAGTAGCAGAGAGAGCCTTTTTTACATGCCTTCAGAGGAGCCCGTTCTATCTTACATGCCTTTGAGACAATCTTTTTCAGAAGTGTTTATCAATTTTGTCAATTGGGTGTGGACAGCAGTCGAAAAAAGAGCCAATGATCCAAGTGTTCAGGAACAACTAACTTTAGAAATAGTCACCACCAATGCTAATGACACATGCCGCAGAGTTCTTTTAGCCCTTCCCACATCTCCACCACCTACCCTTGACCAGCTGATCGAAGAATGTACCCATAAGGCAGTGCTAATGACTGAGGACATTTCAAAGAAGACCCCACAACAGGAGAGGATGGCAGCTCCAGCTGCCCTGGCGCCAAGTAACCTGCTTCTGAGAGTTGTATGCAAGTGTTTCCACTGCAGCCAAGAGGGACATTTCATTAGCCAATGTTCTTCTTGGAGAGGGTACCCCTGCAAAGAGGAGGACCAGGAAAAACAGGGGAAGGAGAAGCCCTTCAGGTTTCAAAAAACTAAATACTGAGCATGGACCTGCCCCGCGTGTAGATAAAAAAGGGAGCAGGCCGCAAGGAAACTACTGGCAAAGACATTAATACCTAAATAATGACAACTGATGAAAGAGAACCATATTGGTTCAACCTTAATAATTCTGTTTCTTTCCCCAATCAGGAGTGGAAGGAGATCCTTGCAGAACCAGGACTTCTCCCACACATCCAACAGGCAAAGTCCTCCACCGCCAAAGAGGAGATGTCCATGTTTTGCCACCATATTTGAGGCTCTGTAAAGCCCTCTTTACTATTAACTTCTTAAATTGCTCCTTTGACAACTTAAATCCACCAGTCCTGCGGCATTTCCAGCAACATCATCAGCTGCAACCTGAAGAGAGACCCCCAGTATTAGTAAGAGACCTGAGTCGGGGGAAATCTAGGGTCATTTTAAGTTTGTGACCTGGAGTTGTGGCTACGCATGCATATCCACGCCCTCTGGGTATCAAGTGGATACCCAGAAGGTGGGTGAAACCCTATACACCCACTGGAAAGGTAGTAGTGCCAAAAGTTGTCATTCCAACCCCCCAGGAAGACCCCATCGACGAGGCCGTTACCTCAAACTGTTGGCACCATAAACGGAGAGGAGAACCCTGACCCCTCTCTCTCTGACTCCGTTTCCAGTCAGACAAATGGCATGTTATTAACATTACTTACTCATTTTATGTTATTATTTTATTTCCCCTTAGGCATCCTCTGCCTGCTCCAAGCTGTACTCCTCCTCCAGCTGTCGGACGTGTGGATTGTGCCGCAGCCCTGCAAAAACGTTTGGGTAACCCTGGCCCATGCTCTCTAACAAGACCACTTGTGCCTCTCCACCTCAGCAGCAGAAAATCCAATGTCCACCTGCCTGGTGGGGATTCCTGCAAAGTTAAGCGAGTACCCAGTAGAGAGCTTTGTAGACATTTGGCTAGCTGAGAGGAGGGCACGTAGACACAGTACCATTAAGAAACTGAGAAGGACACAGGCCTAAGAGTCAGCAGTCAGTGTCCAATGACAAAACTAGGCCATTATAACCTTGCTGCAACATGAGGATGTGGGAGAGCAGGGCCCTGCCAGAATAGAAAGAATAGTTCCAATAGTTGCAATGAGAAACCTAAAAAATGTAGAAGTAGGTGTAGTTGGATGATAAGTAAACCAACCAATCCTGAGCTCAGCTTTGCAATATGTATGAACTTCATTAAATCTAATATAAATGTACGTGATTACCGATCAATAAACGAGATCTGCTGATCACCCATATTGGCGTGCCGCTTTTCTCCCGCCGATCCTACAAATGGTTCCTACAGTACCCCAGCACCATCCTCAACATTCAAGATGAGCTTGACAAAAAGAATCCACCTGATCAATGAGTCGAGATTTATAGGTACTGGGGAATGGTAAATTATGTCTAAACACCAGTTGTGAATCCCTTGGCAATCTGGCGCAAGTGGGTGTGTAACCTACCTTATACTGAGCAAGAGCCCCAAGAATTCAAGCTCCTGGGCTTGGCAAAAGTGGAATTTTGTGTCCAGTTTGAGTGTAAACCTAATTCTTGTCCCGATCTCTATGAAAATATCAAGCAACATAAAGTACAATTTCAGGCAAAACAATGGTGCACACATATTACCAAAATTTGGGCTCCCTCAATGGATGACTTGTATGCTTGAAAACTTGATAAGGGAATGTTTTCAATCTGCAGAGACTGAGCATACCCAGGAATCCCTTCTTGTCTTCTAGGAGGTCCATGCACCCATGGGGCATCTTTCCCTCACTCTCCCCAACATGACCCAAATTCCAATTCAGCATTTCAAAGCTAAAGCAAAAACACTAAAAAGGGGTGCAAGCCAATTCAATGAGCACTGAAATTTACCATTGGGAAAAATCTGAAAGGGTTGCTGTCTCCGTGTTTCTTCCATGGGTGGCAGCAGCCAAAGTGTTGAGCAAATAAGGAAACCTAGAATGTTGGTTTACGAAGCAGGCAAACTCAACATGGACTGCCTTGAGTAACCTCCTCGAAGACAAGGAAATCACCAGGAAGGCAACCCTTCAAAATTGGGCTGCCATTGATTTTCTGCTGCTGGCACATGGGCATGGGTGCTAGGAATTTGAGGGGCTGTGTTGCTTCAATTTTTTCACCAGAAGCCAAAGCATCCACACGTCCATCCGAGAAATGAAAGACCTAATTGGGAGTGTAAAACAGGAGAGTGAAGATTGGTTTAAAGATATGTTCAAGAACTGGGGCTTATCTGGATGACTGCTTTCTATAATCAAAGACACTGGTTATTTTATTATCGTTTTGTTTCTAGTTTCTTTGGGTTTTGGAATTCTACAGCACCTCATTTCCACCGCTGCTGCTAAGCCATTCTCACCTGCAAAGACTGTCGTTGCCACCGCCACCACCAACCAAGAATGGTTGGAAAGAGATCAACGGGACGGCACCGAAGGAGTTGTACCCCTCCCCAATTTTGCATTGAAAGTTATAAAACTAAAAAGGGGGAGATGTGGTAGTTTGATGTTTGGCTGCTGTTTTAATATAAAAGTTAAGAGTTTCTATGTTAGTCACAATGGTTTCTCCCATGTACCCCGTTCTATTCCCTCCAATTGGTTCAATCCTAAGTTGTTTACCTCAAAGTTTTCCCGCCACTTGTTTGTCCCTCACTGTGTCGGTCTCCCTGCTCCTCCCCTCATTCCCTTATATGCCCCTGCCAATCCCGGTTACCCTGCCCCTTACTCCTGTCAATTACTGTTCCCACTCCCCTTGTGTTCCAGAATGTTCCCTATCAGTTAGCCCTGTTTCAATGATTTATTGGTTTAAGAGGCTTCTTCCTTCTCCTGAGTGCTCCCTATTGACTAAGTGCTCCCTATTGACTAAGTTATGTGATGTTATCCTCCCTAAGATCCCCCATTGGTTAAGAGTTGTATCCACCCTCCCCCTCCCCTCTTTAAAAGGGTCCCTCCCCCTTTTTCTGGCATTTGTCACCAGACCCCCTTTTTGCTCTGGCATTTGCTCCTGACCCCCTGTTTCCTTCACTTCTGGTTCCTTGTGCTGAGCCCCTGCGGTGTCACCCATAAATTTTCTTTGGAGACTCAGGCAAGTGTCTTTTCCTGTTTCCTTCACTTCTGGTTCCTTGTGCTGAGCCCCTGCGGTGTCACCCATACCGCGGCAATCACTGGCCCCGGGACGATCTCAGCAGAAATCCGGGGGCAGCCATCCTCATGTGTGCCCCCTGGCCACCAAGGATGAGCTAGCTGGTGGACCTCCACCCCATGGCCACAGACTGCTCTCGTCTCTGAGGCACACCCCCACCTTTTAGACTGCTGTTAACTCTTCATCTGTATCCTAAAATTAGACCTGTACTCTGATTGTTATTCAGTTCTGTTAAATATCAATCCTTCTCTCTGTCACTTGGCCACTCCCTGTGGATTCCCTATTGGCTCCCATGCATTTATCTTCTCCCCTCCCAAGTTGTCAATCCTCCCTATCCCTACCCTTTTCTCCAGAACTTTCTCTGCCAATCTCTTGGTACTCAATGCCCCATTTATTTATTTGTATTATTCCCCTGCCCTGTTTTCCTTGATAGGTTTGTAGGATGTTAGTCCCGCCTCAGACTCCTCCCCAGCCATGCCCTTATTGGTTAGTTGCCCTAAACCACTCCTCCTGAGTTGTGATATAAAATACCCCTTAGTTGGGGTCTTGGGGTCCTGGGCTCTGGGAGCCTAAAGTGTTGTCATCCACCTAATAAATCCTCCCAGTTCTGCCCCAAGATCCGTGTCGCTGTTCTCTGTCCCTGCACCAGACCACCAATATGTGGGATGTGCAGAGCTCGCAGGGGGTATGTCACAGCCCTGTTGTCACACAGCCGGGACACTATAAAATCAGGCATTGTGAAAGAAACTGGTAAGAACACAAGCATAGGCGGCAAGCCCAGATCAGGTAACAATACTCGATTTATCATCTTGAGAAGACCAGGAATATCAAGAGAGTAAACTGTCCTGGACCCCCATGGGTGTTGATAGCAACAAGGGTTGTGAGCCCCCAGAGGAGCCCACCAAACCCCTCTGATAAGTGCTTCCATATTATCTATCCTGCAAATGTGCAAAGCGCAGTTCTCAGACTCCGCACTAATCCTTACCCTGAGTGTGTTGACTTTTCACACTTAAAAACCTGTGTAGAAGATGAGAAAACTTACCGACTACTTGAAAATATAGGTACCCATAAACAAAAACTAGTGGGGAATGCCCTTGAAGAGAAAGAGGGCCATGCACTGACAAAAAAAAACAGGAAAAAAAAGATCATTAAAGGATCAGACTTAATAAAGGAAAAGGAAATAAAAGGAATAATTAAACCAGGGTAGAGATAAAATTAACAAATGGAAAAAATTTGGTTTTAGATCTAGTAGAAAGAATAAGCCATGAGTTCAACGTGTCAAATTGTTGGATATACGGCGGTACCAGGACAGCAGAAATGTGGCCCTGGGAGGGTATCACACTCAGCCCTCAAGAAACTCTAAAATTAATAAAAGATCTGGACGGAGACTGAACACCAGACAGACTAAATGAAGAAAAGGTTTGAAACTTAAAAGTCTGAGGTAATCGAGGAAGAGTGTATATAGAGAAGGGGATTGAAATTTCTTTCTTATGTAGGTGAACTGTCTTGTAAGAGGTATCTAACTACCAATGACACCCAGGAGTGGTGGATTCCCCAAAGCAAACATCTGTATTGGACTCGAGAGCAAAAACGAGGCTGTACATATATACAGAGAGAACAATTGTTAGAGTGTATAACTAACCAAATCCCTACCAAGATGAGCCCCAGCTGTCTAAATTTTGGAACAAAAATGAAATTAGAAATACAAAATCACCAAAATTCTGGAAAAGCCTGAAAGGATTGTTTTGGATCTGTGGAAAGATGGCTTATGTTATGGTACCAAAAGACTGGGAGGGGAGTTGTACATTAGGTGTGATAAAACCATCACTGTTTTTACTCCCTTTACTTTACAAAAGATGACAGTCAGTATTCAGGGATACCCCTTTATGAAGAATTAATAGGTAGAAAAAGAGATCTGATTGGAGGAACACAGAGATGGGGGGGATGAAGGGTGGGCTCCAGAGAGAATTATTGAAACTTACAGCCTTGCCACCGGGCACGGGATGCCTCATGGGGGTATAGAACCCCCATTTACAAGCTAAACGGAATTATAAGATTACAAGCTTGTTGTTTTGCACTAAATAGTTTATTTAGTTGTTATTTTTTGCACTGGGTTTTTGGTACATGGTCAGTTCCATTTCCCCTTTCCCCCCAAAAGCCTGAGGGTAATGGTTTGTCCCAATCTTACTCCTTCCCTTGCCCCTTCTGCACTTGTATCTCATTGCCTGTGGCCCCCTTCCTCTGCCCCCCTTCCCCTCAGCTTAAAATCCCCCTGGGAGGAGATCCCCACCCTCTTTTCCACCTGGGAAGACACCTGGACCATCTGGTGTCTCCAATCTAGGAAATAAAATAGGACTTTGTTCCTGAGAGGAGAAGAGCACCTTTTGTCTTTTGCCATTGCCTTATGTAAGATTAGAAGGGCTAAGGCTGGATTGGACCCAGACAGCCTGCCAGGCATAATTTTACACAAGCTCTTCTAGAAGCCATTTCTAACAAGGCAAACTTAGTCTTAAATTTGTTATCAGCACAAGGTCACCAAATGAGGACCACCATTTACCAGAACTGACTAGCCCTAGATTACCTGCTGGCCAAAAAAGGGGGGTTATGTGGAAAGTTCAGTTCATCTGAATGCTGCATAGAAATTGATGACCATGGGGAATTAATTAAAAATATTACTAACAGAATTAGAAAACTCACACATGTACCAGTACAATGGTGGACCCCATTGATATAAGCCAGTTGGTGGGATAATATCTGGTGCAGCGGTCAGTTGGCCAAACGAGACGTCCGGCTAGCTAGGGGCCGGCAACCGCTAGCAGCGGGGGGCTTCTGACCCGGTGTCAGGGCCCCAGGTCAGTGCCTGCAGACACCTCCCCACGGCCTGGTGAAGAGCTGTGCCTGCGCGGACGAGGCCAATGAGAAAGCGTAGCTGCTTATAGCAAAACAAAGAGAGCGGACCTCCTCTGTAGACTAAATCCAGGCTCATTAGTGCCAGGGCGGCCAACAGGGGAAGGACCCAGAACCTGGGAATGCATCAGGTTATAAAGGGGGAGGAATCCAGGGGAGGGGTTGGTACATAAACCAACCAAAGAGAACCAAGGTGGGGACTAGAACAGAGTGACACACAGTAGGGTCCAATGGATACAAAGCTAAGGAGGGGCCCCGGTCTCTGCGCCAATCAGTAAGCTCCCTTGGGGGAGCATTCTGGAAGAACAGGAGGGGTACAGAATGATTGACGAGGCACCGAGGTGGAGTTGAGGGAGGGGTACATATACCACAATAGGACAACAAGGGAGGAGAACAAATGGATACAATCTGTAACCAGGGAAACTTGGAGGATTGACATTCTCGGGGGCGGGAAAGGAGAACAAGGGCAGAACCATTACATAAACAGGGGAGGAATGGAATTGACCAACAGAACACACTACAACAATCTGGAATGGAGAATGGTGGAAAAAGATGCTATTAGTGGTGGGAGGGGCACTCATGAGTTTGATTTTCCTTCCTTGTTTAATACCTTGTGTAATTGGAATGATAAATTACAAGGTCCAGACTTACCTTGAAAGGTTGAACGATGAGAAAATTATGATGATGAAAGAAAGCCAAAGAGAAGAGAAAACAGAATGCAAAAGAGATGTATGAAAAATACCAGAAGTTAGGGAAATATTATCAAAATTATAAAAGTCCAGTTTAATAAGTTAAGGGTGATGCAGGCAAAAGCCTGATCAAAGAATTAGAGAGGGGATTGTTAAAATAAAATTTAAATTTTTAGTGCTAGAATGGTTGGTTAAACTGTAAAATATGTATGTAAGGATGAATATTTTCTTAATGCAGGTAACAGATCATAATGGGTTGTATAAGAAGCCAGTGTTGTTGTGTATGTATGGAGGGGGGATGGAACTGGGGAGGAAATGGGGTGGCAATCTTTGTGAAATGACAGAGAAATTTCCAGAAACATTACATCACGAAACACAGCCATGATTTGAACCAGGATTGGAAGAGAGACCAGCCAATGAGGGGTGACAATGTCAAAATGATTGGACCCGGACGACCCAAGTTACAAACCAATCAGAGATTGAAAAACAAACCTATCACAGCGTGGATCCTGAGCTCCCCAATCCGTTGACGGAAAAGACTTTAAAAGGCCTGAGGTGCTGACACCCCTGGAAACACCCCCTGTATTGGAGCTACTTTGTTCTAAGTTGTTGATACAGTCTCTGGCTTATCCAGAGACTTAGCTTCCAGTTGTTTGCTCTGTAATAAACAGGCTTACCCTTTTCTTTCACGCAGTAAGTGTCCCTTTTGTTCTTTAAGACTTTACTCTTTTTAAAGCCTGTCCACAACACCACAGCTCTCAGTTCACATGTGCATCTGCAGGACTGCAAGTGTGCATGTCCATATGACAAGAGTTTGTGAGGCTTGGTTCAAGGGTTAAGGCACAGCTGTCCTCTGAAAAGAGCCTTGGGCTGCCCTCTCAAAGGTAGAAATCTCAGAGGCTGCTGAGAGGCCCATGAGAGACAGCCCAGAGGTGGAGCTGGCGCTGCTGTGGAGAGGAGAGGGACAAGGGTGAGGAGCTCTGTGGTTCCTCTTTATCACTTCAAAGGGCATAGCATTGTCTTGGGACAGTCTTCACTGCCTGAGGCAGAAGTAGAAGAAACCCTCCAAAACCCCACAGGGTGCAGAGATGCCTTCAAGCATCTCTCTGGCAATTGCTGCTGGCAATATCCTCCCCACACACTGCAGGCAACAGTCAGCCTCAGAGAGCTGTGCAGCGTTTCTTGGACAACAGCTTTGCTGCACTCTCACCTCCAGCTTTGGCTGTAGATGGCTGAGCTGCAGCGGGCATGGGGAAAGGCCTGCAGGCCCACAGTGAATCTGAGTCGTGAGCCCAGAACAGCAGTTCCCTGGCGTGTTGGTTTCTTGCAGTTCCTCACTTTCTCCATCTGAGATGGGCACTCTGTCACTTCTTTCCTCATGGAAAGCCTCCTTCTTCACAATCCTACATTCCAGTCTTAATCTCCCTGAACTAAAAGTTAAGTCCCTAAACAGCAATTTGGAGCCTCCCTCAACAACCTGCAACTGCCACACTCGCTCAAGCAAAACACCACAGCACACTTCCTGTGCTTTGTTCCACCTTCGGCTTTTTTCCCATAGCCAGTGGGAAAAGACTGTCATTTTTATTATTGTCTCTGTTATCAAATTAAATTTTAGCAATGTTCCTGTGACTAATATCACGTTCCTTCCCCTCTGTACCTCACACAGCCTGGCTCCACCTTTCTGCTCCTTAATCCTCTTTGTGCTCTTTGGGGAGGGACTGTCACATCCCCCATGACCTAAGTCACCATCTCAGGTCTCCTTGATGTGCTGAGCACTGGACAGCCATCCTTCCCAGAACATCCTTCCTCTCTGCCCAAGCCTTTCTGATTCAGGCCAGAATCCCAAATGAGGCTTGCAGGGAAGTTATGATGCGTCACTCCTCACCAGCATGTCCTTATTCTGTTGCAGGACAGCCTTGTTATTGGCTACTGCTGGGAAAGCCAGCTGAGGCTGGCACCAACAGGTCCTGCACTGCAGTGCAAGTTTCTCAGAGCTCCTGTCACAGCCCCAGCCCTGCTCCCAGCTCTGTGCATTCTACCCCTGTGACCACATGGCAGATGTCGCCGAGGCTGCTGCCTTCCCAAGCGCGTCTCCCTGGACGAAGGGGGATAGCCCAAACGAGCACCAGACGCTCACGCAGGGAGATGACAGATATCAGCACAACCAAAGAAAACAGAAGAAGCCTTCTGTTTGGGGTTCCATCCGCTGTTCATTAACAGAGAGGCTGAAGGGTCCCAGGGACAGAGAAAAAGCCCCGAGCATGGGAGGTTCCAGGGTATATAACTGACTAAAGGTAGGTGGGGTAAAGCAACTGGGGAACCCATGAGTAAAGGGATAAGGGGAGGTACAGAGGTGGGGTGAGTGGATAATAACCAATGGGGAAATAGAGGAGGCCTACATGAACTAATAAGGAAGTAGGGAACAGTGAACATTTTGGAACTGGGGAAGGGACTGTGAGTGATGTCACAACAGCAGTTAGCATAAAGAACAAAGAACTGTGGGAAAAGACCTTAAGTTCTATAATTTTAAGTGTTGGATCATCCCAGGGTATTTCTGTCCCTCCTTCCTCCACATGAGATACTACATACCCCAAAAGAAACATCCGCAACAGGCAAGAACGTACTGCTTTATAAATCTATTTATTTATATATTACCACTGAAATAGGTACCATTTTCAAGTAACATAAAATACTCCAGTTGGTACTGGTAACATTTACATCAGGATGGTGCGGGCTGAGGTGATTCCAAAGAAATCCAGTTGTCCTGTGAATAGGCACTGTCAGCCATGGGAGCGATGGGTTGAGGTGAGGGGTCTTCCCCTAGGTACTTGTACAGCTGGGTGAGCTCTGCTGCAAAGATTAGAGAAGAGTCCTCACAGATATGGATTAAGAGCACAGTTAAAGAAAGAATTGCACTGTAGCAGTTTCCATGGAGCACTGCTAGGAGCTGCCTTGGCACTCCAGCATGGTGACAACAGTTTAATGCCCACTGAAGAAATAAGTAACTCAAGGGAAAGCCAGCTCACTTGTGTCTCCTCAGGCGATGTAACATGACTATGGCACCAATCTGCATGCCAAGCAGCAGTGCAACCAAGGCTGCAGCAGTGCCTAGGATACAGATCGTGCACAGCTCCCAGGTTCCAGCAGTCTCAGCTTTTTGCCCAGGAGATGACCCTGGCAGGAGAAAAGACAATGCAAGAGGCAATGTTTGTAGTCTGCACTAGGGATAATCCCACAGTCTGCTTCAGATGCCCAAGGATTATTGTCTTCAGAGATCTCTTCCTCTGGCTCTGGTGTCTCAGCATCAGAGACCAAGAGGGATCCCATGAAGTTCTCATGAACAAGAGCCCAGTGTGTGCCAGGGAGCAGCACTGCCCCTGTCTTTTCCTCTGGGTTGCAGGCCAGGGCTGTGTGCTGGACAGCTGCTATTCATCCATGGAGAGCACTGAAGGGATACAGCAGAAATGCTCCTATTTCTTTAAGCAAGTATGTCCCAAGCACTCACTTGCTGAATGTCTCTGAGGCTGAGCAGGTGTGCTAGTGTCCCGTATTGCCTGCAATTCTTCATCTGAGCCTGTAACACTGTCATTTTCTTCCACAGGAGAGGTCTCTGGCACAGATTCAAAATCTGTCTCTACACAAAAAACATTGGACACTTTAACCACAAGCCACTGCCCCTTCCCACAAGCATGGTACCATGGCCTGGGCCTTCTGGCAAGTGGCAGTGAGGAGCCCACTGTCCCCAAAGACAAGAGGAAACCATAGCTGAGTTTTCTGTAATGAAACATGAAATGCAGACCCAAATCACCCAAGACTTAATCAACCAAATGACCCACAGAAAGAATGCCTTCTGGCTCCTACTCATACTTGAGGTCCAGCTTCAACCCATCCCTGAGCCTGAGGTTTGGCAGGGGCAGCAAAGACTTCATGGGATGTAATTTCTGCCTCCATGCTGTGCTGGGTGTTAGGTGAAAACAAATTCAGCAGAGGCCTTTTCCCAACATCTGGCTGCCAATGTCTGCACACAGCAGCTCTAGCCAGTGATGCTACATCTGCAGCAGCAGCTGGAGATGCCCCTGGCAATCATGTGGAAGCACAGTTGCGAGCAGACGCTGTGCTGGACCATCTCTATGGCTCACTCACTTCTGGCTATCCAAGATTCAGAACATCCCTAGAGGAACCAAAAGCTCAGCATCCCAGGTTCCGGGATTAACAGAATAGGATATACAAACCAGATGGCGCTTCACCTAAGGCAGTCAGGAGCTCCTCTGGAACATCAGGCAATCCTTCAGGAACTGTGTCATAATTCTTCCCTATGTTAGATTTATAAAAGAATGTTACACCTATGAAGGTAAATTTCTCATGAAGAACACAGGGAAAAGGAGTGCTCATTCTTGTGAAGGCAGTAGAGACTGACTACTCACGCTTGAGGTACCAGCTCGGAATCAGCATGGTATCTGCCTCTAGCTCAGGGGCTGAAAGAGGACTCTCTGTGTCCAAAACTACAACCAAGCACACACAAGGAGTTCCCATCACATTTAATCCTCTCATGGTCACACATCATGGCCTGGATGTGGAAGGTGCTGACAGGGGACACACAGGTGGTTCTGTATTCTCATAGCTGCAGAGGGGTCTGGCTGCCCTTGGGACACTGAGCTGGCAGCTCTCACATGAAGTGAAACGCCATGGCATGCCACACGACCCCCTCCAGCCCTGGAGCCAGGCCCGGAGGCTGGATAACCAGTGCTGAGTGATGATAACCAGAGCGGAGTGATGGATAAGCGGTGCTGAGGTTCTGGCCTTGAACTGTCCCTTCCTGCCTCCTTGCTCTTTAGGAATCTCTGCCCATGCTGCACCCTAAAGCAGCTGCAGCCCCTCAC
Organism: Emberiza elegans; assembly: GCA_024865655.1. Classification (NCBI taxonomy): domain Eukaryota; kingdom Metazoa; phylum Chordata; class Aves; order Passeriformes; family Fringillidae; genus Emberiza; species Emberiza elegans. The sequence continues at coordinate 3,309 of JALJVW010002486.1, read as the reverse complement.
TCCTCCCCAGGTGTCTCTGCCCCACTGCCCACACCGCGGTGGCTCCTGGCTCAGCAGGCCCTAGTCCTGGCCCCCCCTGCTGCCAGCCAGGGCTATGTGCTGGCCCCCTGCCTGCCTGCCTGCCCCTGCCCAGCTCTTGGAGCACTCTGGCCATTCTGGGCTTGCAGGGCCAGGAGAAAGAGGAGCAGGAGGTAGTGGCTCAGGACCATGATCCCCCCTGCTCGCAACATTCTGCTGCTGCTGCTGCTGCTGCTGCTGCTGCTGCTGCAGTGTTGCCCAGAGCGAGCACTGAACAACACAGCGGAGCTTTGGAACCTCAGATCTAACAGAGCTCTGTGACCTCACAACATAGTGGTGTCTCTGAACTCCGCAATGTATGCCCACATTGCCTGGGAATTCCTGGACCTCCCCTCTAGTGAATTTCCCTTTTCTGCACAGGAGTGAAAGGTGCAAAACAGAGAAGGGTCAATGTATTCTGGGAGGCAGCACTGTGTGCATGGGAATGCAGAGGCACTCCTGTCTTATTCCTCAGAAATCCCTTGAAAGAAGCCCTCTATGAAGGCTGCTGTAAAAATCCCAGATGCAAGTGTCTTTCTTTGGTAGTATTTTTGTCTGACAGCATTCTGGCAGGAAACCTGCTTTTCCCATTACTTCTACTACAGTTTCATCACCTTTGATGGCAAGCACTGCTTCCATGCTCCACTCTTACTCAAACATGGGTGTGCAGTGCTCACGCTTCTCCCAAGGGAGTCTGGTTGATCCCCTGTCCCCTTCCAATCCTACTTCAAGCTAGCTAAAAGAGCCATGCAAACTCCTGAGCCAAGATCCCTTTTCCCTTTCAGGCACATGTAGCCCTTATGCCACCATCAGACCTGGTGTCCTGTAGAGTAACCCATGGTCAAAGCCCCACACTCCTGCTGGGAACACCAGAGTGCCAGGGATTCACCTCTAGAACCTGCCTGTGTCTGGCTCACTGCAAGTGGCACAAGTAAATACCACATGAGCCCCAGATCCATCAAGCCCTCATCCAGAGGCCCTGAGCTCCCTCCTGCTTTTCCTCAGACACCATGAGGTACTGCCACGGGACACACACAAATGTGTTGGCTGCTGCAGATTACCGTTAACATGGGTGGCCTTTTAGCTGAACAGCTCTTCTGGGAAGCAAATATTCATGACTTCTGTGTGCCAGGAACGCTACATTCAGAATCTCTTGGAAAGCCTTAGAGAGTGCCTTTGGTATCATTTCCCCAGAAGCATCAGTTAAGCCCCAGGTGTTTAGAACTGCAAGCACAGAGGCACTGCCTGATTTCCACCCCTGGGCTGTCTCTCCAAGGCTCATAAGCAGTCTCCAGCTGACTGGAGAAACTCAGCCAATGCCATGCTCTGGAATCAATCACAGATCACTGCTCACCTTGAAGGCTGCAGCACATAATGAGCAGAGGGCCCTACCAGGCTGGAGGGTGGCTTGGTGACATCGCCTAGCCAGAAGCCAGGCAGGCTGCCCAGCTGCCTCGGCCTTGGGTCTGAACGCCATCTCAAGCCTGATATAGATGGATACTGAGTTGATTTGCTCTTGCAATTAAAAAATAATTACTGTGTGAATATTAAGAAAAGCTTTAGTGATGTACTGTTATGTTATTGTAGTTTAGATGTCCTTCTGTTCCCCCGTAAAGGTCCCTTTCCCCTGGTGAGAGTCAAACAGCCGGGGTTGTCTAGGACAGGTAAAAACGAAGAGGTGCACGGGGTGTCCCTTGCCTGGGGCATTTGGAAATGGAAAAACCTTGTTGCTTAGGGGCTGCAGCATGGCAACACCTGATCTCCAATGAAGTTACAAGCAAGTAGTCTCCGCCGATAAATAGCAAAGAATAGCTGACTGACAGACTTTGGGTGGGGCCAGGGCTGGCTGATGCAACCCCAGGGGTATAAAAAGATTGAGCATTCATCTTGAAGATGAACCCTCCGGCCAGGTTGTATCCACAGGGTACTTCCCAGCGCTGAAACTTTTTCCTTATATAGTAAGTACCTTTTTGTATTTTTGTTAAGGTTTAATAAACCCTTTTAAATTTTCAAAGTGAGCAGTTGTTTTCACAGGCCCCCATTCCTGCCCGAGGGGGCAATAGATGAACACTGCCCTTCTTTGTTCCTTAACCGGCCATACACCCAGTGTCTCCCTTAGCGCACTCGGCGGCATTGTGCTGCTCGGCGGCTCGTCCCCAGCTCTGGGAGCAGTGTCCCCAGAGCAGCTGTGGTGCGGCTGAAGCCGCCTGCCGCGTGTGGCACGGCAGGGAGGCAGCGCTGCCCGCAGGCCGCGGCCTCCTTGCCCCCCGCCGCCGCCATTTCGCACAGGGGCCGTGAGGGGCGGGCGCGGGGCTGTGGGGCTGTGCCGGCCCCGCTTCCCGGGCCGCAGCTCCAGCTGCTCCCGCTGGCTCGGAGCGGCCCTGCTCCGGCCCGAGGGCCGAGACGCCTGTCCCGGGCCCGACTGGCCGCTGTCGTGCCGCTGCAGGAGAGCTCCCCGCCGTGTCCCGGCTGCAGAGAACGGCTGCCGGGGCAGTTCCCCTGGGAGTCTGAGCCCAGTGTGGCACAGGAGCGGAGCCGAGAAATAGAGACAGGACAGACACGGAATGGAAACAGAACGGAGAAACAACGAGAGCAAAGGACGGGCAGGGAACGGGGGCAGAGCTGCGGGAAGGGGCAGTAGGGAAAGAGGAAGAGCCGCAGAATGAGCAGGAGGGAGCAGGAGAGAACGGGAGTCGGGGCTGCGTCAGGATGGGCGCTTTTGAGGAAGCTTTGGAGGGAAAGCAAGATACAGAGGGAGTAGGAGGGAACAGGGATACGAGGAGGAGCCAAGGGACTGGCAACTGGACAGAGCAACACACAAGGAGAAACCCAGGGGTGGTTTTCTGCTGCAGCCCATTGAACCCAGAGGTGTTTTCCTGCTGCAGTGGCATGTCAGCTCCCTCAAAGCAGACGAGGCATTTCAGAAATGGCACTGCAGGGCATGAGCATGCCTATGTGCCACAGCTCTCAGTTCACATGTGCATCTGCAGGACTGCAAGTGTGCATGTCCATATGACAAGAGTTTGTGAGGCTTGGTTCAAGGGTTGAGGCACAGCTGTCCTCTGAAAAGTGCCTTGGGTTGTCCTCTCAGGAGGTGGGTATCTCAGAGGCTACTGAGAGGCCCATGAGAGACAGCCCAGAGGTGGAGCTGGCGCTGCTGTGGAGAGGAGAGGGATAAGTGTGAGGAGCTCTGTGGTTCCTCTTCACCACTTCAAAGAGAATTGCATTGTCTTGAGGCAGTCTTCACCGCCT
>JALJVW010002485.1:0-60234 GCA_024865655.1 Emberiza elegans | reverse complement strand
AAAGAACAAGGCTGGGTTTCTTTGTGGCAGCTGGCACTGTCTGTGTTTCAAGCTCTTGTGGGTGCCCTTTGCACTGTGAGGGCTTTGAGTTTATTGGGATACTTCAAAACTTCAGAAGTTTTGAACACTTGGAAGGAGTCTGGCTCTTTGTAGATCAGGCTTACAACTGCCAAGTGAGAGTCTGCCTTTCCAGCCATCTTTTACAGTCTTTGATAGAGGGACAGTTCCCTCCAAAGGGAAAGATTCACAGAGGCCAATATTGACCCAGTGTTCCCTTTGCTTCCCAGATTTCCACCTGATCTGCCTTGCCAGGAGGGCAGCCCTGCGTGGGAAGAAGGATCAGAGGGAGAGCCTGTGACCATAGGGCAGGTGGAATCCCTTTGTGTATACATAGATTTATAGATTTCTATAATTCTATTTCTATATCCATGCAGTTAACATTTATGGATTTATAGAGGTGTGTTTATATGTGTGTATATATACATCTATACAGTTAAATTGATCTATGTTGTTACAGATGGGATAGTTACATTTATAGTTACATTTATAGATAGTTTTATAGATAGTTACCTTTATGAGATTTACATTGAGAGTTACATTTAGACGTCTACATTTAGACGTCTACTTTTAGACGCCTACATTTAGACGCCTACATTTAGACGCCTACATTTAGACGCCTACATTTAGACGCTTACATTTAGATGCTTACATTTAGATACTTAGACATAGATTTAGAAATGTGCGTAGTTATTTAATTAGAGGTATGTGGAAGTATGCATAGATTGAGCTGTGTAGGCCTAGGCTGCATTTTTACCTCTTTTCCCCCTCGCCTGCCTTTTTCACCTCTTGCTTTTCCCCCGGTGCCCCCTGTGTCCCCTGTCCCTGGGCTGGGTCCGAGCTGGGGCCGGGCCGGGCGGAGCAGCACTTCCAGCCCCGGCTGTCCCTGGAGCGGTGGGAGCTGCCGCTGGCCCCAGGCACTGTCCCCTGAGGAGCTGCTGAAGGACGGTGAGACAGAGGGGGCTGAGGGGGCTGAGGGGGCGGTGGTGCTGAAGGGACGGTGACCCTGAGCTGCTGCTGGGGCTGAGGGGTTTGGGGCAGCCGAGGGCCATGGTGGCACTGAGGTGACAGGGAAGTGGCACAGGCTGAGGGGCTGGCGGGTCTCAGGGGATGGGATGGGTCAGGAGGGACTGAGGGGGGTGAGAGGACGGTGAGGGGCTGAAGAAACTGAAGGGGGCTGGGGCTTCACCGAGAGCATGGTGGGGCTGAGGGGATGGAGGCGGCCAGCAGGGAGCACAGAGGGCTCCGCGACTGCAGCTCTGCCAGGCCTTGGAAGCAATTCCAGAGCCTCCACTTTTGCCACAGCCGCAAGGAAGACCTTGAGGACAGTGGGAGACTGACGGGAGCCAGCAGGGAGGAGCTGAAGGCCAGCAGCAAGAGCAGTGAACGGGGACCTGCTGCTGCCAGCCTGGAGAGAGCCCGGCTGAGGCCACAGGCCCGGGGAGGCAGGGTGGGGCTGAGGGTGCCGTGGGCTGTGGCCGTGGGCACTGCCCGGCGGGGCAGGAGCGGGCCCTGCCCGTGCTGGGGCTGCTCAGCGCAGCTGCCCCGGCTGGCACAGGGGCTGTCCTTGGGCAAGGCAGCTGTGCCGGCAGGGCCCGGGAGCTGTGCCGGCTCTGCCGGGCTGCCGGGGCTGCGGGACGGTCCCGCCGCGGCTGCGCTCACCACAGCCTGGCCCGCTCGGCTGCTTTCTCTTTCCGACCCTCCTGGGGAGGCTCTGACATTTCCTCTTCCCTGATGGAAGTGCAGCTGCTGCCAAGGGAAACGTCCCCATACTCACTCAGCGTTCCCTTTGCTTGCCAGATGTTCCATCTGCTGTCGCTGTCCAGGAGAGCTGCTCTGCACGGGAGGAGGAGACCGAGGGAGAGGCTTTGAAGATGGGGCAGCTGGGATCCCTCTGCTTGGAGCTCTGTTCAAAGATACACGGACTTGCATGTGAACAGGGATAATTATATGGATTTGTACATATGTAGCTTGCTATTTGTACAGGCATATTTCTATACATATTATATTTATGAATATATATTATATTAATGAATTTATATTATATTTATGAATTTAGAATTTATATATGTATGTATATAAATACATAGAGGTTTGCATTTACGTATTTGTGTGTATATGTATCTAGTTCTTTATGTGTATTGTAATATCTATGTTTAGATTTCCATAAGTATACAGTTGTGTAGGTATCTATTTGTATTGATGTAGTTTTTGGTATATGTCTTTTTAAATACCAATGTCTTATTGGTATTTGTATCGGCATATATGTCTGGTTTTATATTTTTAGCTGGATATTGATCTATTTCTATATATATTATATTTACATAAATATTCAGATGTAGAGCTGTATATTTGTATTGATGCAGCTGTACTATTTAGATTGATACTGCTGTTTGTCTATTTATAGATAGGTTTGTTTTATGTATCTGTTTCTGGAATGTAACGGGTAACATTTAATCTATATTCACATCTGTATACAACAATCATCAAACTTAAACCACTTTCTATTTGCCCTCAATGTGGGAAAGGGAAGCATCTTGCTAACTAGTGTCATTCTCAATCTGACATTGATGGCAAAGCTTTGTTGTTAAACTCAAAAAAGAGCGCGGATTACCACCGCGCCTCGACACAAGTAGTGACCTCCTTACAGTCAATTACCCAGTCAAATGGCATTGGTACCTCAGTCATTTATCCCTCAGTCAACCATTCTTCAAATGGTCCCAGCTCAACACCCTCAGGTACAAGGTTTGAATTGGCCTCCTCAAAACTGATACACCTTTCAAATAATCTTTGTTATGAAAGTATTTCTACTGGAATTACCAGGTTTTTTTTCAACAAAGATAGTGCCTTTTGATTCTAGGCAAAGCTAGCAACAAAATTTTTGGACTTTCAGTCCTTCCAGCTGTTGTTTCAATAAATTGTAACAAAGAGCTAACATTTTAGCTCTTGTATTTAATGTTCCTATAGTGACTCCACCAAAATCACCTCTAGCTATTGCATTTCTTTCACCCAGGAATGCAGCCAAGCAAAACAACTTTCCAGAGAATTCAATGATGTCGGTGCCATTTGGAACCTCAGGTTCTGAGATCTTTTGGGTGCAATGTGTGGACCGCAAGAAAGTAAAACTGACTTGCTGCCTGACTCACTGTGGTAAAACAATTTACATTACAGGCATGCCGGATACTGGTGCAAATGTCACTGTAATTTCTCACATGTTTTGGCCCAGCAATTGGGATTTGGTAGCTCCTGCAGGCTCCCTCCCAGGGACTGGAGGTGCTACTGTATGTTGGCAAAGTGCATCCATGATTAACATTACAGGTCCTGAAGGAGGGACAGCAACAGTTCATCCTTTTGTTCTTCAGAAGCCTCTCACCCTCTGGGCTAGAGACGTCCTGTCCCAATGGGGAGCAAAACTGGAAGTGGGAAGTGGGCCTGTGATGGAAACCACATGAAAACCTGCCACTCGAAAGCTGAATTGGAAAACTGATCATCCTATATGGATTGATCAATGGCCTTTAACAGAGAAAAAATTAAATAGCCTTAAAAGATTGGTAAAGGAACAATTACAAGAAGGTCACATCACCCCCACAAATAGTCCCTGGAATTCACCAGTACTCATCATTCACAAGAAGACATCAGACTCCTGGAGGTTGTTTCATGACCTAAGAAGATCAATGAAGGGACTGAAGACATGGGACCACTTCAGCCTAGACTTCCTTCTTTATCATAATCCCAAAACACTGGCCTCTCCTTGTCATTGATTTAAAGGATTGTTTTTTCCACATCCCACTTCATCCAAATGATGCTCCAAGATTTGCCTTTTCAGTTCCAGTCATCAATCAGAGAACCCATGCAGAGATACCACTGGAAATCATTGCCTCAAGAAATGAAGAATTCATTGACAATCTGCCAATATTTTGTTGCATAAGTTTTGTCTCTAGTTCGACAGAAGTATCCAAGATCCATGATTCTACACTACATGGATGATTTGCTCATTGCGCTCCAAAACAGCCAGAGATGGAGCAAACTCATGCTGGTGTTGTTACTGAAATCCAAAATGTTGGACTTTAAATTTCTAGAACCAGAATTCAAGAAGTTCCACCCTGGAAGTATCTGGGATAGAAGGTGACTGAAAAAACAATAACACCACAGAAGATACAGCTCCAGACCAGTGTCAACACCCTGCAAGATTTACAACAGCATCTAGGAGAAATCAATTGGGTCAGACCTGTTTTGGGAATCACCAACGATGAACTGTGTCCACTTTTTAATTTATTGAGAGGAAGCTGTGTCATCAACTCTCCTAGAACTCTAATACGTGAAGCTCGTGCAGCCCTTGACAAGGTCATGGAGGCTCTCCAAAGACAACAAGCTCATGGCTGTATTCCAGAAAAGCCATTAATTTTTTAAATTTTAGGAGAAACAGTGCAACTTTGTGGTCTCAGTTTTCAAAGGGACCCTTCTGACAGAGATCCTTTGTTGATAATAGAACAGGTTTTGCTTTCCTACAGATTCCCAAAGAATATTTTACCATTTTAGAGAGGATAGCACAAATTGTGATTAAGGCCAGAACAAGATTGTTAGGTTTATCAGGTCAAGAATTTGCAGTTATCTATTTACCACTGAAAAAGATGATCTTGATTGGGCAATGCAAAATTCTGCAAATTCAGATGATTTGCAATGAGCATTGTTAAATTGTCCAGGTACTTCTTCTGTTCATTACCCGGCTCACAAATTATTGCAGGCAAAATTGATGTTTAGAGACAAATCTATGTTAAGTAAAGAACATTTAAACACAGTAACTCTCTTCACTGATGGATCTGGCAAAAGTCACAAATCAGTCGTACCTTGGTTCAACCAAACAACTAAAGCTTGGGAATCAAATATTCAAATAGGAGAAGGATCTCCTCAGATTGCTGAGCTTGCTGCTGTGGTTCCGGCTTTTCAGCTCTTTCCACAACCTTTTAATTTAATCACAGATTCTGCTTTTGTTGCTAATATGGTTAAAAAAAAGAATAGAAGGATCATTTGTAAAGAATGCTAGTAATGACACTTGATATCATTGGCTTTCATGGCTTTATACAACTTTGCAATATAGAACTAATCCAGATTTTGTTTCTCACTTCAGGGCTCATTCTTCGCTTCCTGGATTTTTAGTGGAAGGAAACGCCAGAGCAGACAAAGTGACAATGGTTATTTCAAACACTTTGCCAAACATTTTAGAACAAGCAAAACTGAATCATGTCTTTTTTCACCAAAACGTGCAAGCACTTGTGCGAATGTTTCAAAGTTCCAAAAGTCAAGATAAAGTTATCATTAGTACTTGCCCTGACTGTCAGCTTGTGCAGCCTCCTGTTTCTACAAGGAGCAGTCAACCCATGAGGTTTGCAAAGCCTGCAGTTCTGGCAAATGGATATCACTTAATAACCTTCCTTTGGTAAATTTACCAATACTCATGTTTCAGTGGACATGTTCTCTGATGCTGTTTTTCCTTCTCTTCATACAGGTGAACCAGGTCATCATGGCTGTCAGCGTTTTTGCTGAGCTTTGGTTTCATTGGGTGTGCCCCAAGAAGAAAAAGTGACAATGATCCTGCATATATATCTCAAAAATGGCCAGATTTTTAAAGATTGTGGTGTTCATCACATCCTTGGTATTCCTCATTCTCCTAAAGTCAAGCAATTGTTGAGAGGACACATCAGACATTCAAACGCATTCTTAATCATCAGAGGGGGGAGTCAAGGTCACCCCACAGATGAATTGAACAAAGCTTTGCATGCTTTTAATTTCTTCAACACCTCTGTTGCAGAACCCAAGGCAGCAATTTTTAGGCATTTTTCAAATAACACACAGGCAAAACTGAAAGAAAAATCCCCTGTTTCAACTAGAATCCCTGGGACAGGACAAATTGAAGGTCCTTTCCGATTAATCCCTTGGGACAAAGGGTATGCTTCTGTCTCTATACATGCAGGAATTCAGTGGGTCCCAGCCAAAAATGCCAAACCATATTGCACCCCAGAACGGTTGACGAGTTAAGGACCATAGAAGCAAGTACACAGATGTGAGCTGAACAGAGGGATCACGGGTCTCACCTGACGTTTCTTGTTCATTGGTGGAACCTGCAAACTCTGATTTTATGCGATTCATAAATGTGTCACTTGTTGGTTTCATACAGCTCTTTTGGAAAAAGCATATGTTTTGTTTGGTTAATTTTTATTAAAGGTCAAAAGTAATGTTTTGAATTGAGAAGGATATGGGTGGAGCTTTAGCCAACACTTAGCTCATGAAAAGGATCCTGCAAAATCAAGTGTTACGACAGCGTTGGTTTTGATTGCTTCTTGTAGGGCAGATTTGTAGTCGATTTGTAGTGCAGTTTTGCCTGTGGACAGCCAAAGACAAATGTTTGGGTGACCTTAGCCAAGGCAGCAGGCTCGGATACCGTATGTTTGTCTAATTCAGTACCAGAAAAGCCTTTCTCCACCTGTCTAGGCAGTGTGGCAGAAAAGGATTTGCCCATGGTCAAAAAGCAATTCAATGGTAAGCCTGGTGAAATTGACAATGGGAGGAGTCCTGTATAGGACTGTAACATTTGGGCCAAAGAACTTCCCAAAGCAGTATCTGAACCCCAAGAATTAGAAATCCTTGGTCCTTTAACAATGGATTTCTGCCTGATGTTTACAGCTAGTGACTGGCAAGAAGTCCTCCAAAGTACAATGTTACTCCCCATTATTTTACATCTAGAAATTCAAGGTTTTGGTGTAATTATTCAGAATGTTGGGATGTGTTTTCCAAGGCTGACCAATATCCACAAAAATTACCAAAAGTGTATTGGTTCACCTGTGTAGATAGGCCTTGGCAGGGCATCCCATCATGCCTTGAAGGTGGCCCAGGTAGCATTGGAATGCTCACAGTGATAGCACCTACTGCTAAAGCAGTCATTAAGAAGAAACAGAGAGGAACAAGATCTGCTCACCACTATGATGAAAAGTGTAAAAGTGTTTTTGTGCCTTGGAATGCAGCCAAAAGAATTTCAGCAGCTTTGTTTTTACCCCAGCTGGCTTCAGCAATGGAATTTAATCAGTTAGATTGGGTTTGATGTTGACTAAGTAAACAAACTAATGCCACATGTACTGCAATCAGTGATATGCTGACAGATATTAACAGTGTTTGGCATGCTACCATTCCGAATAGAGCAGCAATTGATTTTCTTTGACTGGCACATGGACATGTTTGAGAGGAATTTGAAGGATTGTGTTGCATGAACCTGTCTGATCAGTCTGAATCCATTTACAAAAGCATTCAAAAGCTGAAAGGTTTGACAGCTCCAATTAAAGAAGACGGTGGGTCATGGTTAGATGATTTGTTCCAAGGATGGAGCTTTGCACCTTGGCTAAGGGAACTTTGCAGAATAGGTCTCTGTGTACTGGGTGTTGTGGCAGTGATACTAGTAGTGATACCTTGCATACGTCAGTGTGTGTGACAAATGATGAATAAAACTATCAAAGTTGTTTTTATCACACAAGAAAGAGAGGTAAGAAATGGATTTACAGAGAGTTCTCAAAATCTCAAATCTCACAGAGATGGTGGATGAAGGTATAGACATGGAGGAAGGTTTTGAATGAAGACCTTGGAACAGATGAGACTTTTTTGGAACAATGATTTGTAATTGCTATCAGACATGACTTATGCCCTTTGAAATGACTGGACTTTTGTTGCGGTGTGTAACGTCATTTCCTGCCTACAAACCCAGTGCCAGTCTCCCCTTTCTCCTTTCTCCCTCATCCCCTTGCCAAGGCCTGTCCATCAAATTCCACTTACCATCAAAGCCATCCTATGATTGGCAGAAGTTCAAAAGATGCCCCTCAGCCCTGAGGTCATTGGCTTAGCCAAGTGTCTTGTCCCCTGGGCCTCGCCCCCTCCTCACCTGGTTGGTAGCTTACCTGTCCCTCCCGCCCCCTGCCCTAGGGCTTAAAAGGAGACCGTGCCATGCGGTCTTTATTCTGTAGGAGCAGTTGCTATGTTCAGAGCTCTGTGTCACCTTGGAATTAAACTCTGGACGTAAACTCTTCTTGGAATCCACTCTTTTTCTCTTCGCCTTCGCCTAAGGACTCTTTAGAGGTAATAGAACTGAGTTCCTTCAAGTCCGGGCATGTCTAGTGCCTAGCTGCCAGCCTGGAGTAGCTCTGTGGTACCAGAACCGCAGCTGTTGCTCCCTGCCAAGAAGCAGTGGCCAGACGAGCCTGGGCACGTCCCATCTGCACATATTGGAATTATATTCCTCTTCAGACTTTCACAGCATTAAAATTGCTGTGTTGGAATACAGCAAGGCTTAATGTGAGCAAAAAGGATGCTTTAAGCAAGTAATAAGCAGTTATACTATAGTAAAGCTATGAAATGCAAGGTAGTTAATAAACGACACGGTTACAAAGGTTTATTTTAGCCGAACCACGAGGGGGAATTGTGGGAATCCTTCAAATCAGAGGGTTTTGGGAAAGCTGCAAAAGGCACACCTCAGAGACAGCAGAACTGCAATTACAGCTAAGCAGCAGCCATAAGATTTGTCAGCAGAAAAAGTTATAGAAGAAGTAGAACAGGAAGGACAAATAGAACAATGGTTTGTGTATATTGCTTTGAAATCTGGGATGTTCGTATGTCTGAGATGTAACACAGGACAGAACTCCCTTTGGCCATCAGCAAACAGCTTCGTTTATTGCCTCCAGCACCCTTTGATAGCCCATTCAAAACTCCCAGGTCAAGACATCTCATTGGTCTGTCTCTGCTGCCAGACTCTGAACCAATACAACGTCTGCATCTTAGGAGAGCTCCCTTTGCCTGTGAGCTTCTGTCAGTCAGTCCAGAGGCTGCTCCGTGGAGCTGAGCTGGGCTGCTTACTCTAACTTGATTAATACTGACGCACCAGTGTATTAACACTTGGCTAGAATGACTCCCTTAGCTACAGAAAAGTATCTCTAGCAAGATATGAGGAACTTCTAAGCTTAATAATGGAGTTCTGTGCATTGTGTTTTAAGGCTTCCAAGCAGGTATAGTATTTGAAATAAGCAAGCAGTGTTTTAACAGAAGGATCATGTGCTTCTAGTGGTTGGATAGCACTACTGTCAATATGCTTTTGCTTTTTGTGATTGGTCAAAAGACTTTTAAAGGAAGTTGTACCATTAAGTTCATTGCCTGCTGTCGGGGACGTGAGCTGCTGGCATCTTCCCATAGTGATAACCATGGAATGAGAGTGATGCTGGAAAACAAACAGCTCGAGGCGCGCCCTCAGCAGTCCCGTCCCGTTGGTGATTTGTACACAGAGCCCCGGCCGGCAATACTCAGCTGGGGACCAGGTTAACAAGTCCTGTCCTCGTAGCGACCGGAATAGGCCGGGCACTGCAGCCTCGCTGCAAGGCATCCGGCAGCCTTGAAGGTCCAAAGCGAGCACAGGCCGGAGCTCCTCGTGCCCGGAGCGAGCCCACTCCAGCTCCCACAGGCCGCAGCCCCGCCCCAGGCCCAGCTCCGGGCGCAGCCGGGGCCGCTCCGCCTGCGCTCTGGTCGCTGCCAGGGCGCTGTCGCGGCTCCTGCCGCGGGGCGGAGCTGACGCGGCCCCGGCGGCCCCGGCCCCGGCCCCGCTGCTCTCCGAGCGCGGCCCCAAAGAGCAACCCGGCTGAGGCAGCCAGGAACGGGCAGCGAGGGGCCGGGGCATGGGGCGCCCGGGAACGGGCGGACATGGCGGCAGAGGGAGAGAGAGACCTGGCAGAGGGAGGAGTGAGGAGAGGGGAGAGATGCTGGGAGGAGGGGAGGAACTCTGGGAGAGGGGAGGAATCCTGCAAGAGGGAGAAGTCACCGCGGAGAAGGGGAGATGCCGAGAGAGTCGGAGGGGAGAGTCCGAGAGAAGGGGCAGCTGTCGGGAGAGAGGGAGGAGCCAGGAGACGGGGTAGAGCTCGGGAGAGGAGGAGAGACTCTGGGAGCGGGGGGCGCCCTTTCAGCAGGGAGAGAGCGCACTGGGCCTGGGAGATCCCAGGAAAGGGGGTGAGCCAGGGAGAGGAGGGACAGGCTGGGAGCGGGGAGAGTCCAAGAGAGAGGAGATGCCGAGCGAGCGGGATAGAGCCCTGGGAGAAGGGCGAGAGTCCGGGACACAGGGAGGAGAGCCCGGGAGAGGGGCATCCCGGAGGGGGGACAGCCCTTGGAGAGGGGGCAGAAGCCGGGGGGGGCTGAGCCTTGAGAACTGAGGAGATTTGAAAGCCAGGGGAGAGGCCGGGGAGGGGATGGGGCTCCGGGAGTCCTGCATGGCGGGGGGGAGAATGGGCGGGCTCAGTGCTGCGGAGGGGGGGAGCCCTGCCCGGGAGGAGGCTGGCTATGCCGCTTCCCAGGAGTCCGAGAGGCCACAGCTGTCGGGAGAGAGGGGGAGCCAGGGAGACGGGGTGAGCTCAGGAGAGGAGAGATGGGAGCTAACAAAGGTCCCAGCCCCGGCCGGGCTCACCCCCCAGGTGAGCCACAGCAGAGGAGGGACAGGCTGGGAGCCTTGACAGCCCACAGAGAGCAGTGCCCGGGATTCACCAGATCCCCAGAAGGGCAGAGAAAAAGACAAGGAATCTTCCGTTGGAGAATGAATATAGGGGAATAGGATGAGAGTGTCACTGTCCCAAGTGTTTCAGATGCACTCACAAGGATACTATTGCTCTTGGCTCAGAACCTGCAAAAAAGAGAATGGGGCAGACACAAATCAGAGAGCTGGTTGCAATATTCAGGGATCAGATATCAGAATAAAATGCTAGCAATTGCTGGAATGCAAAGTCTGGATGACTAATTACCCCTTGCCAAGGCAATCTGGACTTGTTAAGGGCTTCCATACTTATCTCTCAAAAATTACTCTAGAGCTCTGATGCCTAAGAAAATTTTGACAGGAGCATCCCCACAAGGAGCAGTGCCCGGGGGGGACTGCAGATCCCCTTGATTGGTGGCAGAGAAAAAGAGCAAAAAGAGGAATCTTCCGTGGGAGAATGAATATAGGCAATAGGATGAGGTGTCACTGTCCCATGTGTTCAGATGCACTCACAAGGATACTATTGCTCTTGGCTTAGAACATGGAAAAAAAATGGGCAGACACAAATCAGAAGCTGGTTGCAATATTCAGGGATCAGTTATCAGAATAAAATGCTACGCAACTGCTGGAATGCTTAATGGATGACTAATTACCCCTTGCCAAGTAATCTGGACTTGTTAAGGGCAGCATACTTATCTCTCAAAAATTACTCTAGAGCTATGATTAAGAAAATTTTGAAGAAAGGCTCATAGACCCACATTTTAATGCAGCTGCTGTGGGTTTGATAAATGAAATCTGCTTTAATCTTCTTGATTTTCCTAAAGGTTTGTCTTTTTTTTTTTTTTTTTCACACGCATGCATGTTAAATTTGAGAATCTAAAGTAAGGTCTTTTTATAGGGGATATGGAAGAGACAGGTCTTCAGTCAGCAATATGTCAGTGAGAGACAGCTGAGCGATGATTACTGAGAAGAAGAACAGCCCTGCAATAGAGGTGTGAGCCCTGGCTGATACTCAGTAGTGTTGGGATTATTTGCTTATCTGAGTGACCCCGAGAAAGGTTTGACAGTTTCTTTTTCCAGCCTGGCGCTGAAAAAGAAGGAGTCAGGGCTCTTCATTTCACGGTCTCAAGGTTGTTTATTTTATCTTATCTGTAAAATTCTTTCTCCTGCCCTGACGAGGTCAGTTCAGGAAGACAGTTTGAGGCACTCTCCACCGCCCCCGAGGCGGCAGCGTCTTTTATACTACAAACTACGTATATCATATTTACAATTGCATTCCAATGCCCTTCACCCATGTTAGACAGTGTACTTTCATTATGAACCAATCCCCGAGTGTCAACATCACAGAGAAGATGGATGACAAGAAGAAGAAGAAAGGACCACGAGGCAGGACCTGATCCCTCCATCTTATCTCCAAAACCCCCCTGTCCCAAAATCCTAAAATCTATATTTTCACCCTGGGAACACTCCATTCTCACACCATTCAAACTTGTGTGGCTCTCATGTCCTCATACACAGGTGGCAGATCCCTAAAAGGGTCAAAATCAAGCCACCAAGAACTTTTGGCAACATTCCAGGACCTCTGAGACCCCAAGGGTTCTCTCGGTAGCTCTGGACATGCGGAGGGATGTGCTGAGTTCCCACAAGTAGAACCACCTTAGGCAGGATCAGTAAGAAGCTTTTGAAGAGTGAACGGCCTAATCCTTTGGTGCAGTACTGTATGGAATTTGGGATCACTACACCATTGCAAATAGGTTCCCTTTCCAGCAGAAGAGACTTCCATCTGCTGCCTCTGCCAGAGACACTGGGATGGACAGAGCGAGCAAGGCTCAGTCAGCTCGCAGGGTTATTTGCACAGAGGGGCTGCAACAACACGAGGAGCCAAAAGCAAACGAGCTCATAGCCTGATTCCAGAACTGCTCAAGCATCTATGTCCGTGCTGGCAAGACAAGAAGGTGCTTCAGACCTTAAAGGCTGCTTCGTCCTTTTCAGGACCAGCCCAAAATGTCAAGATCTACAATAGAAAGATGGGGGGGGGGGGGCTTTTTTTTTGCTCCCTGGGAGGGAATTGCTTCAGTTGCTGTTTTGAAGGGCTTGCCTGAGTTGTCATACTAAAATGCAGGAAAAAAAAAAAAAAAAAAGCTGTGCTTTTGTGTAATGAAGCCACATTGTATCTGTCTTTCAGAAAGGAATAAAGAAAACACAGATTGCCTTCTGAAATTATTCTCCTCCCTTCCAAATCAGTTCACTACTCAAGCCAAACCCACAGGCACATCCCCAACTCCCTCTCTCCCAGCAGCTCAGAGCTGCATTGCACAGCGCTTGCTGTGTGCCAGAGAGCACAAAGCAGGCTGGCCTGGTGGGCCTGAATATTTCTGCCAAACACTCTGCAGCTCACACCTTGGCTCTGGCTCAGTGCAGAACTGCAGGATTGCAGGCGCTTCCTCCCAGAGCTGCGTGAGGCGCTGGCTCCTGCAGATGTGCCCTGCCAAGCTGTCCCTGCCTCACGCTGGCCTGGCTTCCCCTGGCAGAAGTGCCGGGCCTGGAGGAGGCTGCCCTGTGCTCCAGCCTGCCGAGCAGCCCGGCTCCCTGCCCCGGTGCCCAGAGTGCTGCACACACTGCTGACCTTTGCCAGCAGTTGCAGGGCAGCCGGCAGAAGAGGAGGAATCCTCAGCCAGCCCAGCGGCCCTCGGCTGCCCTTGGCCTTTCTCTGCTCCTGGGCACACTGCAGACGGCCAATGCCTCCAGGCTGGGCTGTGCCCAGCACGGCTGCGCTTCCCCTCGGGAGCAGCCAGCTGCCACCTGGGCTCTGAGAGCGGAGGATTCGCCCGCTGCCAGGAACAGGCACCCAGGGCCCGGCTGCTGCCTCTTGCAGCTCCAAGGGCCTCCTTCCAGCCTGCCTCTGCCGGGGCTCAGCCTGCTCCGGCCTCTGCCGGGGCTCTGCTGGGGCTCCAGCCCGGCCAAGGCCGGGCCCGCTCTCACCTCACAGGCGCTGACAGCTCTGCACCACAGGAGACCTTCCCGAGCCCCCTCTCTGATCCTTCTGCTTTCTCACTTGAGCAAGGCTCTCCTCCAGCCAAAGAGATTGCAATTTAGGGATCCAAATCAAGTGGCAGGAGCCCAAATGCTCTCGAGTCATAGCTCAATGCCTGCATCTGCACAGGATGTTTTGCCTCTGCCCCTTCTGCACTGGGAATGAGCAGCAGCCTCAGTCAGCTCATCCCTTATTTGCAAAGAGGGGCTGTAACTTTCCACTAGGAAGCCAAAAAGCAAAAAAGCTCATAGCCTGAAATGAAAACTGCTGCAAGCATCTATGTCCCAGGGAAATTTCCAAGACAAGAAGGTGCTTCAGACCTTAAAGGCTGCTGGGTGTTGTTTGCAGGACCAGCCCAAAAATGTCAAGATCTACAATACCAAAAGATGGGGAGGAGGGTCCTTGGGGGCGCTCACTGGGTGGGAATTGCTTCAGTTGCCAGTGAACAGCTTGCCTGAGTTGTCATACTAAAATGCAGGAAAAAAAAAAAAAAAAAAGCCTTGCTTTTGTGACAATGAAGCCATTGTATCTGTCTTTCAGAAAGGAATAAAGAAAACACAGATTGCCTTTACTAATTATTCTCCACCCTTCCAAATCAGTTCACTACCTCAAGCAAAACCCCAGGCACATTTCTAACTCCTCTCTCCCAGCAGCTCAGAGCTGCATTGCAAACAGCTTGCTGTGCAATCAGAGAGCACATGCAGGCTGGCCTGGTGGGCCTGAATATTTCATCCAAACACTCTGCATCTCACACCTTTGCTCTGGCTCAGTGCAGAACTGCAGGATTGCAGGCGCTTCCTCCCAGAGCTGCATGAGGCGCTGGCTCCTGCAGATGTGCCCTGCCAAGCTGTCCCTGCCTCACGCTGGCCTCGCTTCCCCTGGCAGAAGTGCCGGGCCTGGAAAGAGGCTGCCCTGTGCTCCAGCCTGCCGAGCAGCCCTGCTCCCTGCCCCGGTGCCCAGAGTGCTGCACACACTGCTGACCTTTGCCAGGAGTTGCAGGGCAGCCGGCAGAAGAGGAGGAATCCTCAGCCAGCCCAGCGGCCCTCGGCTGCCCTTGGCCTTTCTCTGCTCCTGGGCACACTGCAGACGGCCAATGCCTCCAGGCTGGGCTGTGCCCAGCACGGCTCTCTTCCCCTCAGGAGCAGCCAGCTGCCACCTGGGCTCTGAGGAGCGGAGGATTCGCCCGCTCCCAGGAACAGCACCCAGGGCCCGGCTGCTGCCTCTTGCAGCTCCAAGGGCCTCCTTCCAGCCTGCCTCTGCCGGGGCTCAGGCTGCTCCGGCCTCTGCCGGGGCTCTGCTGGGGCTCCACCCCGCCAAGGCCGGGCCCGGCCCTCCTCCCCTCACAGGCGCTGACAGCTCTGCACCACAGGAGACCTTCCTTTTAACCCTCTCTGATCTTTCTGCTTTCTCACTTGAGCAAGGCTCTCCTCCAGCCAAAGACATTGCACAGGGATACAAATCCAAGTGGCAGGAGCCCAAATGCTCTCCAGTCACAGCTCAAGGCCTGCATCTGCACAAGGATGTTTGGGCTGCCCCATTCTTCCTTTGGTTTTGCCTTCAAATGCCATTGCCCTTTCTGCCTCAAATAGAAGTACCAAAGCTGGCCAAAAACAGACCAGTGGGCCATATTCCAAAGGCAGTGTGGTCTGGAGGGATGAATGAAGAAGATCCTTCCCCACTTTCACACCATGCCAAAGACACTATGGTGCTTTCCACCTTTAAAAACAACAGACAATTCAGAAGGAATTCTCAGCTTATTTGCAGAGTGAGAAGGAAGGGAATCTTCAAGGTGAGTTGTGGTTTCAGAAACTTTATTTATTTCCAATCCTACTCTGCAGTCCTATTAGACAAAACTACTCTAACCTCCTACCCTAACCCTAATCTAAATCCTAATCCTAATCCTAATCCTAATCCTAATCCTCCTCCTAATCCTAATCCTAATCCTAATCCTAATCCTAATCCTAATCCTAATCCTAATCCTAATCCTAATCCTAATCCTAGTTTGAATCCTAATCCTATCCTAATCCTACAATCCTAATCCTATTTAAACTGGTCCTGATGGAATAAATGGTCCTGATGTGATTGTCACATTCTTGTTCGGTTCTTCTTCTTCACTGAAACAATCAGCGGCACCAGGCTGGACGCAGGCTCAGCAAATGTTACAAATGGATGCTGCCCAAAGGGAAAAAAAACAAATCAACAAAAAACAATGAACCATGACTTTCCAAACTCAGTGCTTCACAGGATTCCTCTGGCTCCTAGAAGGATGCAGGAAGAGGACCAATGGGACCATCTACACCTCCATCTTTATGTGCAGGACTTTGCCATCACAGGCAAACCTGGCCCAGAATCCCACTCATCCATTTATCCAGGTGTCTTCATCTTGCTGAGATTTTTGCCCTGCCAGTGCTCTAGAGATGGTGCTTTCTATCCCTGGAGTTTCTTCTTTTCAAGAAACTTCAAAGCCTCACATTGGTCCCTGTCTTTGAAAGACAGGCACTGTGCTGATTCCTACAGGGAGACAGAGGAGTGTCTATCTTTCCATGCCCTGTCCCTCCTGTGCTGGATGGCATCTTCCTTCCCAGCAGGGCCAGCCCAGTGGCACTGGGCCCTGCAGTTCCCTCTCTGCCACACAACCTGGCAGTAACCCTGGCCCAGTTCCCATCTGCTTGAGGGTGCCAGGCAGCAGATGGGGCTGGGACAAGTCCCTCCCAGCTGTCCCTGTTTGTGTGGCAGAAACCTCTAAGGGTGGGCTGGGGGCACAAACCAGGGCCCCTCAGAGGCTCACAGTGAGCCCCCACAGCCCCTCCTGCCCACAGCCAAATCTCTGACTGCTCAGCTGGGACTGGCTTCCTTGGGTTCCTCCACCACCATTTCATGTCTCTGTACCCTGCATTGCTCTACTTCAATTCTTTTGCCATTAGATAAAACTGAACACCCCACCAAATTACAAAAGAGGGTGACAGAAACAGTCAGAGGACAGAGCACCTCTCCTCTCAGGAAATGCAGAGAGAGGTGGAGTTATTCAGTTTTGTGAAGAACAGGCCCCAGGGAGACTTTATTGCCACTTTCTAAGACTTCAGAGTGGCTTTGTAGAAAGTGGGGGACATCTTTTTTAACAGGGCCAGTTACAGTAGGATGTGGGTGAATATTTTTAAACACAAAGGGGATCTAATCAGAGTAGGTCTAAGGAAGAACTTGTTTACTTGGAGCATGGTGCAACCCTGGCACAGGTTGCCCCAAGAGCTTGTAGGTGCCCCATCCCTGCAACCATTCCAGCTCCAGTAGGAAAGAGTTCTGAGCAGCCTGATCTCTTTAAAGATGTCCCTGCTCATTGCAGAACACTTGCAGCAGAGGACCTTTACAGGGCCCTGCCAGCCCAGCCCAGTCTAGGATTCCTCACCATTTTCATTTGAAGAGCAGCAAGAGTGGAGGTGAGGAGGAAGGTGGCTCAGCTGATGCCTTGGACTTGAGTGGAGGAGGAGCCCATGCCTCAGACCCTGTTTCACCTGCAGCCCCTTCACATTTTACCTGCAGGAGCTCCTTGGCAGACCAGCGCTGCTCCTCGTCTCTCTGCAGGCAGCAGCTCAGGAAGTCACGCAGGCAAGGCGAGAATCGCTTGGGCTGCCGCAGCTGTGGGGTCCCTACTGTGGCTATCAGGTGTGTAGCCTGCAGAAAAAAAAGACACCAGGCTCCACCTCCTGCTTTCCATCTCTAAGGCTCTCCCAGATCCCTTTGTTTAACCTCTGTTCTTCAGTGGCAGTTTCTGCCCTGGCAGAGACCCAGAGATGATTTTCCTTTACCAACCAAAAACCCAAACTCTGATGCAGCCACAGCTTTTGCACCATCCCAAGATCTTGCCTTGGCAGCTGATTTCATTGACTGACCTAGTTAGTGGGAACTACATCAGCAAAAGCACATTTCCTTCCCTGAGGATTCACACCAGCTTGAGAGGCTTTTTTTGGAAGAGGGACTGTGCTATACAAACTAATTTCAAAAATTAGAGTACATGAAAGGCATCTCTGCAGTGCTTGTTGGTCCTTTAAGCACACGTGCCCTAGAACAAAACTCATCAAGCTTTTTGTGCTGTTCTTGAAAACAATGGGAATTGGAAGAAAAGAAAGGAAATCCATCAGTTAATGCCCAGGTAGGGAAACAAACATTTACAATCTCATCTTCAACACAGACACATTAAGATGCCTGCACAAATGGATTGGGATGAAAATGCCTGCTTGGGCACACAGGAGCCACCTGCAGCTCTGTCTCTCAGCAGTCTGAAAATTTCAGCTTCCCATTTTGCAGCAAAAGAAAAATTGTCATGGTCAGAAGAAGGTGAGGTGCCATCCCTATGGTCACCCTCTGCTCATTTGGCTACTCAAGTCAATGCATTAATGGTAGGCCCATCCCAGAAAGTGCCAGGAAACAAATCAAAGGTTTTGGCAGGCTCTCCACATCACCAGGCTCTGGCTTGGTGACACAGAGAATGTGCCTTGGGCTAGGAGAGAAAAAGGGTCACTGAGTGTTTCAGCAGCACTGCACAAGAAGCAGAAGAGACTCTGTGGCCTTTACACCCTCATGCCCAGGTTTCAAGCATGTTTTTTCAGTGAGAAGAAACTGCACAGGGGGTTAGGTTCCTCTCTAAAGACCACAGTTTTAGAAACTTTCTTGGGTTTGGGTTTCCTTCCTTCATTTCTGGAAAGATAACAGCAGTTCTTTCTCATGCGTTTTTTCCTGTTATTAAGGCCATCTACACAGACAAAAGAACTGGAACCACTTCAAACCCAAAGGAAAGTGTTGCCTGAGAATAGAGTTTGTTTGGGGTTTGTTTGCGTTTGGTAAGGCTTGAGTTCCCCCTGATGCAACCAAATCTACAGCAGATGCTGATGTGTTGCAGGGACATTTTTTAGAGGGGGACCTTGGTGGAAGTAGTTCCAGCAGATGGCAATGGGATTTTGTCCAATGGCATGCAGGACATGGAACAGGTGAGAAAGACAGTGGGATCAGTGAGTATTTGCTCCTTACCGTGCCAAAAACTTTCATCCCAGTAAGGAGGTTCTTGTTCTCTCATTTCAATGCCCACAATTCCCAAAGACCATATGTCCACTTTGGGGCCATATGGTTGACCTGTCACCACTTCAGGCGCCATCCACCAAAGAGTCCCGGTTTGCGAGCACCGTCTGCTCTGCTCAGGGGTGAGCTGAGTAGAGAGGCCAAAATCAGCTGAGGAGAAAGCAAAATACTGTTTTTATTTGAATTCTGTGCAATTAGGAAACCAAGCAAAAGAATTCCCCAGTAGAAGTTTGAAAATGTGCTCTTGAATCTCCTGGCATTGGTAACTTTAAAAATCCCCCATTTTTTACACACTGCCTCCAGTAGTGGCTTTTGTTCTTTGGAAACTTTGGACTTGTAACTCCCTCCCTCTGGAAGGGACACACACAGAGCAAGGCCACTCTTGACTGCTTGTTCCTTGTCCTACCTCTGTGCACGTTGCAACTGTGCCTTCAGCTCACAGCAGGGGTCCCTGCACTGCCACCAGCACCATTTTTGGGGAGCCTGCAGTCACTCCAAGCAGCCCCACACCCACATCCCTGGAATGCTGCACCTGACCAAGAATATACTGACCCAGCTTGACAGAGCCATCGGTTTTGAGGAGGATGTTGTCACTCTTCACATCTCTCGATGGATCACATTGTTTGAATGAAGAAAATGCAGTCCTTGCAGGCACTGAGAGAGAAAACAGAAAACAGGAGGGCAAAAATGAGTGATGTGATTTCATCACACAAGAAAGGAAACAGGCTCCAAAAGATTCCCTCTCCAGGGAAATGGGGAGTAATGGCAGAACAGTAATGGCCACTGAGAGGAAGAGCTTGTCTGCTCCAACACTTGCAGAGCAGGACCTTTCTAAGGAAAGGCAAATCAGCTTTTGAAAGAAAGCAACAGCACCTGCTGCTTGTAGGCTGTCCCCTGCAAAGCAGCCAGGATGACTCCTGCTGCAGTGCATGTGCTCAGAAGCAAAGAGCATTTTGGCTGCACTCCTATCCTTTTAGCTGAGGACTGAGAGAAACTAGTCTCTCTCTTTTTTCTTTGCTGTTTGTTTCTAATCCTGCCACCAGCACCTTTGCTTTTACAGGCAAGGAATGCAGTGAAGACAGACTCCAGGCAAACATTTAGAGAGGCAAGGTGGAGAACAGCAAATACAAATACAAGAGACAGAGCGAGAATTCAACAGCAGGAGATAAGAGTACTGGCACTGAGTACAGTGAGGGCAGGGGCACTGGCAGGCCTTTCACTTGAGATGCTTTTACTGGCCCATAGAATAGCAGCCACACAGAAACAAGCTTGGCACATGAAACCTCTCCTGTTCTGAGCCCGTTTCCCAGACAATCCTGCCCAAGCCCTTGGAAACACAGATGGGATTGCTGACCTCCCGACTGATGGCTGCCATCTCATCTTCACACAGGTAGGTCTCACTGATGACATCGCTCAGAGTGCCTCCATCCATGTACTCTATAACCAGTAGGAGTTCCTCGCCCAGAAGGTAGCTGAAAGAAGGAAACAAGGGTGTGGATATGAACATGCATGGCTACGTTGATTTTTTGCTTCCAGGTTTCTTATTTCCAGATGCCTTTGTGACAAGGACAGAATCAAAGGAATAGATATTTCCTCTTGGCTGTGCATTGTTTGCAATCTGTGCAGTCTCAAGGAGAAAGGCACAGCTGTGAAAAAGGAGATGTCTTAGATGGGCAGCAAATGAAAAGTGCAGTTTAGAAACAGCCCAGATAAAAAACCTTTCAGGCATGGTATTTCTGGAAAAAAGCACCTAGTTTTCCTGGCATGCATAGCAATGGCAAAGAGGGGCAACAATCCAAGGGAAATCCACTTTAGGATGGTTCATCAGCACAAAGAAACTTTAAAAAAATCAATCCCAAATAAAATGTGGAGGCAGTGAACTTCGAGGCTATTGAGTTAGGAAGATACAGCTTATCCAGGTTTTGAATAATTTTGGAATAATTTTTAAGCTACATGTGCTAGGGAAGACTCATGCAGACAAGATGCACTCTCTTCTCATCCATTGGAGATGAGTAGAGAAATATGAATAAATAAAATTAACAGCTCTACTTTCTGCAACTGACCAAAGTGGGTTTTTAACCTCTCATGTTTGCTGTGTGTAAATGCATCCATGGGATAAGACCATGACCTCTCACCTGTCTAAATAATTCACAACATTGGGACTCCTACAGCTCTTCATGATCATGATTTCATTAAAGGTTAGTTCCTTCCTCCTCCGTCCTTGAAGATTTATTTTCTTTATGGCCACCTAAAATGACATTGAAAATCAGTAACTTGAGAGGTTGGTGGCACGAGACCACAAGGCACATGGAGCGAGTGATTTTGCAATGACACAGCTGAGCTGTGCCAAACTGCCTTGTGATTAGGCACTGCAGTAATTAGGAACTGACATTCCAACAGCCCATTTCTCTGCTCCCTTGGGAGCCAGTTACAGGACATGTGGGGCAGTGACATTTTGCCTTGTCCACTTGGTAACAGTGGTGTCTCAGTTATCACCCACAAACCTCTGACCACAATCTCTGCTGCTGCTCTTTTCTCTGGGACTCAGAAGAAGTAATCCATGCCTTAATACTCTGTGGATACATCTTGGGCTATGGGCAGGGCTTAGGGCTTTCAGGGACGCCTTGCAGATCTCTCCCCATGTGCAGTTCCCAAGTGCAGCACTGAAAGTGGCTAAGGAACTGCCAGTAACTTTCAGAGGGATTTGCTGGCAGCCAGAAATGAGAATTCAGGACTCTGAAGCTGTAGCCCCAAAGAGCAGTGAGGTGCTCAAAGGCACCACCTTTGTTTTAGCAATGGAGAGCGAGTGAGCGCGTCCTTCTCTGAAAGGAGAGCCACTGCCCTCCGTGCCTTCCTTCCGGCAGCTGAGGAGGACAAAGTCCCAAATGTATTTTGCAGGCTGGCACCAGTCTGTGCTTCTTGTGCCTTTTCAGCACTGCTCTGCCCAAAGCTCCAGCCACAGCTCACACCAGAGGGGAAGCCCTCAAGAGCAGCAGAGTTTGCAGGTGCTGTTGACATTTACCTCTCTCCTCCTGTGGCAGTGTCAAGTGCTCTATAAACATCTCCAAAACTCCTAGAAACAAAACAGAAGCAGAGAAAGGAGAAGCTGTTTAGATCTTGCAGTGAAAGCCAGCCCACACAGGAGATCTGTGCTGTAAATGCCTAAAACCTGCAGGATGCAGGAGGGCTCTGCCAGGAGGCAGATGATGCATTTTCCTCTCAAGTGCATGGGCACTGGGCCTGTTCCTGAAGCACTGGGGTTCAACTTCTAAAAAGGGAGTTTAGTCTTTCCTCTTGGGTTTCACTTTCTAAATGGTGTGGTTCCTATCCTGACCACAGAGTGTTTCCTTCTTCAAACCAGGGGAAAGAATTGTTCCTGGGAACTGTTATCTCACAGCTTTGATAGGGCGTAGGTTGCTCTTTCAGGCAAGCAAGTTTCTTCTTTTTTCATTAGTGTGCCAGTATGATTTTGAGACATACAAAAAATGCTAAAGAAATTAACACAGAGCTGTCCCACACTTGAGAGACAAGGACACCTTCCAGGTCCTGTTCCTTGATGCAGGCAAGACCTCGGCAGCAAGGAGTATCTCTGACAATGCCTTCTGAGCCCACTCACAAATTCTGAGCAGCATTGAGAGATGGGACAATCTATCCTTACTGTGTGAACATCTTTGCAGCTGGCCTGACTTCACGCTGGATAGACATTCCACCAGAAAAACACCTGGCCCATGGTTGTGCAGGAGTAACTGCGGTTGGACTCACCCGCTGCCAATATATTTCGGATGTGTGTATTTCATCAAGGATTTTCAGTGGAGTTCACCATTCTCCCTGAGGGAAACAAAATGCAAGATGCTGACTTTAAAGCAGAGATCCCAGCTTCCAGGAGACACAAAGGTAGCCCCAGTGCCTGGAGCTCTGAGCCCTTTGTGGTCAGCTGGGTAACAACAACCACAACCAGGCAGACAGCTCTGCAGCACAGGTGGCCAGCACAGAGACTGATTTTGTACAGTCCTTTGAAGAGTTCTCTTGACAGGAAACAAAGCACGGGAGATGCAATCCCAGGAGAGGAGGACATCTTGCCCACCTTTCAGCAGTTTGCCAAAAGAGTGCCTTCCCATTTGTAAACCAGAGCAGCTCAAGCTATAACCGATCCTGATGGGGCTTTCAGCATCAGGACCCTCACCTGTTAATGAGCAGGCTGAGCTCAAAGATGCCCCTCTCCCAGCTAAGGAAGGCTCCAGCCTCTGCAGTCCCACCAGCCCTCAGGGACAGGGCAGTGACCACAACAAGGCTGGCAAAGCCCAAGCATGAGCACTGACAGGCACTGATGGGAAGAAGCCACAGCCAGCCTGAGCCCCGGACAAGCTGTTGCCCCCATTCAGGACACAACAGGATGGGCTTTGAGATCAGCCACACCGAGGCGCAGATCAGTGCCCTTTTGTCCCAACAGGTGATCATAGACACAGAATCCACTGGGCTCTGGTCTCAGCCCCACCAGATCTTATCTGAGAGCACAGCACTGGCAGCTGTTAAGGCAAGAAGCAGATTCATTGGGTTGTGCTGCAGAATCACAAAGGGCTTGATGTGTTCTCCTAGAGACTGATCTCAGCAGGGCTTGGGCCAATGGGTAGGATTCTAACAGTCATGGGAAAGAGTGGGAATTGGGTATGGAAAAGTGCCATGGATCTGAGGAATATACCATGGCTGGGCTGGAGGCTCTCTCCTGAGAAATGCCTGCAGTACAGTTTTATCTGATCACGCCACTTGGATGTGTCTCTTGGACACATCTTGATAAGCATAAAACTAGAAGATTAAATAAAGGTTGTTATCAAAGTATCTGTTTTTTTTTTTGGGGGTACATGGAAAACACCTCGTGCTCTCTATTTGTCCTGTAACCTGATGTTCTTTCAAAGTAGTTCTTATTGACAAAAAGATAGCATTCTCCTATTGACAAAAATATAGCATTCACATGAAAATAAACTGCAGATGTAGTAGTGGTAACAGTAACAGTCATAAAAATGACATCAGTAAGAGACGTGGGGCAGAAGGGCTCCTTCAGGATGGAGAAAAACACCACATAAAACCCCCACCAAAAAGAACACAAAAACAATCCCACCCCCCACCAAAAAAAAAATCCCCAACCAAAAAGACAAAACTCCAAAGCCAGTCCATTTCTGTGAAGTTTTTTTTTGCTCTGATGACTGGTTGGAAGTCAGGAGTCTAAGGAGAATTTAGGAAGCTAAAAATTCTGTTCAGTTTGGCCACTAGCACACAGGGCTTGCCTAGATCATTTGCTAGGTCACAGCCTTCTGCTGATCCAAGAACAATCCCTGCTTCAGCCTTTAGCAGAGAGGGAAGCTCAGGCAAAACCAAGCCAGTCCAAGGTGCCCTCAGAGGCAGCAGGAACACCCAGAGCGCTCTCTGGCTGCCTCGGAGCACAGCACTTCCTCTGGGGAGTCCTAAATGGCCCTGTGACACCAAACTCAGCAGGAGCATTTGGTACAGCTCTGCTGACACCTGCACACAACACACTGTCGCCTCAGACAAGAAACACCCCAGACGTACCCAGCAGCTTCAGGTACTCCTCCTCAACCTCCTGTTCCCAGGAACTGCCCGAGCTTGAGTTCCCAGGCTTGACAGACGGGCTTCCTCGAGGTGATGCTGCTGCGGCAGCAGGTTCAGAGCCCATGATGTGCTGGACCTGGAGCATTTCTGGTGGGCACTGTTCCTGTGCCTCACTCCAAACTTGGGGTCCTTCATGGCCAGACATTGGCTGGAAATCTTCGCAGGCTGCCCGGTGAGATGTCAACATTTGCACCTCAAGTCAAACAGAGCAAAGCAGTCAGACACTACAGCTTGTCCCTGTCAGCCAGGAGTCATCGACTGGGAGGAAAGGCAAAGAACAGATTGACAGGGGATACAACAGCTTGTTTCAATCCTCCATCTGGGTCACCAGGTTCCACTGTAAAAACACCCCAAGAAAAAAGGAGAGCAGGAACAGGCCAGCAGGAATCAATTTGGATGACTGCTGGCCAAAAAAACCAAAGGACAAGTTTCACTGTCCAGGGCAGCAGTTGAGATTCAGCACACCAGGAAATGTCCTTCAGAGTGACTTTGATACACACTACAGCAGGATGGCACTCAGAGGCATGGCCCCATTCCCTGCTGCTCTGCACTGGAAAGGCAAGAAGGGCAGAAACCCCCAGATTGGTGACTGCAGTGGCTGCATCCCTCTTTCACTCACTTGGTTTTGCAGAGACTGACGGAAGCGATTAAGTTTCTCTCTGATGATTTTCATTTCTTCCTCCAGCCTCTTATGCCTTGCCTTGAGCATACTGTGAGCTATCTGAAGCTCTGCATCCAGCTGTTCTTTCATGTTCTCCAACAAACAAAAGAGAGGATGTTTCATGAGTGGAGTGGCTGCCACTCTTTCACTCACCTGCTTTTGTTGATCGCCCCTCTGCTGATGGAGATTCTCCTTTTCAATTCTTCCCATGTCCTCCTTGTTCTTTCTCTTCACTGCCATGATGGCACTCTGAGCTTCAGGCAGGTCTGCTTGTGGCTCTGCCTTGATGTTTTGGACACACAAATGCAGAGCAAGTGACTGGGAGCTGCCATCAGGCTCAGCCTTTTTCCTCTTGCAGCCTCAAAATCACATTTATTCAGCCATTTCTTTCTGCTTCCCTCCCTGCATCTGCCTCCATTGCAAACCTCCTGTCCCAGGGCTGATCTCTGCAGATTCCAAGGCTCTGTCCTTTCAGTGCCTGTGGGACTTCCTGGCCTTCTCAGTCCCAAGAGCTCTGGTTGATGCCCCTCTTCCTGCCCTTCCCTCTGTCACCTGGCCAGTCACGCTTACCTGGCCATTCTCCTGTGGCTCTTCCACCTGCTGCCTGAGCTGCTCTTCCTGCTCTCGGCCAGGGAACAGCTCTCCCTGAATCTGGCATGGCATCTCAGGTAAGGCAGTCTGCTCCTGCTCTTTCTCTAGAAGCACCTGCACAGAAAGCAAGAGAAGATGCGTTTCAACTTCCCATACTCCCTTTGTGGGCCAAGACTCAAAGACTGCTGGGCTCACACGTTCCCAAAGCACTGTGCTGCTGCTCCCCTGGGTCGTTCTCTGCCCAAGGGGAGGCACAGATTCCAAAGTGACCCTGGCCCTACAATCAGGGGCCATCTGGGACTGAAGCTCCAACAGCCTCTCAGGCAGCTGACAGGGAAGGTGTGGCATTTCTCAAGGGTCTGGTGAGGGCCTCCCTCTGCTTCTGCCATGTCCTGTTTGTCTTTCAGTAGTGACTGACACCCCGCCCTGTCCCACAGCTCCATCCTGGCTCTGCAGGTGGCTTCCTGGGTGAGCCCACTCCTTGTGAGAGGCACTTCTGGAGTTCATGTTCTCTTCAGGCCTGCACCAGCATTCCTCCTTCCTGACATCCACACTCCTGTTAGAAAACCTGGTCATTCAGGAGATAAGGATGCGTGCAAAGATCTCTGATGGAGGTCACAGAGCCTCTATGGCCACCCCAGTATGTGGAGGAGGACCAAGGTGTTTCTTCTCCCTCTTTTGTCAACTGAGAATTCTGACCAGCAGAAACAGAGACTCTCCTAAGGCCCCATTAATGAATGCACTTACACAGCCCTGGGGATGCCAGCCAAGGAAACCATGTGTCATGTATGGCATGGCATGTATGACCAGAGTCACCAAACACCACCTAAACATGGAATTGTTCCACCTCTCTAGGAGAGGCGGAAGTTCAAAGAATTAACTGGAGACTGCAGGGCACAAGAGGCTGGAGGAAGAAAACAGCACTGAGGGGAAAAAAACACCATCTCTGGAGGGGGAAACATCTCTGCCTGCTCAGAATTGGTCAAGGGAACTTGTCTCTAATCCTCTCCTGAAAGGGATGCTTTAGGTGACCTTTGCATCTCCAATGGCCTTGGACCAGAGCCACGAAGATTCAATTATGTAAATGTTACATAGATAGATAGATAGATAGATAGATAGATAGATAGATAGATAGATAGATAGATAGATAGACAGATCTTATTACTGAAATCTCCCTTTACTGTCCTCTCTGTTGCTACAGACATCAAAACTTGGTAGCCAGTGCCCCCTCAGCTACAATCCTGAGATTGCTTCCTGTTGCTTCAATAAACCACACGCTTGGGGAATCTGGAGCGTGTAGGTCTTTATGGAAAGGGATCAGACCCAGAGCATTGCACTGGGAACTGCACTCTTTGTGCATCTGTGCTTGGGCAAGTTCTTCTCTTGGACTCAACCACGCTGATGGTGCTGAAGTGGCTGGAATCAGAAATGCAGCCCAGCCCCTCCCAGCTCCTGTGATCTCTGAGCAGCAGCTGGAATTCAAAGCATTGATTTCCTGCTCACTTCCCAAACACAACACACGCTGATTGCCTGGGCTGCAGAAACTCACAGGCATTGTTAAGCTCAAAATGATCTGTAAGGCCATATGGGCTGGCCTAGAACCACAAAAAGCTCCTTCTGCATCAATGTCCCTGCACCAAATGATGAGTTTTCATGCAAAAATACTGCATTCCCCAGAAGTGACACCTTGGAATAAAAACTTTGAGCAGAACGAGTCCCAGTACTGTATAAGGGCAGGAAATGATTGCGAAAAGAACCTTAGTTGGGAGAAAAAGAAAATGAATAAGCCTCCTCCTCCAAGTAAAGCAAAAATAACAATAAATAAGGGAGGGAAAGTCAAGTCCAAAAGTGGCTAAATATTTGAATGCACTGAGGAGATTCTCAAGATGCCTCAAGAGCCTCCCATTGTCCAGGCTAAAGCTCCCTCAGCACCTCCTCACTGGCCTTGTGCTGCACCCCCTTGCCCAGCTGCCCTGTCCTTCTGTGCACACGCTGCAGCCCCTCCATGACTTTCTGCTTCCCAGGGCCCACAGCTGCACACAGCACTCCAGCTGTGGCCGCAGCGCTGCCCAGCACAGGGCCACGCTCACTGCCCTGCTCCTGCTGCCCCACTGCTGCTGGCACAGGCCACCGTGCCCTTGGCCTTCTTGGCCACCTGGCCACTCGCTGCCTCATCTTCAGCTGCTCAAGGCCGCCAGCCCTGTGTCCTTTTGGCCCACGCAGCTCCCCAGCCACAAAGGTGCCCATTTCTCTTCAGATACAGCAGGCACCATTGCAAGGTGGCCTTCCTCTTTGGAGCAACACAAGACAGCGGTCAAGGACTTGCAGCTTCACCCCCACTCCAGGCTCCAAGGCACTTGCCAAAGCTGCAGACTGCACCAAAATATGCATCAACAGCAACTGGCCGCTTCTGCTTTTTGCCTCACAAGAAGGCGTCACAACTCCGCACTTTGTTTCTTTGGCCACACGGGACAAGCATGGCCTCCCACAGCTGTGTGGACCACACAATCCTCCCCTTGCAGCTTATCAAAAGCCTAAAGACAGCTGGCCCAAAAGAGACTGTGCAAGTGAAGAACTACTCAAGGAAAATGCAGACCGCTTTCAGAAGCAAAACACACCTTTCCAAAACAGGAAAACAAAAAAAAAAAAGCCAGGGCACGTCCAGCACTACCTCCTTTGCCCTTGGCCATAGCACTGCAGAAGCCAAGAGACAGAGCTTCCCAGAGCCAAGCAGCCAAATGCTCTCCCAGATGCACCAGCCCTTTGCTGCCTCAACATGACAGCTCAAAGGCCAAGTTCTGTGGTCGCTGCCTGGAGGACATCCCGAGCTCCTGGCAGGACTCCAGCACCCAGCATCCTCAGCCAGCAACAGCAAAGTGCTGGCTGCTCCAAAACTTGCAGCTCTGCCTTGCACTAAAGACAGCACCACACACAACTGGCACTTACAGGTTCAGAATATCCAGGCTCTGGGGTGACCACTGAGAGAGGCTGGTGATCATCCACCTCAATTTGCTCCTCTCTGGCTTCTTCTCCAGGAGCAGTGGGAGCCAGGGGAGAGATGGCTCTTGGTTCTGTCATCTGTGGCAAGAGTGAAGCATGAGGGACACGCTGTTAGCTATCATTTAGAACTTCATTTCTTTTCAGATCTACCACCACATCTTCTAAGGAAAAATCATAAATTTTTTTGGTAATGGGATTCTAAGTCACACCAACCTCACCAACCAAATTAAAATTGGCTAATGGAATCCTATATGGCTATGAATTCAATATTCCTCCCTTGCTGCTATTAGCAAGCAAGGTTGCCTTGGCAAAATGGAGCTTTTAGTTCTTGAAAGCTCTAAAATGGAAAACTAGGAAACTGACAGCAATGCCTTTGCTCCTGTTGCTGCAATGTGGAACACTAAAACTCGATCAGAAGCCCATCCAGGGTTGGAAAAGGGCAGGAAACATGCAGAAGCATCTTTGCTTGCTGGAAAAACAGGAAAATGAACAGGCCTTCTCTTGCTAACAAAACAACGAACCAACAAACTACAAGATGGAAGAGTCACCCACTCCAGTTTCTAAAGCCCTTGGATGCAGTGAGGGGATGTTTGGCGGTGAAACAGCCCTTGTGCTGAGCACTGTCATGAAGGGATTGAAGGAAGTCTGCCTGAAAGTCCCTCATGAGCCTCCCATTGTCCAGGCTAAAGCTCCCTCAGCACCTCCTCACTGGCCTTGTGCTGCACCCCCTTGCCCAGCTGCCCTGTCCTTCTGTGCACACGCTGCAGCCCCTCCATGACTTTCTGCTTCCCAGGGCCCACAGCTGCACACAGCACTCCAGCTGTGGCCGCAGCGCTGCCCAGCACAGGGCCACGCTCACTGCCCTGCTCCTGCTGCCCCACTGCTGCTGGCACAGGCCACCGTGCCCTTGGCCTTCTTGGCCACCTGGCCACTCGCTGCCTCATCTTCAGCTGCTCAAGGCCGCCAGCCCTGTGTCCTTTTGGCCCACGCAGCTCCCCAGCCACAAAGGTGCCCATTTCTCTTCAGATACAGCAGGCACCATTGCAAGGTGGCCTTCCTCTTTGGAGCAACACAAGACAGCGGTCAAGGACTTGCAGCTTCACCCCCACTCCAGGCTCCAAGGCACTTGCCAAAGCTGCAGACTGCACCAAAATATGCATCAACAGCAACTGGCCGCTTCTGCTTTTTGCCTCACAAGAAGGCGTCACAACTCCACACTTTGTTTCTTTGGCCACACGGGACAAGCATGGCCTCCCACAGCTGTGTGGACCACACAATCCTCCCCTTGCAGCTTATCAAAAGCCTAAAGACAGCTGGCCCAAAAGAGACTGTGCAAGTGAAGAACTACTCAAGGAAAATGCAGACCGCTTTCAGAAGCAAAACACACCTTTCCAAAACAGGAAAACAAAAAAAAAAAAGCCAGGGCACGTCCAGCACTACCTCCTTTGCCCTTGGCCATAGCACTGCAGAAGCCAAGAGACAGAGCTTCCCAGAGCCAAGCAGCCAGATGCTCTCCCAGAGGCACCAGCCCTTTGCTGCCTCAACATGACAGCTCAAAGGCCAAGTTCTGTGGTCGCTGCCTGGAGGACATCCCAAGCTCCTGGCAGGACTCCAGCACCCAGCATCCTCAGCCAGCAACAGCAAAGTGCTGGCTGCTCCAAAACTTGCAGCTCTGCCTTGCACTAAAGACAGCACCACACACAACTGGCACTTACAGGTTCAGAATATCCAGGCTCTGGGGTGACCACTGAGAGAGGCTGGTGATCATCCACCTCAATTTGCTCCTCTCTGGCTTCTTCTCCAGGAGCAGTGGGAGCCAGGGGAGAGATGGCTCTTGGTTCTGTCATCTGTGGCAAGAGTGAAGCATGAGGGACACGCTGTTAGCTATCATTTAGAACTTCATTTCTTTTCAGATCTACCACCACATCTTCTAAGGAAAAATCATAAATTTTTTTGGTAATGGGATTCTAAGTCACACCAACCTCACCAACCAAATTAAAATTGGCTAATGGAATCCTATATGGCTATGAATTCAATATTCCTCCCTTGCTGCTATTAGCAAGCAAGGTTGCCTTGGCAAAATGGAGCTTTTAGTTCTTGAAAGCTCTAAAATGGAAAACTAGGAAACTGACAGCAATGCCTTTGCTCCTGTTGCTGCAATGTGGAACACTAAAACTCGATCAGAAGCCCATCCAGGGTTGGAAAAGGGCAGGAAACATGCAGAAGCATCTTTGCTTGCTGGAAAAACAGGAAAATGAACAGGCCTTCTCTTGCTAACAAAACAACGAACCAACAAACTACAAGATGGAAGAGTCACCCACTCCAGTTTCTAAAGCCCTTGGATGCAGTGAGGGGATGTTTGGCGGTGAAACAGCCCTTGTGCTGAGCACTGTCATGAAGGGATTGAAGGAAGTCTGCCTGAAAGTCCCTCATGAGCCTCCCATTGTCCAGGCTAAAGCTCCCTCAGCACCTCCTCACTGGCCTTGTGCTGCACCCCCTTGCCCAGCTGCCCTGTCCTTCTGTGCACACGCTGCAGCCCCTCCATGACTTTCTGCTTCCCAGGGCCCACAGCTGCACACAGCACTCCAGCTGTGGCCGCAGCGCTGCCCAGCACAGGGCCACGCTCACTGCCCTGCTCCTGCTGCCCCACTGCTGCTGGCACAGGCCACCGTGCCCTTGGCCTTCTTGGCCACCTGGCCACTCGCTGCCTCATCTTCAGCTGCTCAAGGCCGCCAGCCCTGCGTCCTTTTGGCCCACGCAGCTCCCCAGCCACAAAGGTGCCCATTTCTCTTCAGATACAGCAGGCACCATTGCAAGGTGGCCTTCCTCTTTGGAGCAACACAAGACAGCGGTCAAGGACTTGCAGCTTCACCCCCACTCCAGGCTCCAAGGCACTTGCCAAAGCTGCAGACTGCACCAAAATATGCATCAACAGCAACTGGCCGCTTCTGCTTTTTGCCTCACAAGAAGGCTTCGCAACTCCGCACTTTGTTTCTTTGGCCACGCGGGACAAGCATGGCCTCCCACAGCTGTGTGGACCACACAATCCTCCCCTTGCAGCTTATCAAAAGCCTAAAGACAGCTGGCCCAAAAGAGACTGTGCAAGTGAAGAACTACTCAAGGAAAATGCAGACCACTTTCAGAAGCAAAACACACCTTTCCAAAACAGGAAAACAAAAAAAAAAAAGCCAGGGCACGTCCAGCACTACCTCCTTTGCCCTTGGCCATAGCACTGCAGAAGCCAAGAGACAGAGCTTCCCAGAGCCAAGCAGCCAGATGCTCTCCCAGAGGCACCAGCCCTTTGCTGCCTCAACATGACAGCTCAAAGGCCAAGTTCTGTGGTCGCTGCCTGGAGGAAATCCTGAGCTCCTGGCAGGACTCCAGCACCCAGCATCCTCAGCCAGCAACAGCAAAGTGCTGGCTGCTCCAAAACTTGCAGCTCTGCCTTGCACTAAAGACAGCACCACACACAACTGGCACTTACAGGTTCAGAATATCCAGGCTCTGGGGTGACCACTGAGAGAGGCTGGTGATCATCCACCTCAATTTGCTCCTCTCTGGCTTCTTCTCCAGGAGCAGTGGGAGCCAGGGGAGAGATGGCTCTTGGTTCTGTCATCTGTGGCAAGAGTGAAGCATGAGGGACACGCTGTTAGCTATCATTTAGAACTTCATTTCTTTTCAGATCTACCACCACATCTTCTAAGGAAAAATCATAAATTTTTTTGGTAATGGGATTCTAAGTCACACCAACCTCACCAACCAAATTAAAATTGGCTAATGGAATCCTATATGGCTATGAATTCAATATTCCTCCCTTGCTGCTATTAGCAAGCAAGGTTGCCTTGGCAAAATGGAGCTTTTAGTTCTTGAAAGCTCTAAAATGGAAAACTAGGAAACTGACAGCAATGCCTTTGCTCCTGTTGCTGCAATGTGGAACACTAAAACTCGATCAGAAGCCCATCCAGGGTTGGAAAAGGGCAGGAAACATGCAGAAGCATCTTTGCTTGCTGGAAAAACAGGAAAATGAACAGGCCTTCTCTTGCTAACAAAACAACGAACCAACAAACTACAAGATGGAAGAGTCACCCACTCCAGTTTCTAAAGCCCTTGGATGCAGTGAGGGGATGTTTGGCGGTGAAACAGCCCTTGTGCTGAGCACTGTCATGAAGGGATTGAAGGAAGTCTGCCTGAAAGTCCCTCATGAGCCTCCCATTGTCCAGGCTAAAGCTCCCTCAGCACCTCCTCACTGGCCTTGTGCTGCACCCCCTTGCCCAGCTGCCCTGTCCTTCTGTGCACACGCTGCAGCCCCTCCATGACTTTCTGCTTCCCAGGGCCCACAGCTGCACACAGCACTCCAGCTGTGGCCGCAGCGCTGCCCAGCACAGGGCCACGCTCACTGCCCTGCTCCTGCTGCCCCACTGCTGCTGGCACAGGCCACCGTGCCCTTGGCCTTCTTGGCCACCTGGCCACTCGCTGCCTCATCTTCAGCTGCTCAAGGCCGCCAGCCCTGCGTCCTTTTGGCCCACGCAGCTCCCCAGCCACAAAGGTGCCCATTTCTCTTCAGATACAGCAGGCACCATTGCAAGGTGGCCTTCCTGTTCTATAACCACATCTTCTAAGTAGATATCATAAAAGTTTGATAGGAACAGAATTCTAA
Source organism: Emberiza elegans (assembly GCA_024865655.1). Classification (NCBI taxonomy): domain Eukaryota; kingdom Metazoa; phylum Chordata; class Aves; order Passeriformes; family Fringillidae; genus Emberiza; species Emberiza elegans. The sequence continues at coordinate 26,996 of JALJVW010002485.1, read as the reverse complement.
GGGACTCTGACTAAATTAAAATGGTCGAATTCAACTGTACAGGAAATTGTTCTTATTTAAGTATTCCACCCTATCTGCCGTCAGCAAACAAGGTTCTCTCTGAAAAACTAGGTTTTCAAAGCTCTGATATAGAAATTTAAAATATCCATTTCTGCCTTTGATTATTTTTCTTGCAGGCATGAAAATGGATTTTCTTTCAGCCTTCCTAGCTGGCCCTCTACACTCTATTGCTACTGGCCAAGCTCTCAGATTGCTCTACAATTCTTAAACACCAGGAACATGAAATGTTCCTTTCTCACTCACCTCAGGATCAGCACCTCTGAATACATGTCTCAGGTGACCTGTAGTGGGAAGGGAAAATGAACCAGATGCTGTCAGAAAACTGCCTGGGCCTCTGAATCCCACAGAACAAGTCAACCCAAACAGAGATGATTTCCCGTTTCACAACATCCCTCCAGGAGACACGTTTCATTCACACAGCCAGCAAGGCATCAGGACAATATTCTTGCTTGTGCCTACACTTCAGCCCTGTTTTGCCAGTAAATGGATACAAACATGACCAAGAAAATGCAAATTCTTCTTTAACACTCAATGCTCCTGTTCTACCAAAGACATAAAACAGCTTCTAAAATCCTCTCCTTCAGGTCCTTTTTTTTTTTTTTTTTTTCAATCAGTTGCATGCACCAATTCTCATTAACTTGCTTGAAACAGTTGCTCAGAAAAAAGCTTCCCCAAAATCCCCTGAGCTGTGGCAGACACTCACTGCTTTAGAGTTTGCGTTTTCCTTGCAAAGGGAATCACTATTTTAGCACTTGGCAAAAGCTCAAGTTAGACAGTCAAATCCTTTCAGGAGAAACTGTAGAAAGAAAGAAGCTTTCCCTGAATTCTGGGAACAACTGCAGAGCTTTTAGAAGGCCTTCCCTGAAGGTCTGCCAGTCTACATTTTCAAAGCTGTCTTGCTTGTCCCAGCAAACTGAGGAAAGGACAGACTCTGCTGCCACAGACTCTCCCATGGAGGGAACAGAACCCCTTCAGGTTCCCCTGCAAATGCTGCCCCGGTGGCAACAGACACCCCCTTTTTAGCCTGAACCTCTTGACAGGAGCTTTACCAAACCAGTGGCATCCTAATGCTCTTTCTCTTTCAAAATCAGAAACTGAGTCACTAAGAAAGAGCAGGACGACAAAGAAAAGCCAGGTTAGGATATACCCTAACCTAAGTAGAAGGGAAACTCTACTTACGGTAGAAGTGTGTCAAATAATAGGCTGAAAAACAAACACCATAAGCAGCAAAAGCTGCCGTGGCCACATGGTGGAACATTTCAGCAGTGTTGTGGGAGTTTGCCACAACACTAGAAAAACAAGGCTCCTCCTGTCAGTGCACAGCTTCACACTGACAAAGGCCACAACCAGGAGGATGCTCCTGATCTCAGCAAGCCCTAGGGCTGCTCTGGCACTCAGGCCTTCCGTGCACAAAGGCAACCTTCTGATGTCACCACGACTATGTGGCAACCATGCCCTGATATCACAAAGCAAAGTATGACAAAGCAAAGCATCACAAAGCATGTTAGACTGTGAATTTATGCAAAGCAATGACCAACCTTCCCTACAGCAAACACAAAAATGGCCTTGGAAGTTCTCCTCTGACACAAAGCAGCACAAACTCCCCCCATGGGCCAAACCCTGTTGTTCAGGGGATCCAAGAGGAACTCCAAGAGTGCCCCAAGCACCTACAGCCTGTACCCCAGCTGAGCACTCAGATGGGACACAAGCAGGTCATTTTGACCTTTCTTACCTGCTCAACAGAAGTCTTCAAAATGAATGTTACCAAGCAGGGCCGATCCCTGCTGCCAGCTCAGGGTTAGAAGACACGCAATCCTTGATCTCAGCACTGGGTGTGTGGGGAATCACTTCCCTAATACGTGCACACCCAGCAATCTCACTTACTAGTTTGTATCCATGGATCTAAAACATATTCAATACTTTGCTGAAACTCACAGGCTAAATATTCCCCAAAATTATTTGATTTACTGATTGATACTTTTTGACTCTACTTCTACTTAAATCACTTCTCCAAATTTACTGACATGAGAATAGGAGTGTCCTGTAGGTCCCTGCCAGTCTTTGTCACAGGTTCGGGAGGAGACCCATGCACAAAATAACCCAGGACAAAACTGGGCTTGCAAAGCAAATTCATTCTATTAGTTGCAGTAGCAAATAATACATACCAACCCCTGGATTCCCAAAAATCCGCTGAGCAGGAGAAGGAGATGGAGCGTGGTGCTCGGCAGCAGGGGCAGGTAGGCAGTGCACTTTCAGGACATCCCCTGGATCAAAATGCTGTGCATCTCATCCTTCTCACCCTTCCAGCTCAGAACCAGGCCTTGTATCTCCTGCTCAGGAGTGGAATTTCCCAGTTACAGCATCGGCTCACACATGGCTGGCGTGTGAGATGAGGCCAATGAATCAAGGATTTAAAAGAACTGGGAGAGTTAAAATTTTAGCAAGATTTAGTTAAGGGGAAAGAGTATAGCAAGAAAAGTAGAAATAATAAGGGATAGTTAATTTTTAGCAGATAAGGTAGTTAAGGCTAGGGTAATATATCACTTGCCTGTCTTTACTATGTTTAAAGAAGTGGGATGGGATGCAGATTTCTTTGTGACAAAGAAGAGGGCTGTAGCCTGCACCTGGGCCCGGAAACTTCAGCTCTAGCAAAGGGGTGCGGAAGCCTGCCAACAGGGCATAAGTAAAGAGGTCAAATTGAGGAAGACGTCTTGGCCTTCATCAGAAGGAGACCATTCCCCACTTTAAAACCCACCAACCCATGTGATGTGAAAGAATCCGCAAATGTGAAGGAACTTTGGACTCAATTATAATACATTTTAATACAAAGGGGTGTAGGCAGTGTTACCTAATGAATATGTATTAGTCATTTTGGGAATTATATGAATATGTAAGACATTTTAGATAAGTAGAGAGCCAGAGCCGGTGATTCTTCACATGTCTTTAGGAGACGACTCCTCCTGTGCCTGGCGCTGTAATAAACATACCACCTTCTAACTTTAACTGTGGCGAGTTCTATTCCACACTTCATTTGGTGACCACGGCAGGAACGCTTCTCTATTCCAGTGAGAACAACCGGGCTGTCGACGTCTGTGGGCGCTGCCAGGACATTCCTTTCCTGGAGGCACCTCCGCTCTCGGCTGTTCCTCGTGGGGGACAGTCAAGACTGCTGGGACTGTGGAGAAAGGGAATGTTTAACTCTGTATAAAGTAACCCATAAGGCGTATGCAGGGGAAGGCTGTTCATAAGGGCACACTGTATTTGTTCAGGTTTAGGGTAAATTTGGGAGAGAATCTCACAAAGGAGTTCTGGTAGTACAGTAGATTTAATCAGTCTTTCTTCCTAACTGGTCCGGGAGAAAATATCTCTTTGGAGAAAGGTGGAAAAAAACTGTTTATTAAACAGTAAAATTTACACAATATCAAACAGTAAGATCTCTTGTTACTCTAAAAGAGATGACAAACTGAGAAAGTCCCTTCCCCGGGGTGCAGTTAACTTCACTCAGTCTCTGATTAGTCTCTTCGGTGTTGGGAATGTCGCAGGCCAGGCCTGGCCCGGTGGGCCACAGGTGCAGTTGCTGGTGCTCCCCTGGGTGTTCAGTCCAGAGCAGGTTTTTAAGAGGTCTAAAGGAGAAGGGAAAAAGAGAAAAAAAAAGGTCTAGGGAACTTCTTTTCCCTAGCTAGCTAACTAAAAGCAAAGGAGAGCTCTGTCTCGTTGCTGGTGCAGCCACAGACAACACAGTTCGCAGCAGGAATGTGTAGGAGTGAGTACAGTTCTGAAAAAAAACTGCTGCTTCTTCTCTTCTCTTCTTCACTCTCTGGAACACTCTTAAAGGTGCAAACTTATTATTCAGCATGAACAGAACAAGACGATTGGGGATAAAAGCATCATATAGTTAACTCAGGACATTCTAGTCTTTATTTTCATATTGTCTGCTTACTACTAAAACTAATATAAATTTTAACTCTACAAACACATACATTATACATCTAATATACAGTTATACACAGACAATGGTAATAACATTTAGCAAACAGTGATATTTACACATAGGTTTTACTTAACAATTAAATTTCTCTGAGGTACACATCGTGTTTTTCTATTTTTTTGTATTATTTGCTATGTGCAACTTGGTCTCTGAGTAAAAACAACTCTACGAATGGGTTTGTCTGTATTTGAGGTAGGATTAATTTAAACTGTTTTTCTTAACAAACTTCTGACATGTACCACTGGGACTTTGTTTCTATCTACTCTATGTAACGGTTCAGATTGGGCAGGGCCCACTCGGTTAGTAGAGTTTCGGGTGTTAACTAACTAGGTGGTTTTTGTTAGATGCTGTTTCCAGTTCTTGAAAGATCTTTCACTCAATGCTTTCAATGTGGTTTTTAACAGTCTGTTGTATTTTTTTACTTTGCTTGCAGTTGGTGTATGGTAGGGGATATGGTACACTCACTCAATGTTATGTTTTCTAGTTTAGGTGTTGATAAGGTTGTTCTTGAAATGAGTCTTGTTGTCTGACTCTATTTTCTCAGGGGTACCATGTTTTTACAGGACTTGTTTTTTAAGGTTCAGGATGGTGTTCTGGGTCGTAGCATGAGATACAGGGTAGGTTTCCAACTATCTAGTGGTGGCTTTTACTATGGTTAGCACGTAGTGCTTGTTCTGGCATGTCTGGGGCAGTGTGATGTAGTCAATCTGCTAGGCCTCCCCATACTTGTACTTGGACTACTGCTTACTGTACTAGAGTGGCTTCACTCGCTTGGCTTGTTTGATGGTAGCACACGTCTTACAGTCATGGATGACTTGAGAAATACTGTTTATGGTTAGATTTACTCTTCAGTCTCGTGCTCACTTATAGGTGGTATTTTTGTTCTGATGGCTTGAGGCATCGTGGGCCTATTGAGTTAGGAATAACTCTCTTTTATGTTGTCAATCTAAGTCTATTTTTGATACTTTTATCTTTGTAGCTTGGTTTACTTGTTCATTGTTTTGGTGTTTTTCATTAGCTCTACTTTTCGGGACATGGGCATCTACATGGCGGACTTTTACAGACAGCTTCTCTACTCTGGTAGTAATGTTTTTTTACTCATCAACAGCTCAAATTGGTTTTCTTTTACGCTGCTAATTAGCTTCTTTTTATTTTTCTAGCTATCTCTACAGGGCATTGGTTACTATCTATGAATCAGTATAAAGGTAGAGCTTTGGTTACTTCTCTCTTTCAGCAATGTCTAGGGTCAGTTGAATAGCTTTGAGTTCTGTAAGTTGGCTTGATCTACTTTCTCTTTCAGTGGTTTCTGTGACTTGTCGTGTGGGGCTCTATACGGTTGTTTTCTACTTCCGGTTTATTCTTACAATGCAGAAAGAACCATCAGTAAAAAGAGCATATCGTGCATTTTCTGCTGGTAGTTGGTTGTATGGTGGAGCTTCTTTAGTACGTGTTACTTTTTGTTTTCTTTCATCAGCAAGACTAAAGTTTTCACTTTCTGGTTAGTTCGTAATTATTTCTAGAATCTCAGGGCGATTCAGTTTTTTAATACGGGTGCGTTGTGTGATAACAGCAATTTATTTGTTCTACGTAGCACTGGTGTCATGGTGCGTGGAGGGAACTTTTGTTTTGAACATCTACTCTAGTACTGGTAGTCAGGGGTGCTAGGAGGAGTTGTGCTTTAGTGCTTATTACTTCTGAGGTAGTTTGGACTCTTTCATAGGCAGCTAAGATTTCTTTCTCTGTTGGAGTATAGTTGGCTTCAGATTCTCTGTAGTTTCGACTTTAAAATCTTAGTGGTCGGTTTTGAGTCTTTCTAGGTACTTTCTGCTAAAGGTTCTAGGACAAGCTATGGTTCTCGGCTGCAGAGTAGAGTACGTTCTTTATTTCTGGTCTTGTTTTGACTGGGTTAAGGGTTACTGCATGAGTAATCTCTTGTTTGATCTGTGCAAAGGCTTGCTGCTGTTCAGGGTTTCAGTGGAAAGTGTTCTTCTTACGGGTGACTAGGTAGAGAGGGTTCACGATCTGACTGTATTCAGGAATGTGTATCTTCTAAAAACTTATGGCGCTTAGGAAAGTTTGTGGGTTTTTTTTACTGGATGGTGGAGACATTGCTGTGATCTTGTTGATGACGTCAGTGGGAATCTGACGCCGTCTATCTTGCCACTTCACTCCCAGGAACTGGATCTCTTGAGCAGGTCTCTTGACTTTGTTCTTCTTGATGGTAAAGCTAGTTTTTAGGAGAATCTGGATGATTTTTTCTCTTTTTTCGAACACTTTCGCAGCTGTCTTCTCTCACACAATGATGTTATCAATATATTGCAGATGTTCTGGAGTTTCACTCTTTTCTAGTGCAGCTTGGATCAGTCTATGGTAGATGGTGGGGCTGTGTTTCTACTCCTGGGGCAGCCGGTTTTAGGTGCACTGCACACCCCTCCAGGTGAAAGCAAACTGAGGTCTGTATTTTGTTGCTAGAGGAATGGAGAAAAATGTATTGGCAATGTTTATAGTGGCATACTACTTTGCTGCCTTGGACTCAAGCTCATACTGGAGTTCCAGCATGTCTGGCACAGCAGAGCTCAGTGGTGGAGTCACTTCATTCAATGTACGGTAGTCTACAGTTAATCTCTATTCTTTTTCAGATTTATGCACAGGCCAAATGGGGCTGTTGAAGGGTGAGTGGGTTTTGTTGACTACTTTTTGGTTCTCTAGCTTTTGGATCATCTTATGGATGGGGATTACAGCATTTCGATTTGTTCGGTACTGTCGGCGGTGCACTGTTGAGGTGGTAATTGGTACTCGTTGTTCTTCTACTTTCAGGAGACTTACTGCAGATGGGTTTTTTGACAGTTTAGGTAAGCTGTTCAGTTGTTTGACACTTTCTGTCTCTACAGCAGCTATTCTAAATGTTTATCTGAGTCTCTTTGGGCTTTTGAAATACTCACTTCGAAGGAAGTCTATACTTAAAATGCATGGGGCCTCTGGGCCAGTTACAATAGGGTGTTTCTTCTATGTATTTTTAGTCAGGCTTACTTCAGCTTTTACTAAAGTAAAATCCTGGGATTTCTTTGTCACACCAGCAATAGAAACAGACTCTGTCTCTACATGTCTCAATGGGATTAATGTACATTGTGCACCAGTGTCAACTAAAGCTTTGTATTCTTGTGGTTCAGATGTGTCAGGTTAACGAATTTACACAGTCTAAAAAACAACGGTTTTCTCTAGTTTCTACTTGGTTAGAGGCAGGGTTCTTTTAAGTCTGATTATCTTTCTTTCTCTGGGTATATGTCTTGGAGGTTCTTTCAAGGGGATCAAAAATATTGTCATTATTATCATATGTGACAGTTCGGTTACTGGTCACTGGAGCTGTTTCCTTTTTGAACTTCCTCTCTGAGTCTTCAGTTTACGCACCTGTTGTGTTAGAGTAGCAGTCGGTTTTTTATGCTATTTCTCTATGTTTTCTCTACAATCACGTAGGTAGAACCACAGCTCAGCTCGTGGGGTGTACTTTTTCTCGTTATCTAGGGAACGTCTGCTTTGGGTACTAGAACTTCTGATCTGTATTGTTGAGATTTGGAGAAGGTTTTCTTTAATCTGTTCTCTGAGCTTCTTATGATTCTTTTCTATTTTGTCTTCTAATGTCTGTAGACGTGTTTCTACCGCTGTAATTCTGGTATGTGTTGGGTTATGTACAGTATCTGAATATGTTCGGAGCTTCTTTGCTATATCAAGCACAGTCTCTTCACTATTATTTCGCTTCATTATTGCTAAAGCAGAAGCATATTCTCGTGGCTTAAGTCGTACAAGTTTTTTCCACATTACAGATGTGCATAGTACTGAGTCTGGATTTACAGTGTTTGCATTGTCTGAGAAGGCAATCTCTGCTACTGCTATTTCTCTCAAGCGTTGAATCCCTTGTTCTATGGTTTTCTACTGGGTTTGTTGCATGTAGAGATCGTCTGCGCACAGGTATTTTATTGCTACACTTTTTAGGACCCGTGCCCAGAGGTTGAGAGGGTGAGCCTCCCTCATCATTTCTTGGTCAATGATAGGATCTTGTGACAGGGATTTCAAATGTTTCCCTTCAGTGCTGTTTAGAATTGTAGCTTCATCTGCAGCATCTCAGAGACGGACTAACTAAGCTAATTATGGATTCATCAGGTCGTCGGGTGTAATTCTTCTTTAGGCTACGAAGGTCTTTCAGGGAGTAAGATTCAATATTGGCTCCTGGTGCTGTGTCAGTTGCGTTAACTTTGGCTTTTATATCAGTTGGTGCTGAGGGTCTTTGCTTGGATCATCATTATCAGTCACGGGTTGATTGGTTTTGTTTGTGTGCTTTTTCCCTGCAGTAACTGTCAGCGGTTTAGGTTCGCTATCTGGTTTAGCTGCTGGCTTCGAGCCTGGGATGACTGTGGTAGCTGCTGATTTATCTCCCTGCCCCCCTGCCTCTGTCTGCTGCCCTACAGTATCTAACAGAGTGCGATAAGCATAGGTTAGGGTTCAGTTTACTGCAATTAGCCTTTTCTCCTTAGAATCATCATGGTACTTCTCTTTCAGGTATTTCTTCACTTCAGCTGGGTTCTGAATTTGTTCCTGTGGAAAATCTCAGTCTACAGGATCAGAAAATTCTTTCAGGGTTTGGCTTATATTTTCCCATTCTCCACACTACTCAGGATTCTTCACACTTGTATCTGTTTCTGGGTCAGGGGTCTCACTAACTCTTCTGGATATCTCAGTTCTCATTCTAGAGAAGTTGTGAACTATATAGAGGAAGCTTACCAGATTAAATACTAGAAAGATGGTCTCTTTAACATTCAGGGGAAACTGAACATTCTCAAAAAGTGACATAACAGATCTAAAGGAGAAGAAGGAAAGGAAAGGCTGGAAAGCCTTATTCTCGGTTCTTCTTCTAACAGACTGGGTGTAATTACTAATAAATTCCCAAAACATACTACTGGAATTGAGATGTAGGGTAGGACGAAGAAACCATAAACTATACATATCGTAAACAGATGCTAGCATTTTTGTAAATGTTTTATAAATTATTATCACTAAGGTTAGCACAACAGTTATTCTAATCCGTACCCTTCTACTATAGAAATTACGTGTTGTAGACAATAATCTTAGTGACCAGAAAGGTATTGTAACTTCAAAAATGTCTAGAGCCCAGAGCCACATGAAGGCCTCTACCCCAAGAGACATTACGAATTGAAGCAGCATGGCTACTGACTGCAAACACAACTAACACACAATTAATAAAGCTTTTTTCCACTTTTTCCAGCCCCATGTGGGGCGCCAATTGATGTATCTGTTCAGGTTTAGGGTAAATTTGGGAGAGAATCTCTCAAAGGAGTTCCGGTAGTACAGCAGATCTAATCAGCCCCTCCCCCTAACTGGTCCGGGAGAAAATATCTCTTTGGAGAAAGGTGGAAAAAAACTGTTTATTAAACAGTAAAATCTACACAATATCAAACAGTAAGATCTCTTGCCACTCTAAAAGAGATGACAAACTGAGAAAGTCCCTTCCCCGGGGTGCAGCTCGGCTCACTCAGTCTCTGATCAGTCCCTCCGGTGCTGGGAATGTTGCAGGCCAGGCCCGGCCCGGTGGGCCACAGGTGCAGCTGCCGGTGCTCCCCTGGGTGTTCAGTCCAGAGCAGGTTTTTAAGAGGTCCAAAGGAGAAGGGAAAAAGAGAAAAAAAAAGGTCCAGGGAACTTCTTTGCCCTAGCTAGCTAACTAAAAGCAAAGGAGAGCACTGTCCCGTTGCCGGTGCAGCCACAGACAACACAGCCCGCAGCAGGAATGTGTAGGAGTGAGTACAGTTCTGAAAAAAAAAAAAACCGCTTCTTCTCTCCCCCTTCACTCTCTGGAACACCCTTAAAGGTGCAAACTTATTATTCAGCATGAACAGAACAAGACAATTGGGAATAAAAGCATCATATAGTCAACTCAGGACATACACAGAGATGTCCTGTGCACAACGTACGCCTGTACAGTTTGGGTTTGGGTCTGGCTGCTGGCAGAAAGGATTTGCTGTGCCAATAAGGACCTGCTAGCAATTCTGGGGGTGAATTGAGCAAATCCTGTCTTATTGCTGCTATTTTTCCTGTGTGTTGTAATTGTGGTTGTGTTTTCAGTGTGTGAATGTTTGAGGAAGATGATGTGGGTGGATGCTGATGTGGTGTATGGTGTGTGTTGTGTTGAGAAAAGTGAGCACTCTGTCCCCTCATAAAGAGATACTCCTTTCCCGGTGAGCCTGTGTGTCTGGACTTTCTAGTTGCAGGGGCTGGTACTCCCTGGTACACCTGGTTCTTGGGTATATAGGGGGCTTGAGTGGTTTTCTGCCACATTGTGGTCATTTGGGACTGCACGGTTGTGTATGGGGAGATTTTAGGATTTTGTTTGCAACAAGTGCAGCAATTTATGCTGAAAACTACAGTGTGGTGATTTATTATGCTGAACTATGGTAGCCCCTTTCTACCGCCACCCCTCCCCCAGGGTTTAAAATCTCCTGCCACGAGGTGGACGCTCTCTTTCCTCCCCTGGACATCCTCTTTCCTCTCCTGGACACTCCCTTTCTCTCCTGGAGTTGTTCTCTATTAAAGCTGTGGGACTTTGGTCCCGGGAAGAGAGAGCGCCTCTCGTCTTTTGCTTTTGTCCTTGCCAGTGTCACTGGGCCCAGAGCTCACCAAACTGATCCCCCACGAGGTGAAAACTGACAAATGGCCCCACATACACAGCTCAAAAATTGGCCACATTTTTGATGGACTGGGGTGTTCGCCACACTTTTGGAATTCCCTATTCCCACACAGGTCAGGCAATTGTTGAAAGGACACACCACACTCTAAAAAACCATTCTAGATCAACAAAAGGGGAGGGCCCAAGCAACACCCCAGATGAGGTTGAGCAAAGCTTTAGATGTCTTTATGTTTTGAATAGCTCATTTGCAGGACCTAATCCTCCAATTTTTAGGCACTTTTCAAACAGCACACAGGCAAAATTGAAAGAAAATCCTTCAGTTTTGATCAGAAACCTTGAGTTAGGACAAATTGAAGGACCATTTCCACTAATCACTTGGGGCAAAGGGTATGCTTGCATTTGCACAGGTGCCGGACCTAAGTGGGTCCCCAGAAAGGACGTGAAACCGTCTCATACACAAGAGCGCACCGACAATTCCACCAGCAGGGAATGAGCACGCAGACGTGAGCCACACGGAGAAGCGACGGCTCATGCCAGACGTTCCCTGTTCAACCTGTGAAAGCTACAAATCTTGAGTTTGATGTTGATTTTTGGACTGTGAAAATGGTTTGTATCATAGAGCTCTTTCAGAAAAAGCGTGGTGTCCATTGTGTTCAAAAGAATTCTAAGATATCCAAATTTGTAAAAATTGAAGGTTAGAGGGACAGTTTAGTGCCCTATAGTTGGCCAGTCCCTGAACAAGTGCTAAAAGATTTGCTTGAGAACTGAAATAGATGGGGAAGCTTTTGCCAAAAACCAGCTGAACAGGAACATGGAGCTTGATCAAATGATATACTGGCGCTTGTTGGTTTTGCTTGCTTGCTTTTGCATGCATATATGCCTGTAGATCAACCAAAAATGAATGTTTGCCTTGCTTTAGCCAAGTCAGCAGGCTCAGACACCATGTGTTTGACCAATTTGAGCCCAGACAAATCCTTTGCAACCTGTTTGGTCGGTGTGCCTGTGCCAGCCAAGGAGTAGCCAATACCCAATCGTGACAAATATTGGTGTGAGGCTGCCAACGAGACCAATCCCATAACCAGCTGGCATCACTGGGCCCCTGATCTTCTTAAAGAACCTTCTGAACCTCAAGAATTGGAATTCTTGGTTCATTGGTGATGGAATTTTGTGCTGAGTTTCAGTACCAGGGAGATCCACAGTTAAATGTTACTCCCCATCATCCTGAGGACAGATACTCAAGTTTGTGGTGCAATTGTACTACCCCCTAGTGTCCCCTAAGGGTGAAACTGCTGATGACTAGATGACCTGAGATGAGTCCCCACAACAATGAGCAACAGAATATTGGCTCATTTGTGGAGATAGAGCCTGGCAGGACATTCCCTCAAAAATTAAAGGTGGCCCATGTAGCATCAGACAACTCACTGTGATAGCACCTATTGTTAAAAAAGCCATCAAGAGAAAACACAGAGAAAAAAGATTTGCCCATCATTATAAAGAAAACTGTAATAGCAATTTCAGACCCTAGGGCCCTGCAAAATGAGTTCCATCAAATTTATTTCTACATCAACTTGCCTCGGGTGAGGCATTGAAACCATTATACCGATTGGGGTGTTGGCTGAAGAAAGAAGACAGTGCTACTTCCATTGCAATTAGTGACATGATGACTGATGTTAGTGCTGTCAGACATGCAACCTTACAGAACAGAGCAGCAATTGATTTTCTTTTACAGGCACATGGGCATCGTTGTGAGGAATTGGAAGGATTGTGTTGCATGAACCTGTCTGATCACTCTGAATCCATCCACAAAAGCATACACAAGCTGAAAGATTTGACAGCTCCAATTAAAGAAGATGGTGGGTCATGGTTAGATGATTTGTTCCAAGGATGGAGCTTTGCACCTTGGCTAAGGGAACTTTGTAGAATAGGTCTCTATGCATTGGGTGTTTTGGTAGTGATACTAGTAGTAATACCTTGCATACGTCGGTGTGTGCGACAAATGATGGACAAAACTATCAAAGAAGTTTTTATCACACAAGAGAGAGAGGTAGGAAATGGATTCACAGAGAGTTCTTGAAATCTCACAGAGATGGTGGGTGAAGGTATAGACACAGAGGAAGGTTTTGAATTAAGACCTTGGAACAGACGAGACTTTTTTGGAACAATGACTTGTAATTGCTATCAGACATAGCAATTTTGAAGTCCTTTGAACTGATTGGACTTCTACAGCATTAAAATTGCTGTGTTGTAATACAGCAAGGCTTAATGCGAGCAAAAAGGATGCTTTAAGCAAGTAATAAGTAGCTATACTATAGTAAAGCTATGAAATGCAAGGTAGTTAATAAACAACACAGTTACAAAGGTTTCTTTTTACTTGTACCGAGATGGGGAATTGTGGGAATCCTTTAAATCAGAGGGTTTTGGGAAAGCTGCAAATGGCAGGCCTCAGAGAAAGCAGAACTGCAATTAAAGCTAAGCAGCAGCCATAAGATTTGTCAGCAGAAAACTTATATAAGAAGTAGAAAAGTAAGGACAAATAGAACAATGGTCTGTGTATTAATGCTAGGCTAGAATGACTCCCTAAGCTTCAAAAAAGTATCTCTAGCAAGATATTAGGATTTTCTAAGCTTAATAATGGAGCTCAGTGCATTGTGTTTTAAGGCTTACAAGCAGGTATTGTATTCAAAATAAGCAATCATTGTTTTAACAAAAGATACATATGCTTATAGTGGTTGGGTAGAACTACTGTCAATATGCTTCTGCTTTGTGTGATTGGTCAAAAGCTTTTAAAGTAAGTTGTTCCATTAAGTTCATTGCCTGCTGCCTGGGATATTTTAATTAATTTAAAGGTACCCAAGAACACAGAATGTTTTCTATGAAACTAGGGATTTTTTTTTCCTTATTCAGTGCCTGAGTGCGATTAGCAATCGGAAAAACCCACTGAAACTGTAAATGCATTCTGCCCCAGGACAGAAACAACAGATAATTATTAAAAAACTAGAAGAAAAATCCAATCAGAAACATAAAACATTATGGACCATGTATTATTTTTATCACCAAGAATTCCCCACATAAAAGGCACGGAGGAAACCATAATTCAGAAGTGGGAAAGCAGAGGGACTGTGAAAGTGAAATGGAGTTCTGACAAATGATCATGTGTGGAACATGGATTCACAGACCAACAAAGCCAAACACCCCAGCAGCAGCAGCAAAAACCCCAGTTATGCACGTTCCACATGAAGCACACAGGGTTTGTGTCTGTTCATCTTGTCCACTGGCACACTTACCTGCCAAGGGTGCTCAACTTCTTTCACATCTTAAACCACAAAATCCCCCAGTCCTTTCATAGGAATCCCTTAACCAAATGAAGACAGACCAGAAATGTTATTTTCACAGTTCACAATTAACATCAAGTTCTGTGCCTAAGATACACCATCTTTAAATATAAAGAACAAGCCAGCAAGTGCATAAACCTGGTGCTTGAAGAAGTGATAACAAGACAGGAAACTCAAGCCCATGGTTAGCACAAAACCCCATGATTAATATAACACAAACGCAGATGGTCAAGGACATAGCTTGCCAGTTTTGGGATGTATTAGGCGGGCATTGTTAAAGCAAAAATGATTTCTAACGGGCATTATTAAAGAAAAATGATTTCTAACAAAAATTATGTTTCCCAGAATTGAATACCACTTGGGGTGGACACTCCTGATCTCTACATAACATTTCAGGAGTTCAATTGGCACCAACCTGTTTTTCTAGATACAAGCAGGGAAGAAGTTCAGTTCCTGATAATATGCAGTTCTGTAACTTCATTAGAAACCTTTCATCTTTCAATATTTGAAATAAAAGCTAGAAAAGCACCAACTATCCTTAGTAGCAACATTTTGCATCACACAGTCTGAAAAGGTCAACCTGCCAGACAATAATACAGCAAGTAAAAATTAAAGTGAGGGCAAGGAAAATCATCTTCAGGTGAAACTGCTCTTCTGCAAAAGCAAAGTGATATTAAGATGCAGCCTGGGAACAACACATTTCTCAGCTATGAGAGAAAGCATAATTCTTAAAAACCTATTGCATACATTAGAGACAGAAAATCAACTACAAATCAGGTGTTAGCTTGGTTAGTACTCAGACATGAGAATTATTACCACAATATTAGCATAACAATCAAATAAACACATTCCAGATATGCATTTTAATTCATTTACCTGTGTCAGCCATGCTCTGCTTTGATTCTATCAATACACCCTGCTGCAAAAAGGTTAAATTGTGTATTCAACATCATGTGCAATCAGCTCTTTGAGTCACAGCTCACAGCTCACCACACCCTCGGAACAGGAGGCAAAGACCTACACCAGTTTGCCTTCCAGAGCTTCTCACACATCTCATTACCTGTCTTCTCAGACATCTATTACCTGTCTGTGGGCAGCTCCAGATAATGGGGGCAAAACCATTCCAAAAAACAGTACCAAGGAAATCACACAGCACTACAGACTTGTTCCAGGCATGAAATTTTTAATGGATTATGTGAAATAACACAGAAGCAATTCCTGTCCACAGAAAAGAGTTAAAATGTTTTTGTTTCAAGGACAATCACTGGATGTTTAAAATTTTTGGTGCTGAAAGTTACATTAGGTCCTCAACATTGGGCAATCAATATCCCCACAACCTAAATTGTGAAATTACTACCTCCCCAAGGAGAAAATTTTCAGGATTTGCAGCTCATCTCAAAACCTCATTAAAACGAAACAAGCAGAATTTCCCTGAGATTACATGGTGTTCTATTACCCTTCAAATACTCATGAAAACAGACTTGCTTTCACTAGCACAGCTGTTCATGAAAATCTGGGGTAAAACCTGTAAGAAATGGCAACATGCACGAATGTTCCTTTCCACTGCAGGCACAACCCAGTGCTCCTTGGAGTGGCTAAAAGCTGAGCAGTTCTCACTGGCACAGCCTCTTCTCCAAACCCAGCGAGTGACCAACACGGCAGCGCCAGCCTTCCCAGAGATGGGTGAGGACACCAGAGAGCAGATGCCAACAAGGGTTTGCAGCTGTGCCAAGGGAGGTCTACATTGGACATTAGGGAGAACTTTGGCCCAGAAAGGGGCATTAGATTTGGGAATGCTCTGCCCTGGGGGCGCTGCTGGAGTCACCATCGTGGGAGGTGTTCAAGGGAAGCCTGGCAGCAGCACTCTGGGCTCCAGTGTGCTGGCCATGGTGGCCATGGGTCGCAGGTGGCCATGGGCTGGACTTGACCTCACAGGGCTCTTCCAAGCCAGTGCATTCCATGGTTTGTGACATCACAGCCTCTGGGGACAGCACGGTGGCTGCCAACTGTCCCCACCCGTTCCGTCCCCGAGCCCGGGCAGACCTTGGTGTGAAGTGACGTCCAGAGCTCACGTGGTGGTGGCAGCTCCTCGTGCAGAGCACCATGGCCGGCCAGGGCTCCTCCTGGATACTGCAGGTGTACCTGCTGATGCTCCTGGTCCATCCACTCAATCCTTCCAGCCGTCCTGAGCGGGACATGGGCACCTCGGGTCTGCTTCCTGAGGAGCTGGAGCTGCAGGACATGGACCCTGAGGCTGCCCCGTGGGTGGACTTGGCGCTGGTGTCCTGGACGTGCTTCCTGGTGGAGCTGCTAATCATGGGCATTGTCCTGGGATGCTATTTTGGCAGAAGGCTCTGGAGACGCTGGAGAGAGGTGAGGGAGGGGGGCAGGACAGGGCAGACCCCGAGGCTGCTGGGCCTCCTGGGCAGCCCCTTGGCCAAGGCCCCGCGGCAGAGGGCAGGAACGGGGCCTAAGGCTGAGCCCAGGGACAGCACCGGGCAGGGGCGGCCGGAGCTCTGCTCGCTGCAGCCTCTGCCCCGGGCAGCCCAGCCAGGCCCGAGCCTCTCTGGCAGAGGCCTCGGCCCCGCTCCGCCCCTCCCATCGGGATCCCCGTGCTTTGCCTTGCAGGAGAAGCTCCGGAGCCGCTCGGCCCGGGCAGGGCCCCGCTGCTGCTGCTGCCGGGGCCGCGGCTGCCCCAGGAAGCTGCTCCAGCTGCTGAGGCAAAACCGCGCCCTGCTGCGGCTCTGCCTGCGGCACCGCCCTCGGCAGAGACCCAGAGCCAGGAGAGCCGCACTGGGGGCCGGGTGAGAGAGGAGCAGACTCCGGCCTCCCTCAGCACCAGGGCCCGGTGAGAGAGGAGGAGATCCGGCCTCCCTCAGCACCAGGGCCCGGTGAGAGGAGGAGCACCAGGGCCCGGTGACCCCGGCCTCCCCAGCACCAGGGCCCGGTGAGAGAGGAGGAGATCCACCAGGCCTCCCTCCCTCAGCACCAGGGCCCGGAGAGAGGGGATCCCGGCCTCCCTCAGCACCAGGGCCCGGTGAGAGAGGAGGAGATCCCGGCCTCCCTCAGCACCAGGGCCCGGTGAGAGAGGAGGAGATCCCGGCCTCCCTCAGCACCAGGGCCCGGTGAGAGAGGAGGAGATCCCGGCCTCCCTCAGCGCTGACCTCCAGCCCCAGAGCGGTGCAGAGCCCTGCGGGGATGTGTGACCAGCGCCCAGCCCGGGCACTGCGACATCCCCATCTCAGGAGTTAGAGACATCCCATCCTCAGTCATAGCATTCCCCGACTCCTTTTCCACAAGAAGTTGACATTTCCCTCGGTGTTCCCTTTCTCAAAGTTTAAGTATTTTAGGCATAAGTTTCTCACCCCGTAGTCTTGTAGTCACCCTGTATTGTAGATTTTGTGAGTAGTCAAGTTCAAGTAGTCAAGAATAAAGTTCACGTTTTCTACGCAGTGCTGTGTCCTTTCCTTGACATTCCATCTGAGAGGGGACCCGGCGAGTGCTGGGTTTGCACAGGAGCTCCAGCCTGCCTGGAATGGAGAGCCTGAGTGCCCCAGCAGGGGCTGCACGAGCATGGAGAGCAGCTGCAGAGAAGATGGTGGGCAATGTTCTCGTGCCTCCTCCTTCCAAGGAAGCTTGGAGTCCATCCCTGTCTGCACTGTGCCGGGGGGAGGGCGCTAAAGGCCCTGGGAGGTGTCTGGGTGGCCCCAGAAGGTGCCTGCAGGACCCTGGGGCACCAGGGAAGGAGCAGGATCATCCCTGGAATGCTGTGAGAGGTACCCAGAGCAGCCCACCCCGGGGCCCAGGCAAGGGCTGAGTTCAGGCAGGCAAAGACATCCAGGGGCTGCTGGGCTATGGCAGACATCAGTCTGGTGAGGCCCAGTCCTGTCATTCTGAGGTTTTTATATTTATATGTATTTAGTTCTTTGTATTTATCCTATTGACCTTCAAAATGGGATTAAATTTCATTTTCCTACAAAACAAAACTTAGTTATTTTATTTCTAGGAATCAACCGTGTTTACTCCCAGCTTAAATGACTTCTCTGTGACTTACTCTGCATCTTGCTCCTTTACAGCACCATCAAACACCTCTGTTAAAATACAGATCCCTCACTGCAAGGAGGACAATCTTGCTATTTTCTCAAGAGTGTTAACTTTGGTGATGTACCCATTTTCACAAATCTAATAGGAAAAAAAACCCTACAGATCAGCTTGACAATTTCAAAGCTGGTTCCTCAACTCTTCCTCATCAGTTTCCTTATTGGTGACATTCAGCAGTGATACCAAATGAGCACAGAAAACAAAAGGAAGAAGAAATGCAGATAGTCAGCAGCCACCACCTACCAAAATACCTTTTAAATATAGTTCAAAAGTCTCTAATAGCAAGTTCAAGGTGTAAATAGGGACACTCACACCAAAGTACTGCAGCTGGTAGTTTCAGCATTTCCTCTGAGTTTCCTCTTCATTTTTTCATCTCTCACCTAAATAAGAGAAAAAAACCCAAACAAATATGACCTTTCAGGCAGACAAAAAATGTGGTTGGTCCTTAAGAAAGCATTTTATTCTGCCTGTATAATAACCTGTTGGGAACAATAGGAGATTTTAACAAAATGTCCCTGTGCTGTTGCAGTTGTTCTGCCACTGGGAGAAATCACAGGCACGGCTGCAAGGCTCCTGCAGCTCACCCTGGTGAGGGTCAGAGACCACTTATCCCTGCAGGGATCACTGGGAACAATGACAGTGGGACATGTGGAGGGAGTTGGATAAATAAACACTGGACATTTCCTTAGCAAAGGAAAAAAAAAAAAAAAAAAAAAAAAAAAAAAAAAAACCCCACAAAGCTATAAAAATAGTTTGCCTCTGAATTAGGAGAATTTAAATGAACTATTTTAGGTCTGCTTTTGGTTCAACATTCATCAATCTGAATTTGAATATGCATAGAGTAAGTAATTAAAGGTAGCTGAAATTTAAGAATAAATGTCTATTTCCTTGTGCATAACCTACACTGAAACACATTAAAAAACAGAGTTTTGCTTTAGAGCTGCTTGACATTGACTTCATTCAGTCTTAGACTCATCAGGTTATAAAAACATGGCGAAATATGTTCTTTGTTTCATTAAGAATGCATTATTAATTAGAAAGGCATAGCTTAGTCAGAGTCACTGCTGATACCAACATTACTTGGGAAAGTTCAAAGTACTGACACAAGAACATCATAACAAAACTAATGTTCAACAGAGCCTCAAAAATAAAGACACAGTTCAAAGTTTTTCAGATGTCCTACAGTTGCTAAGGTATCTCCAGAAAGATGAGCAAACTGAAAATAGCACCGGAAATTATCAACCCATTTCTCTTTTTTTTTCCTTAACTTCCTTGTGGGCAAGAGAAAACTCCTAATGCAGGGAATGAAATGTTGTTTTCATACCTGAGTCATGAGTAGTCTCCTCAGTTTCAACCAGACCCAGTGCTCAGTGAAATCTTAGAAAGGGTCAAATCATCAGTATGAAATTCAAATTATATTTGTGAAAGTAGCTATTTTTTCTCCATTCCCTTCCCTCCCCAACATCAAGTGGGAAAGGCTCAATTTGAAAAATAATTATTACAAAATTATACTTTGACATAATAAGTTCACTACAAGTTCCACCAGAAAGAGAAAGGAGAGCAGAATCAGAGGTTATCAAACTCAATATAAAATCCAGCTCATACTATCTCCAAAAGCCTCATTTAATTTATCCAGGATTTTAAAAAAATCACATAAAAATTTCACATATTACGTTAAATATTATCATTTCTCTCTGAAATATTCATCATTTTTATGCTTTTCAGAAGTGAACTACAAAGTCTCCTGCACCCATCTTCCCCAAATCTAAGTGCTTGCCAGTTTAATCCCTTAGGAAGCAAAAAGTAGCCCCATGTGTCTCAGGATCAATAGAAACTAAACAACAAAGCAAAGACAAGGTATATTAAATTGTCAATAAAGTCAATAAATATTTTCTGCTGTAGAGATAGCTATCACCAGCTTGTGAATTTTGCTAGGGCAGGTTTAGTGAAGAAAAAATGAGGTCTTTATTGCCAAATCAGTCAGAAGTTGTTCTGCTCTACTGCCAGTATGATGTGAGTGTAAACACCACATTCTTCACAGTACCATCCACAAAGAACTCCCCTTTAAAATGGAGGCTGGTTTGAGTTTGACCAAACAGATGAAAAGTCACTGGTGTGGCACAGTGATGGCAGCGTGGCTAGACTCTGCAGTGGAAGGCTGAGACCCAGCAGCAGATTCCTGACCAGATCTCCAAGGCTGAGTGTGCAGGGTTGCTGGGGTGCCCTGGCCCCCATGGCTGCACACTTCCAGCCACCATCCCTTCCTCTCAGAAGGACAGGGGAGAAAATAAGGAAAGCAGGAACTGGAAAGCTCAGGCTAAAGTCAGGGAGGTCACTGATGAAACAGACAACTTGAAAAATCTTATTTATCAGCAATTAAAAAGAATATTTAATTATGTTATTACACACTGTTATTAGGCAGTCAGACAGCCAGACTGACCCCAAGCATGCTGCAGCATCGGGGCCAGGCAGTGCCCATCTCCCAGGAGCTGATTTACCCATCCTTCTCAAGGGAATTTACCTGCACACAGTTCCACTGTAGGGCTGGCAGACTGCCAATAAAAATATCTCTGGCTAAGAGTCAAACCCTAATACATAAATCAAATCAAATGAAGAATGAAACCTGCAGCATTTGATTGACCTTCAGTGCTCTGAGAAGATTACAAATTTCCCAAGATTAGGGAGTTCCCAATATACACAGAAAAGGACTGATTTTATGGATCAAATGTTAAATAGGCCTGTAAAATTTGAGTTCTTAGATTGCACATGAAAGAAGGAAAAAAAACCCACCACAACCCTCAAATTCAATTTTAGATCCTTCTTTGAAAATCTGGTTTAAAAAGAGAGGAATAGATATAATCTTCCCCTCACATGGAGATTTTAATGAATTAAAACCGTTCCAAGTCTGTGAAGAAAGCCCTACCACAGTCTGTGTCAAATGACATCTTCTTTCATTTTTTCTTATCATTACTACTTCAGAGCAGACTAAATAACAGCAAATAAGGAAATTAAAGTTGCAATTCCAGCACCAAGCTCTGGGGTCTCACATTGCCTTCAAACAACTGCATGAAACCAAAACTTTATGCTTAATACTCTGCAATCCATATAAGCCATTTATTTGCATATCCTTGGGCTGCTGAAGCTCTAACTTGCATTTCCATTGGCAGATGGGCCTGATTCCTGCCTTTCCCTGATACAGATCAGCAGTGTGGACCCTCACTGTCTGGTGGCTCCTGCTTAGCTGATTAAAGCTCTTGGCTTTCCTCTCTGTAACTCTGCCCTTCCTGAACCCAGCCTGAGGGACTGAGCAGCCCCACACCCTCTGCAGTTTGCATTCCTGATATCTGCCTCTCCATCAGGATGCTTGGCAAACAATTCAGATCAAATGTTGTCTGTGTCTGCCTCAAAGAGCAGCTCTCTGGGTTTTTACTCCTGTTTTTAGAACATTCTCTTTCTAATGCCAGGACAGCTGGGTACAAATACAGAGAAACACCTTGAAGCATTAATAAACAAAAGCTGTCACATTTCCTGTGGCCATTTGGGGGTGAAATTGCATGTGTGAATATATTGCAGTTATGTAATACTCTGATACGTACATGTTCCAAAGTAAATGCATTAAAAGCAGATTATGCAGCATGTATTTGTTAACCCATTTTAAATTATTACTGGAAGCCAAAGAAAGATTTATTTGATAGTCTCATGGGTTTATCTTCATAATTTACAATGGAGCAACTCCTTTGCTTTCAATTTAAGTGGATTTTTGTCCCCGACAGATTCATCTACCTGGTCACCAGACTGATACAGAACAGAGGAGCACAGACAGTGCAGGAACTGAGTTTTAATTACATTAATGGACTTCTCATGTGGCTATAACTGATATTCCCAAGTCCTTTCAGAGTGTGGGCTAACAGCATCCATCCCATGTCCTGCCATTCACCACTTCCTCATGGCATTTGTAGCCACTGCTTCCACACAAGTCAGAGCAAAACACTTTTACTTTGGTGTCATGTGCCTGCTGGAAGGGCAACAATGCAGACACCGGTTTGTATTTCCTATTTCCTAGGTCAGGATTCCCCACAAGTTTAGAAATTGTAATAAGAGGCAAAGACTCTCCAATCTGGCTGTAAACAAGAGTGGTTAAGAACCCAACGCCTCCAACTTCAACTTGCTTCAAACTTTAGAGTGCTGACTTTTTTAGATAATAAAGGATTCTCTAGAATATTATGGATTAAAATTATAACTGCAGGCCTGCATATTGATCTCAAGTTTGATGGCATGAGCAAGTTGACAGTCTTCTTATCCATCCCTGTGCTCATCATGATGCAGTTTCTCAACTATCTCCAAGACGTATTTCTCTTCAACCTGAGTAAACTATTTTATAAAGTTCCTGACAGGGAGAATGGCTGCCTTCCATACAAACCAAAGTGGTTCAGTTTTAAAGTGATTAGAACTGCACCAGCCTTCAGACCCAAATATGTGTGGCCTCTGTGTAATACAGAAGCCCTTAGGAAAGACTCTGAAGTGCATAAAACACCTTCATTCCCTAACACAGTGTCATGGTTTGACCCTGGCACAATGCCAGTGCCCCCATGAAAATACCCTCTCCCTGGTGTCTGCTGTGAGATGTGACCGGGAATAAGCAAAGCAGGCTCCTACTTAGTAAGAAAAGAAACTTTATTCACTACACTACACTACATAGGAAAGAAAAGAAAAACAAACACACAAGGAAAATGAAAACTTCACAAATACATCTCCTCCTCCTCTCCACCAAATTCCCAATACAATTGTCCTGGTTTAGGGCAAATTTGTTAGGGAGTTTCCAAAGGAGGGCCCCTCCAGCAAACAAACCCACAGGGCCCCTCCCCCCAACCAGTTCGGGAAGAATTCCTCAGAGAGAAGTGGAAAGAACCTGTTTATTTCACAGGCACAGCACCCCCCAACACACAAAATGAACAATACCAGATGACACCACTCTGGATAAAGATGACAAATTCAGAAAGTCTCTCTTGGGGGATGGTTACTCTGTTCTCAGTCCCTCTGGCGCTGGGGCAGCTGCTGCAGCTACAGGGTGTAAACTCTCAGTGTTTCCGGGTCCCAGTCCAGAGCAGGTTCAGGTGGTTGGAAAAAAGGAAACAGTCCAGGAAGAAATTTAGACTGTCTCGCTAAAGAGCAGAAGCAAAAAAAGAAGCAAAAAGCAAGCATAAGCAAAGCAAGCAGGAAGCGAAAGCGAGCAAAGCCAAAAGCAAAAGCAGCAAAAGCAAAAGCTGCAGTCTCTGTCCCGCCAGGCTGATAAGGAAAACCAAAACAAAACTTTCCCTCACGGGAGCCAGTCTTAAAGGTACAGAACATAATATCCAATATTAACAGAACACATGAATGGGGATACAAGCATCGTAACATCACCCTAGGACATTCCACCCCTTATCCCCATATCATCAACATACTACCACACATCATGCATTTATTTACACAAAATTTCTATCTGTACCCCCAAAATTTACAAGCAATACCCATCATGCCCTCATCACATCCCCACACTGGACCACTGAATCCAGGCCCTATACTACAGAGCTGCAGGATTCCCCCCTTTCACTTTACTCACTCAAAGCTTCATCTGTCACTTGCCCAGACCTTCAACACTTAGACATCTCCTTCTATCTCATGTCTGTATGGTTTAATTTACAGACAATGGCAGTAACATCCAACAAACAGTGATATTTGCATATCATTCTCACCCCACAATCATATCTCCCTGAGGTACACATCGTGTTGTTCCATCTCTTTGCATTATCCACCATGTGCAACCTGGTCCCTGAGCAAAGACAACCCCACAAATGGGTTTGTCTGTACTTGAGGCACAATTAATCCACACAGTCTTCCCTAACAAACCTCTGACATGTACCACTGGGACTTTATCTCCATCTATTACATTCAGGGACTCAGACTGGGCAGGACCTGCTCGGTTGGTGGAACCTCGGGTGTTAACTAACCAGGTGGCCTTTGCTAAATGCTGCTCCCAATTTTTGAATGATCCCCCACCCAAGGCTTTCAACTGGGTTTTTAGTAGTCCATTGTACCTCTCTACTTTCCCTGCGGCTGATGCATGGTAGGGAATATGGTACACCCACTCAATGCCATGTTCCCTAGCCCAGGTGTTGATAAGGCTGTTCTTGAAATGAGTCCCGTTGTCTGACTCAGTCATCTCAGGGGTACCATGTCTCCACAGGACTTGCTTTTCAAGGCCCAGGATGGTGTTCTGGGCAGTAGCATGAGGCACAGGGTAGGTTTCCAACCATCCCGTGGTGGCTTCCACCATGGTCAGCACGTAGCGCTTGCCCTGGCGTGTCTGGGGCAGTGTGATGTAGTCAATCTGCCAGGCCTCCCCATACTTGTACTTGGACCACCTCCCACCATACCATAGGGGCTTCACACGCTTGGCCTGCTTGATGGCAGCACATGTCTCACAGTCATGGATAACCTGTGAAATACTGTCCATAGTTAGATCCACCCCTCGGTCTCGGGCCCACTTATAGGTGGCATCTCTGCCCTGATGGCCTGAGGCATCATGGGCCCATCGAGCTAGGAATAACTCTCCCTTGTATTCCCAATTTAAGTCTATCTTGGACACCCCTATCTTTGCAGCCTGATCTACCTGCTCATTGTTTTGGTGCTCCTCATTGGCTCTGCTCTTGGGGACATGGTGTGAGAGTCTATCCAAAAATACCCTCCATTTTTCTGTCTCATGCTTGCCTTGGGAGACCACTGTGACCGCTGGACTGGTGGAGGGAAAAATCATGTGCTTCTCAGTACACCATTTGACTGTTTGCATAGCACGCCACACTGAACTCGGAGGCCGTTCTGCCCTTCTCTGAACAATGGATTGGACTTTCTCCCCACCTCCTGGCCCAGCTGGCTTGAGATCCGGGAAGCACCCCTCCTCTGGAAGACCTCCCCCCCCTTGCCTGCTCCTCACCATCATGATACAACCAGAGGCGCAAGTCCCTTCATCAAGGACATGATCCTATGCAGAAGACCCCCCTTGCACCCCCTTGCCCGAAGACCAGGACTCAAACCCCCTCCCAATTCGGAGGGGGAGTGCACAGTGAGAGCGGGGGGCGGGGGGGGAAGGTTGCTTAACACAAGCACAGGCGTGACCACTGAGCTATGAAAACAATGGCTCTCATTTAATGCCAAGAACACAGACTACCTGTTCAAACTTTCGACGCAGTTGTGATTATCCCCTTCCCCCAACGAAAAGAGTATAACTAGAGACCAGCTTCAGCTGTGACTCTGAGATCTCCCCGGGCGTGACCTGACGAGCTTTCGATGGACGGCTGGCCCCTCCGATAAAGCAAGCACCACGTCTCGGTAGCTATTACCCCCAAACCTATATCCCCTTTTCCTCCCTTTTCCTTATCTTTTCCTTTTCTTTCCCCAAACCCTCCAATACCAATACTCTTTCTGTTGTGATTTAATAAACAAAAGTGGTTGATTTTGGAATGCTGTAAAATCCTCTGTGCCTATAGTGGTTATTTTTGCACCTTAAAATCACCGCGTAACTCGTTCGTCTGGGACGGGTCACGACACATGGGCATCTACATGGCGGACTTTCACAGGTAGCCTTTCTACCCTGGTAGTGATGTCTTTCCACTCATCAGAAGCCCAAATTGGTTTTCCTCTATGCAGCCAGTTAGCCTTTTTCCACCTCTCCAGCCATCCCCACAGGGCATTGGCTACCATCCATGAATCAGTGTAGAGGTAGAGCTTTGGCCATTTCTCTCTTTCTGCAATGTCCAGGGCCAGTTGAACAGCTTTGAGTTCTGCAAGTTGACTTGATCCACCTTCTTCTTCGGTAGCTTGTGCAACCTGTCGTGTGGGGCTCCATACGGCTGCTTTCCACTTCCAGTTCATCCCTACGATACGACAGGAACCATCAGTGAAAAGAGCGTAGCGTGTATCTTCTGCTGGCAGGTGGTTGTAGGGTGGAGCTTCTTCAGCATGTGTTACTGGTTCTTGTTCCTCTCCATCAGTGATACCAAAGTTTTCACCTTCTGGCCAGTTTGTAATTACCTCCAAAATCCCAGGGCGATTCAGTTTACCTATATGGGTGTGCTGAGTGATGAGGGCAATCCACTTGCTCCATGTGGCACTGGTGGCATGGTGGGTGGAAGGAACCTTGCCTTTGAACATCCACCCCAACACTGGTATTTGGGGGTGCCAGGAGGAGTTGTGCTTCTGTACCAATCACCTCCGAGGCAGCTTGGACTCTTTCACAGGCAGCCAAGATTTCTTTCTCTGTTGGGGTGTAGTTGGCTTCGGAGCCTCGGTAGCTTCGACTCCAAAATCCCAGTGGTCAACCCCGAGTCTCCCCAGGCACCTTCTGCCACAGGCTCCAGGACAAGCCATGGTTCCTGGCTGCAGAGTAGAGCATGTTCTTTACCTCTGGTTCTGTCCTGACCCGGCCAAGAGCTATTGCATGAGGAATCTCCTGCTTAATCTGAACAAAGGCTTGTTGCTGCTCAGGGCCCCAGTGGAAATTGTTCTTCTTGTGGGTGACCAGGTAGAGAGGGCTCACGATCTGACTGTACTCAGGAATGTGCATCCTCCAAAAGCCTATGGCGCCTAGGAAAGCTTGTGTCTCTTTCTTATTGGTGGGTGGAGACATTGCTGTGATCTTGTTGATAACATCTGTAGGAATCTGACGCCGTCCATCTTGCCACTTCACTCCCAGGAACTGAATCTCACGAGCTGGTCCCTTTGATTTTTTAATGGTGAAACCAGCTCCCAGGAGGATTTGGACGATTTCCTTTCCTTTCTCAAA
>JALJVW010002482.1:0-65194 GCA_024865655.1 Emberiza elegans | reverse complement strand
TTGCAGCCATTTCTCTGTGAAAAAATGTTCTTTAGGACATGGCTGGGAGAGGAATTTGGAAAAGACAATCTGCAGATTTTTAAAACCTATTATTATTACCCCATTATATGTTTAAGAGTTACTTTTTTCTAGTTGATTTTTGTTGGGTTTTTTTTTTTTCTTTTCTGTACACATATGAGGTAGTATTTGCAGAAAAGCAAATGATGCAAGACAAGCTACTTTCCAGGTTTATGGTACGTTGCTCCTCTCCAGATTTTCTGGCCACAGTCTTTCCTATTAAAACCTCCATCTCTAGAGGAAAATGTAGAAGGCAAATGCCCATTAAAATTTTGCTTCCTTCACCCATAAACTTTGAAAATTTTCTAAACCACATCAACTCTTCAAACCATTGGTATAAGATAATTGCTTCAAGAAATCTTTGAGAAAAAAAGTAACCCTATTCTTTCCTTTAGCATTTTGTTGATTTTTTTATCACTCTCCAGTTTACAACCTGAACCCAGGTAATCTGAGAAGCTTACTTATTAGTAGGAAAAATAGAAAACCTGTGGAAATTCAGGTTCTGAACCTTCTGGATGTCTCTGAAGAGGTTGATATGTGCGATGGTTCTTCCAAGGGCTCCAATAGGTGTACATCTGACTTCAAGTCCTGTAGCCACCTTATATCATAGGGGTGGTTGGGGTGGAATGCTTTGTATGGAGTTTTTACAAATTCTAACAAAATTTTTGTGTGACCTGAAAAGAAAACGAGAACTCTGCAAGAGAACAGCAGTGCTTAAGCCCAGAAAGTACAACTAAAATGTGTCTAACCTTTCAAAAGGTCTTTTGGGGGTAGAAGACAGATATTAATGACCTTAAAAAGTAGATGTAGAAAGACTTGTCTTTTTGGAAAAACTTTGTGGAAACCGCCTAGTTAAAATAAAGAAATAAAAAATAAAACCAAAAACTCCCCCCAAAAAACTCAAACAAACAAAAGAGAACCAAAGGAAAAGGAAAAAAAAAATAAAACCAAACCAAATCAAAAAACCCCAAACAAAACAAAAAGCCAAACCAAAGAAAAAACAAAACCCCCAAACCAACCAAACACAAAACAAACAACCAAAACCAGTTAAATTCTTTTTTCTGTGAAACAGCTGTACTTCATAGTATCTCCACGGGCACTCCTTATAATGTGGACATTCTCTGATTGCTGCTGGGTTGTTCACTGCAAGCAATATAGATTCTCCACTAGCTTTCACATAAAACAGTGTCAGGTAGTTTTGAAACTATATCTGGAATGAATAAAAACGCTCTGTATACCCGCAACGATTAGGAAAATATCAAAACTCAGCTCAATAGTAGGTTAATGAGCTACAACAAATGTGATGAGTATTTACTTTTGTTTTCTTTGAATGTTGTGCAATTGTAAACCAGAACTAATTTAAAATAGGTACAAAACCCAGGAAAAAGTAGATAAAAAAATATCAGCAAAATTTTAAAATGAAGCTTTGCGAGCCTTGAGAATTGAAAAGAGTTGTATTTCTAGAAAGATATCCTGTTTTCCTAAATTTGGATGTGAATTATCTAAAAACCTCATTTCCATCTTTCTTTACATACTTCATTTAGACTAGGCTAGGCTCTGGGTAGGCCTGTTTGTAGAAGTTTTGGTCCTGCTGCCAAGAAAATAATGTTGCTGGATGATCTTGAGGAAGGAGGAACTTTTGATAGTCTTGAGAGAACTAGGGAATGATGTGCCTGAGCACATCCCAGAAATCCCAAAAGATTGAGGATGCCAACCAAGCACGTGCTATTCCTCCCGATGTTTTAAAGTCTGGACCTGCCAAAACTCAATGCTCTCTTCATAACCACATGGAATGCTCGTGATAGCAGACAAAGGACACCTGCTCCCTGAAAAAAGACAGGGATTGATTTCTACCAAAAGTAGTTGCCCACAGCAATATGAGTTTGTTCTGCCTGTCATGGTTTTTTTTTTGTCATCAAATGGAACCAGAAAAGTCAATCTCCTGCAGGATAAAATGGGATTAAGGTACTGCTGTTCTCCATCAGCTAAAGGATTTGGTATTACTGTTAGAGTTAAATGAGTCTAAAGTCCAGCTATTATCTGTATCATATACCTGGAATTTAAGTGAGGAAAAATGACATTGAAATTCACTTAAAATTTATTAAAAAAAAAAAAAACAAAAAAAAAAACTATGATAAGGTCTTCTTCTGATGAGATTGGTGAAAGTGACAGAGAAAAATAACACTTGTTAACCTGTTAGAACTGCAAATCTTGCATCACCGTCACATTACTCTGGCCAAAATAGTATTTTTGTAGTCCTGAATTCTGAACAGCAAAATATCATCATCACAATGCCTGACCAGGAGACTATATAAAAATCAAATCAAATCAAATTTCAGGCTTAATTATAGCAATACAAATTAAAATGTATTGTCCTCTTTCATAGCCGAAGGCAATAAAGCATCACTTGAAGTGGCATTTATGAGAAAAAAACAGTTAGGTACTCTAATTTCAAATGAATAGGAGCAAGAAGAATTACTGAAACCCATTCTGATCTCCATTTTATAAAATAAAAAGTGTGGCATTGCTTCTTATATTTTTTTGCCTGATGATTTTAAAATTGCAGAACCAGTGTACCCATGTTTCTGTCACAGTAAAAAAAAATCAATATTGTTATACCTTCTCTGAGTGACATGCTTAGACTGGAGCATGTGCTAATAAACTTTTTATTAAGCGTATGCTAATCAACATATGATGATTGAATGGAACTCCATCAATCTTGCAGCCATTTTCTCTGTGAAAAAATGTTCTTTAGGACATGGCTGGGAGAGGAATTTGGAAAAGACAATCTGCAGATTTTAAAAACCTATTATTATTACCCCATTATATGTTTAAGAGTTACTTTTTCTAGTTGATTTTTTGTTGGGTTTTGTTTTTTTTTTTTCTGTACATATGAGGTAGTATTTGCAGAAAAGCAAATGATGCAAGACAAGCTACTTTCAGGTTTATGGTACGTTGCTCCTCTCCAGATTTTCTGGCCACAGTCTTTCCTATTAAAAACCTCCATCTCTAGAGGAAAATGTAGAAGGCAAATGCCCATTAAAATTTTGCTGCCTGCTCTATCAAATAGAGTCATTTAATTGCATCAAGTGACTATCTAACTGATGCACTAAAATGATAAAAAAGCTCAGTAGAGCCTCCATTTCACAAACATCTATGTTGTTAATCACACACCCTTAATAAGATGCACCCTATATGTCTTTGCAAGATTTTTACACTTTTGCCATTTTGGATTACACGAGATTGCACCAAAGTTTGAACATTGTTCAACTTTTCAGAATTTGAATAATTTTTTGTTGTTGTTGAGTTGTTTTATCACTAGGAGTCCACTGTTTTCTTTTATTACTTCACAGGAGTTAATATCAAAAAACTTTCAATGAATGCTCTTTTGTGATGGAACTGAAATGAACAGAAAAGATACATTTGCTGTGTGACAGTGAATACTGTCACATTTCTTATGTCTACAATGTTCGGCATGAAATCAAGAACTGCCCACATCATGTATAACTAATCTAACAATTCTGCCCTTTTAACTGTTAGTTCACTACGTGCTGCATGTCTTGGCTGACTTTTAATATTACACCAATACTCACCACTGCATCAGGAGGGTCTATAACCTGTTGGCTCTAGCAGGCCAATTCCAGTGCTGAAGGTGTAGATGACTCCCATTCTTTTGAACACCAGGTGCCTGAATCCCACCTTACTCACAGTGCAAACAGCAAAGCTAGGAACCCATAGAGCATTTTCTACTTAAAAGAGATGTCAGTCCTAAAGTTCTAGGCAGGGAATGACAGCATCACTCTCATGGTTAAAATTCAAGCTAGTTCTTAAAAGATGCACTGTTTTGGTAGTTATGATCAAATCTAAGTAGTACTGGAATTAACATAACAAGCCTCAGAAATTAAAAGACACTGAGACGAGGAAAACATGCAGCGTAAAATCTGCCTTGTAACAATATTTAATCAAAATCAATATGTTCATGTCAATTTTTCACCAGTGCAGATTTAACCCTCTGTTAACATTGAGATGCTACAGCTTAAGCAGTGCTAAGTAGGAGCCTGCCTTTCCCACTTTGAAAGAGATAATCTCTATCCAGGTTGTACCATCATATGAATGGACCTGTGTAAACATTGACGCATCATTAATTGTAGGTGGTGATTTTAGCCTTCTAATAGTCTTCTATAAAGCCAAGCAAAATAATGTCAGTCAGTGAAGTGAAACCTTTCTTTCATTTTCAAACCAAAGCCATTGTTTACAAAATAAAATTTGCATGCATCACAGCAGTGGAAAGTGTTTTTTGAAGGGTGAATTTTATCTGCTTGGAAAATATTTTTCCATGGAAAGCATTTTCTAGGTGATTTACAGTGCTTTTTCTTCAAAGCAGAACAAAATAAAAATGCTGAAGAGCTCATTCTATTTCCAAAGTAGACTTCTTGAAGATGGGAGAAGTAAGGGAAGAAATCAAATTTGATTCTCTAAAAAATTACAGGGAGACGTTAAAAAATTTCCAGCAAAAGTCTCAGTAGCAATAACAAACTACACTCTCATCTCACGCATAAGATTTGAGAGCAGGAGGAAGAAGGGTAATTTTTATGCCCAGCTACCTAGAAGGCTGTCATGGTCTAAAATACTCAGATCTCAAAGAAGTACTCAGCTTTTAGTCACTCCTCATCACAAAACATCTGTTATTCATGATTCTGCCTCATGATTTAGAAGCCAAATGGCTAGTAGGAGATTTAAGTACAGCCACTTGGATCTGGCTGACTAAATTTGAAAATTACTTCTGAAATTATACGTGTTTCTTCTGAGACCATCCTTGTTATAGCTCACTCATATAGACAGTCATCTGTTCTTCAGAAAATCTGAGTGATGTATAAAGAGTTTTTTGCAGAAGGTGGAAAACCCTTTTCCCTTAAGGTTTTAATCGAAAAGAGTAGTAGAATTCTTGTTCCTAAAAACCAAATTTTGAGTAGTTGAAAATGCAAATGTAAAGGATGGCCAGCACCGTGGATGCTCCAGCAGGCTCTGATTGCTCTCAACTACCCTCTTCTTACAACCTCCTTCCCAATATCTCCTTCTCCCCATCTCTTTCTCCCCCTCAGGGCTGCCCTGGCCACAGGAGCACACCTGATTGTTAACTTTATGCTTCTCTGCAAGTGGTCAAGAACTTTCTCTGGAGTTTGGCAGGGAGGGAGGTGCTACTGGCAGCATAATCCCAACACAGCCATGCTAAGCTCATCCCCGAATCATGGCCCTACACTTACCACCTCACTGCCACTTTGAGTACTCCCTGCAGGCCCAGGAAATTCCTCTGGACTGCACGGAGCTCCGTTCAGCACTCCTTCAGAGGCATGCTGTGACTCTGCCAGCACCTTGGAGAAGAGGAGGAAGGAAACTCTTAGACCACTGCATCAACTAACTCTCAGGAAAAGGGTTAATTGGTGACCTGTTGCACCCACCCTTAGCAGCCTATGAGAAGCTTCTCCGGGAGCATCCAGCACTTTACTCCTGCTCCCTCGCGCGTCCTTTGTACTTTTTGTAAAATGTAAGACTTTAGAGAGGGTTTTCCAGAATATTACACCGAAGGACAGTTGCAGGGTGGTCAGACTGTCCATGGACTGCTGGTAAACACCTTCTGACAAGAGCATTGTATAAAATAACCCTTTATAATTTCCAACTAACAGAAGCCGCGGTTCGGGCACACACCTACCGGCACACTGCTCTGCGACCGGCACAATGCTCTTTGCGCGAAGAAGCCGCTTCTTCTTCCCTCCGGGGCGGAGAGGCGGCACCTTCCGAAGGCGAACAACCAAGCCGAGCCACACTGGGATTGTGTGCACAGCTTGCAAACTGATAGAAAACAGTACCTTACCACTCTCCTGCGATTTTATTCACGCTAACATTCGAATGCAAGTCGTTTTGGACTACTTTCTTTTGCTTCTTGCTTCTTGCAAAACGCTCTGCAGAGCTCTGTGCACCTCTAGAACACGATAGGAGATGATTTCTGTACTGGCACAGTTTCTCCTTGCGAGACATAGTGGAAAAGCTTTTTGTTAGGTGTCCATGACAAGAGAGACGCTAAAGACGAAGGTACGGCGCTCGCCCGAGCTAAGCGCCGGTCCTTGGCTTCTTTCGGCAGAAGCCGCGCCTGGAGCACCGCGACCGGCACAATGCTCTTTGCTCTTTGCGCGAAGAAGCCGCTTCTTCGCCTCCGGGAGCCGGAGAGGCGGCACCTTCCGAAAAAGCTTTTTTTTAGGTGTACAACCAAGCCGAGCCACACTGGGATTGTGTGCACAGCTTGCAAACTGATAGAAAACAGTACCTTACCACTCTCCTGCGATTTTATTCACGCTAACATTCGAATGCAAGTCGTTTTGGACTACTTTCTTTTGCTTCTTGCAAAACGCTCTGCAGAGCTCTGTGCACCTCTAGAACACGATAGGAGATGATTTCTGTACTGGCACAGTTTCTCCTTGCGAGACATAGTGGAAAAGCTTTTTGCTTAGGTGTAGGCGACAAGAGACGCTAAAGACGAAGGTACGGCGCTCGCCCGAGCTAAGCGCCGGTCCTTGGCTTCTTTCGGCAGAAGCCGCGCGCATCGAGCACACCGCGACCGGCACAATGCTCTTTGCGCGAAGAAGCCGCTTCTTCGCCTCCGGGGAGCCGGAAGCGGCACCTTCCGAAAAAACCGAACAACCAAGCCGAGCCACACTGGGATTGTGTGCACAGCTTGCAAACTGATAGAAAACAGTACCTTACCACTCTCCTGCGATTTTATTCACGCTAACATTCGAATGCAAGTCGTTTTGGACTACTTTCTTTTGCTTCTTGCAAAACGCTCTGCAGAGCTCCGTGCACCTCTAGAACACGATAGGAGATGATTTCTGTACTGGCACAGTTTCTCCTTGCGAGACATAGTGGAAAAAGCTTTTTGCTTAGGTTGTAGGCGACAAGAGACGCTAAAGACGAAGGTACGGCACTCGCCCGAGCTAAGCGCCGGTCCCTGGCTTCTTTCGGCAGAAGCCGCGCTTCGAACACACGCACACCGCGACCGGCACAATGCTCTTTGCGCGAAAAGCCGCTTCTTCGCCTCCGGGAGCCGGAGAACCAGCGGCACCTTCCGAAAAAACCACAACCAAGCCGAGCCACACTGGGATTGTGTGCACAGCTTGCAAACTGATAGAAAACAGTACCTTACCACTCTCCTGCGATTTTATTCACGCTAACATTCGAATGCAAGTCGTTTTGGACTACTTTCTTTTGCTTCTTGCAAAACGCTCTGCAGAGCTCTGTGCACCTCTAGAACACGATAGGAGATGATTTCTGTACTGGCACAGTTTCTCCTTGCGAGACATAGTGGAAAAAGCTTTTGCTTAGGTGTAGGCGACAAGAGACGCTAAAGACGAAGGTACGGCGCTCGCCCGAGCTAAAACGCCGGTCCTTGGCTTCTTTCGGCAGAAGCCGCGCTTGAAAGCACACGACGCGACCGGCACAATGCTCTTTGCGCGAAGAAGCCGCTTCTTCGCCTCCGGGGGGAGCCGGAGAGGCGGCACCTTCCGAAGGCGAACAACCAAGCCGAGCCACACTGGGATTGTGTGCACAGCTTGCAAACTGATAGAAAACAGTACCTTACCACTCTCCTGCGATTTTATTCACGCTAACATTCGAATGCAAGTCGTTTTGGACTACTTTCTTTTGCTTCTTGCAAAACGCTCTGCAGAGCTCTGTGCACCTCTAGAACACGATAGGAGATGATTTCTGTACTGGCACAGTTTCTCCTTGCGAGACATAGTGGAAAAAGCTTTTTTTTTAGGTGTAGGTGTAGGCGAAAAAGAGACGCTAAAGACGAAGGTACGGCGCTCGCCCCGAGCTAAGCGCCGGTCCTGGCTTCTTCTTTCGGCGAAAAAACCGCGCTTCCGCGACCGGACACACCGCGACCGGCACAATGCTCTTTGCGCGAAGAAGCCGCTTCTTCGCCTCCGGGAACCGGAAGGCGGCACCTTCCGAAAGGCGAACAACCAAGCCGAGCCACACTGGGATTGTGTGCACAGCTTGCAAACTGATAGAAAACAGTACCTTACCACTCTCCTGCGATTTTATTCACGCTAACATTCGAATGCAAGTCGTTTTGGACTACTTTCTTTTGCTTCTTGCAAAACGCTCTGCAGAACTCCGTGCACCTCTAGAACACGATAGGAGATGATTTCTGTACTGGCACAGTTTCTCCTTGCGAGACATAGTGGAAAAAGAACTTTGCTTAGGTGTAGGCGACAAGAGACGCTAAAGACGAAGGTACGGCGCTCGCCCGAGCTAAGCGCCGGTCCTTGGCTTCTTTCGGCAGAAGCCGCGCTTGAAAACCCGCGACCGGCAACACACGCGACCGGCACAATGCTCTTTGCGCGAAGAAGCCGCTTCTTCGCCTCCGGGAGCCGGAAGGCGGCACCTTCCGAAAGGCGAACAACCAAGCCGAGCCACACTGGGATTGTGTGCACAGCTTGCAAACTGATAGAAAACAGTACCTTACCACTCTCCTGCGATTTTATTCACGCTAACATTCGAATGCAAGTCGTTTTGGACTACTTTCTTTTTTTTTCTTGCAAAACGCTCTGCAGAACTCTGTGCACCTCTAGAACACGATAGGAGATGATTTCTGTACTGGCACAGTTTCTCCTTGCGAGACATAGTGGAAAAGCTTTTTTTGTAGGTGTAAGGCGACAAAGAGGCGCTAAAGACGAAGGTACAAGCGCTCTCCTGCCCGGCTAAGCGCCGGTCCTTGGCTTCTTTCGGCAAGGCACCTTCTTTGCCGCGCTTTGGGCACACACCTTTTACCGGCACAATGCTCTTTTAAATCCGAAGAAGCCGCTTCTTCTTCCCTCCGGGGAAACGGAATTTCTGTACTGGCACAGTTTCTCCTTGCGAGCGGCACCTTCCCAAGAAAAAAGAAAAATTTCGAGGCGAACAACCAAGCCGAGCCACACTGGGATTGTGTGCACAGCTTGCAAACTGATAGAAAACAGTACCTTACCACTCTCCTGCGATTTTATTCACGCTAACATTCGAATGCAAGTCGTTTTGGACTACTTTCTTTTGCTTCTTGCAAAACGCTCTGCAGAAATCTCTGCACCTCTAGAACACGATAGGAGATGATTTCTGTACTGGCACAGTTTCTCCTTGCGAGACATAGTGGAAAAGCTTTTTGCTTAGGTGTAGGCGACAAGAGACGCTAAAAACGAAGGTACGGCGCTCGCCCGAGCTAAGCGCCGGTCCTTGGCTTCTTTCGGCAGAAGCCGCGCTTCGGAACACCGCGACCGGCACAATGCTCTTTCTTTGCGCGAAGAAGCCGCTTCTTCGCCTCCGGGAGCCGGAAGGCGGCACCTTCCGAAAGCGAACAACCAAGCCGAGCCACACTGGGATTGTGTGCACAGCTTGCAAACTGATAGAAAACAGTACCTTACCACTCTCCTGCGATTTTATTCACGCTAACATTCGAATGCAAGTCGTTTTGGACTACTTTCTTTTGCTTCTTGCAAAACGCTCTGCAGAACTCCGTGCACCTCTAGAACACGATAGGAGATGATTTCTGTACTGGCACAGTTTCTCCTTGCGAGACATAGTGGAAAAAGCTTTTGCTTAGGTGTAGGCGACAAGAGACGCTAAAGACGACGAAGGTACGGCGCTCGCCCGAGCTAAAGCCGGTCCTTGGCTTCTTTCGGCAGAAGCCGCGCTGAAATTCATTTGCCGAACACACACCGCGACCGGCGACCAACAATGCTCTTTGCGCGAAGAAGCCGCTTCTTCGCCTCCGGGGCCGGAGGCGGCACCTTCCGAAAAAAACAACAACCAAGCCGAGCCACACTGGGATTGTGTGCACAGCTTGCAAACTGATAGAAAACACCTTACCACTCTCCTGCGATTTTTATTCACGCTAACATTCGAATGCAAGTCGTTTTGGACTACTTTCTTTTGCTTCTTGCAAAACGCTCTGCAGAGCTCTGTGCACCTCTAGAACACGATAGGAGATGATTTCTGTACTGGCACAGTTTCTCCTTGCGAGACATAGTGGAAAAAATTTTTGCTTAGGTGTAGGCGACAAGACGCTAAAAAGACGAAGGTACGGCGCTCGCCCGAGCTAAGCGCCGGTCCTTGGCTTCTTTCGGCAGAAGCCGCGCTTCCGCGACCGGCACACAATCTGCGACCGGCACAATGCTCTTTGCGCGAAGAAGCCGCTTCTTCGCCTCCGGGGAACCGGAGAGGCGGCACCTTCCGAAAGGCGAACAACCAAGCCGAGCCACACTGGGATTGTGTGCACAGCTTGCAAACTGATAGAAACAGTACCTTACCACTCTCCTGCGATTTTATTCACGCTAACATTCGAATGCAAGTCGTTTTGGACTACTTTCTTTTTTTCTTGCAAAACGCTCTGCAGAGCTCCGTGCACCTCTAGAACACGATAGGAGATGATTTCTGTACTGGCACAGTTTCTCCTTGCGAGACATAGTGGAAAAGCTTTTGCTTAGGTGTAGGCGACAAGAGACGCTAAAAAAGACGAAGGTACGGCACTCGCCCGAGCTAAGCGCCGGTCCTTGCTTCTTTCGGCAGAAGCCGCGCTTCGAACACACCGCGACCGGCACACGCGACCGGCACAATGCTCTTTGCGCGAAGAAGCCGCTTCTTCGCCTCCGGGGAACCGGAGGCGGCACCTTCCGAAAAAATTCACAACCAAGCCGAGCCACACTGGGATTGTGTGCACAGCTTGCAAACTGATAAAAACAGTACCTTACCACTCTCCTGCGATTTTATTCACGCTAACATTCGAATGCAAGTCGTTTTGGACTACTTTTCTTTTTTTTCTTGCAAAACGCTCTGCAGAGCTCTGTGCACCTCTAGAACACGATAGGGGATGATTTCTGTACTGGCACAGTTTCTCCTTGCGAGACATAGTGGAAAAAAAAAAAGCTTTTGCTTAGGTGTAGGCGACAAAGAACGCTAAAAAGACAAAGGTACGGCGCTCGCCCGAGCTAAGCGCCGGTCCTTGGCTTCTTTCGGCAGAAGCCGCGCTCAAATAACACCTTCGAAACCACACACTCTGCGACCGGCACAATGCTCTTTGCGCGAAGAAGCCGCTTCTTCTTCCTCCGGGAATCCGGAAGGCGGCACCTTCCGAAGGCGAACAACCAAGCCGAGCCACACTGGGATTGTGTGCACAGCTTGCAAACTGATAGAAAACAGTACCTTACCACTCTCCTGCGATTTTATTCACGCTAACATTCGAATGCAAGTCGTTTTGGACTACTTTCTTTTGCTTCTTGCAAAACGCTCTGCAGAATGCTCCGTGCACCTCTAGAACACGATAGGAGATGATTTCTGTACTGGCACAGTTTCTCCTTGCGAGACATAGTGGAAAAGCTTTTTTGCTTAGGTGTAGGCGACAAGAGACGCTAAAGACGAAGGTACGGCGCTCGCCCGAGCTAAGCGCCGGTCCTTGGCTTCTTTCGGCAGAAATCGGTTCAAACACACCGCGACCGGCACACTCTTTGACCGGCACAATGCTCTTTGCGCGAAGAAGCCGCTTCTTCGCCTCCGGGAAATTTCGGAAGGCGGCACCTTCCGAAGGCGAACAACCAAGCCGAGCCACACTGGGATTGTGTGCACAGCTTGCAAACTGATAGAAAACAGTACCTTACCACTCTCCTGCGATTTTATTCACGCTAACATTCGAATGCAAGTCGTTTTGGACTACTTTCTTTTGCTTCTTGCAAAACGCTCTGCAAAGCTCCATGCACCTCTAGAACACGATAGGAGATGATTTCTGTACTGGCACAGTTTCTCCTTGCGAGACATAGTGGAAAAAATTTTTTTGCTTAGGTGTAGGCGACAAGACAAGAGACGAATGTGGCACCTGCAGGACTTTTGTCTCTTTGCTTGTTTTGGTCACCTCCGGGGCCGGAGGCGGCACCTTCCGAAGGCGAACAACCAAGCCAGCCACACTGGGATTAATTTGCGAAGGTACAGCACTCGCCCGAGCTAAGCGCCGGTCCTTGGCTTCTTTCGGCAGAAGCCGCGCCGGCTTCCTTTCTACACACAGCGACCGGCACAATGCTCTTTGCGAAAACAAGAAGAAGCCGCTTCTTCGCCTCCGGGGCCGGAAGGCGGCACCTTCCGAAAAATTTAACCAAGCCGAGCCACACTGGGATTGTGTGCACAGCTTGCAAACTGATGAAAAACAGTACCTTACCACTCTCCTGCCTGCGATTTTATTCACGCTAACATTCGAATGCAAGTCGTTTTGGACTACTTTCTTTTGCTTCTTGCAAAACGCTCTGCAGAGCTCTGTGCACCTCTAGAACACGATAGGAGATGATTTCTGTACTGGCACAGTTTCTCCTTGCGAGACATAGTGGAAAAAGCTTTTTTTAGGTGTAGGCGACAAGAGACGCTAAAAGACGAAGGTACGGCACTCGCCCGAGCTAAGCGCCGGTCTTGGCTTCTTTCGGCAGAAGCCGCGCTTCGAACACACCGCGACCGGCACACTCTGCGACCGGCACAATGCTCTTTGCGCGAAGAAGCCGCTTCTTCGCCTCCGGGAACCGGAGAGAGCGGCACCTTCCGAAAGGCGAACAACCAAGCCGAGCCACACTGGGATTGTGTGCACAGCTTGCAAACTGATAGAAAACAGTACCTTACCACTCTCCTGCGATTTTATTCACGCTAACATTCGAATGCAAGTCGTTTTGGACTACTTTCTTTTGCTTCTTGCAAAACGCTCTGCAGAGCTCCGTGCACCTCTAGAACACGATAGGAGATGATTTCTGTACTGGCACAGTTTCTCCTTGCGAGACATAGTGGAAAAGCTTTTTGCTTAGGTGTAGGCGACAAGAGACGCTAAAGACGAAGGTACGGCTCTCGCCCGAGCTAAAAAGCGCCGGTCCTGGCTTCTTTCGGCAGAAGCCGCGCTTCAATCAACCGCGACCGGCACACACCGCGACCGGCACAATGCTCTTTGCGCGAAAAGCCGCTTCTTCGCCTCCGGGAACCGGAGAGGCGGCACCTTCCGAAAGCGAACAACCAAGCCGAGCCACACTGGGATTGTGTGCACAGCTTGCAAACTGATAGAAAACAGTACCTTACCACTCTCCTGCGATTTTATTCACGCTAACATTCGAATGCAAGTCGTTTTGGACTACTTTCTTTTACTTCTTGCAAAACGCTCTGCAGTGCCCTGTGCACCTCTAGAACACGATAGGAGATGATTTCTGTACTGGCACAGTTTCTCCTTGCGAGACATAGTGGAAAAGCTTTTTGCTTAGGTGTAGGCGACAAGAGACGCTAAAGACGAAGGTACGGCACTCGCCCGAGCTAAGCGCCGGTCCTTGGCTTCTTTCGGCAGAAGCGGCGCTTCGGAGCACACCGCGACGGGCACAGTGCTCTACGACCGGCACAATGCTCTTTGCGCGAAGAAGCCGCTTCTTCGCCTTCGGGAGCCGGAGAGAGCGGCACCTTCCGAAAGGCGAACAACCAAGCCGAGCCACACTGGGATTGTGTGCACAGCTTGCAAACTGATAGAAAACAGTACCTTACCTCTCTCCTGCGATTTTATTCACGCTAACATTCGAATGCAAGTCGTTTTGGACTACTTTCTTTTGCTTCTTGCAAAACGCTCTGCAGAGCTCCGTGCACCTCTAGAACACGATAGGAGATGATTTCTGTACTGGCACAGTTTCTCCTTGCGAGACATAGTGGAAAAGCTTTTTGCTTAGGTGTAGGCGACAAGAGACGCTAAAGACGAAGGTACGGCGCTCGCCCGAGCTAAGCGCCGGTCCTTGGCTTCTTTCGGCAGAAGCCGCGCTTCGGAGCACACCGCGACCGGCACAATGCTCTTTGCGCGCAAATGCTCTTTGCGCCGCTTCTTCGCCTCCGGGAGCCGGAGAGGCGGCACCTTCCGAAAAAAAACAACCAAGCCGAGCCACACTGGGATTGTGTGCACAGCTTGCAAACTGATAGAAAACAGTACCTTACCACTCTCCTGCGATTTTATTCACGCTAACATTCAATGCAAGTCGTTTTGGACTACTTTCTTTTGCTTCTTGCAAAACGCTCTGCAGAGCTCCGTGCACCTCTAGAACACGATAGGAGATGATTTCTGTACTGGCACAGTTTCTCCTTGCGAGACATAGTGGAAAAGCTTTTTGCTTAGGTGTAGGCGACAAGAGACGCTAAAGACGAAGGTACGGCGCTCGCCCGAGCTAAGCGCCGGTCCTTGGCTTCTTTCGGCAAAGCCGCGCTTTCTTTTTCCTTCAAAACGCTGCAAAACACGCGACACACCTCTGCGACCGGCACAATGCTCTTTGCGCGAAGAAGCCGCTTCTTCGCCTCCGGGAACCGGAGAGGCGGCGCACCTTCCGAAGGCGAACAACCAAGCCGAGCCACACTGGGATTGTGTGCACAGCTTGCAAACTGATAGAAAACAAACAGTACCTTACCACTCTCCTGCGATTTTATTCACGCTAACATTCGAATGCAAGTCGTTTTGGACTACTTTCTTTTTTTGCTTCTTGCAAAACGCTCTGCAGAGCTCCGTGCACCTCTAGAACACGATAGGAGATGATTTCTGTACTGGCACAGTTTCTCCTTGCGAGACATAGTGGAAAAAAACTTTTTGCTTAGGTGTAGGCGACAAGAGACGCTAAAGACGAAGGTACGGCGCTCGCCCGAGCTAAGCGCCGGTCCTTGGCTTCTTTCGGCAGAAGCCGCGCTTCCGGAACACACGCGACCGGCACAATGCTCTTTCTTTGAAGAAGCCGCTTCTTCGCCTCCGGGGCCGGAGGGCGGCACCTTCCGAAAAAAAAAACAACCAAGCCGAGCCACACTGGGATTGTGTGCACAGCTTGCAAACTGATAGAAAACAGTACCTTACCACTCTCCTGCGATTTTATTCACGCTAACATTCGAATGCAAGTCGTTTTTTGGACTACTTTCTTTTTTTGCTTCTTGCAAAACGCTCTGCAGAGCTCCGTGCACCTCTAGAACACGATAGGAGATGATTTCTGTACTGGCACAGTTTCTCCTTGCGAGACATAGTGGAAAAAAAGCTTTTTGCTTAGGTGTAGGCGACAAGAGACGCTAAAGACGAAGGTACGGCGCTCGCCCGAGCTAAATTCATGGTCCTTGGCTTCTTTCGGCAAGAAGCCGCGCTTCGGAACACCGACACGGCACAGTGCTCTGCGACCGGCACAATGCTCTTTGCGCGAAGAAGCCGCTTCTTCGCCTCCGGGGAACCGGAGAGGCGGCACCTTCCGAAAAACGAACAACCAAGCCGAGCCAC
This sequence comes from Emberiza elegans, assembly GCA_024865655.1. Taxonomy (NCBI): domain Eukaryota; kingdom Metazoa; phylum Chordata; class Aves; order Passeriformes; family Fringillidae; genus Emberiza; species Emberiza elegans. Next base: position 49,815 of record JALJVW010002482.1, on the reverse strand, counting down.
ACTGGGATTGTGTGCACAGCTTGCAAACTGATAGAAAACAGTACCTTACCACTCTCCTGCGATTTTATTCACGCTAACATTCGAATGCAAGTCGTTTTGGACTACTTTCTTTTGCTTCTTGCAAAACGCTCTGCAGAGCTCTGTGCACCTCTAGAACACGATAGGAGATGATTTCTGTACTGGCACAGTTTCTCCTTGCGAGACATAGTGGAAAAAGCTTTTTTAGCTTAGGTGTAGGCGACAAGAGGCGCTAAAGACGAAGGTACGGCGCTCGCCCGAGCTAAGCGCCGGTCCTTGGCTTCTTTCGGCAGAAGCCGCGCGCTCGGAACACACCGCGACCGGCACAATGCTCTCTTTGCGGCACAATGCTCTTTGCGCGAAGCCGCTTCTTCGCCTCCGGGGCCGGAGAGCGGCACCTTCCGAAGGCGAACAACCAAGCCGAGCCACACTGGGATTGTGTGCACAGCTTGCAAACTGATAGAAAACAGTACCTTACCACTCTCCTGCGATTTTATTCACGCTAACATTCGAATGCAAGTCGTTTTGGACTACTTTCTTTTGCTTCTTGCAAAACGCTCTGCAGAACTCCGTGCACCTCTAGAACACGATAGGAGATGATTTCTGTACTGGCACAGTTTCTCCTTGCGAGACATAGTGGAAAAGCTTTTTGTGGTGTAGGCGACAAGAGACGCTAAAGACGAAGGTACGGCGCTCGCCCGAGCTAAGCGCCGGTCCTTGGCTTCTTTCGGCAGAAGCCGCGCTTCCAAACACACCGCGACCGGCACAATGCTCTTTGCTCTTTGCGCGAAGCCGCCGCTTCTTCGCCTCCGGGGCCGGAGAGGCGGCACCTTCTTCCGAAAAGCGAACAACCAAGCCGAGCCACACTGGGATTGTGTGCACAGCTTGCAAACTGATAAAAACAGTACCTTACCACTCTCCTGCGATTTTATTCACGCTAACATTCAGATGCAAGTCGTTTTGGACTACTTTCTTTTGCTTCTTGCAAAACGCTCTGCAGAGCTCTGTGCACCTCTAGAACACGATAGGAGATGATTTCTGTACTGGCACAGTTTCTCCTTGCGAGACATAGTGGAAAAAGCTTTTGCTTAGGTGTAGGCGACAAGAGACGCTAAAGACGAAGGTACGGCGCTCGCCCGAAGCTAAGCGCCGGTCCTTGGCTTCTTTCGGCAGAAGCCGCGCTTCCAGAGCACCGCGACCGGCACACTTTGCGACCGGCACAATGCTCTTTGCGCGAAGAAGCCGCTTCTTCGCCTCCGGGAACCGGAGAAAAATGCACCTTCCGAAAAAACGAACAACCAAGCCGAGCCACACTGGGATTGTGTGCACAGCTTGCAAACTGATAGAAAACAGTACCTTACCACTCTCCTGCGATTTTATTCACGCTAACATTCGAATGCAAGTCGTTTTGGACTACTTTCTTTTGCTTCTTGCAAAACGCTCTGCAGAGCTCCGTGCACCTCTAGAACACGATAGGAGATGATTTCTGTACTGGCACAGTTTCTCCTTGCGAGACATAGTGGAAAAAACTTTTTGCTTAGGTGTAGGCGACAAGAGACGCTAAAGACGAAGGTACGGCGCTCGCCCGAGCTAAGCGCCGGTCCTTGGCTTCTTTCGGCAGAAGCCGCGCTTCCCGCGACACACTCTGCGACCGGCACAATGCTCTTTGCGCGAAGAAGCCGCTTCTTCGCCTCCGGGAACCGGAGGCGGCACCTTCCGAAGGCGAACAACCAAGCCGAGCCACACTGGGATTGTGTGCACAGCTTGCAAACTGATAGAAAACAGTACCTTACCACTCTCCTGCGATTTTATTCACGCTAACATTCGAATGCAAGTCGTTTTGGACTACTTTCTTTTGCTTCTTGCAAAACGCTCTGCAGAGCTCTGTGCACCTCTAGAACACGATAGGAGATGATTTCTGTACTGGCACAGTTTCTCCTTGCGAGACATAGTGGAAAAAAAAAAAACAGCTTAGGTGTAGGCGACAAGAGACGCTAAAGACGAAGGTACGGCGCTCGCCCGAGCTAAGCGCCGGTCCTTGGCTTCTTTCGGCAGAAGCCGCGCTTCGCTTTTACAGCACACACCGGCACAGACTCGGCACAATGCTCTTTGCGCGAAGAAGCCGCTTCTTCGCCTCCGGGGCCGGAGGGCGGCACCTTCCGAAGGCGAACAACCAAGCCGAGCCACACTGGGATTGTGTGCACAGCTTGCAAACTGATAGAAAACAGTACCTTACCACTCTCCTGCGATTTTATTCACGCTAACATTCGAATGCAAGTCGTTTTGGACTACTTTCTTTTGCTTCTTGCAAAACGCTCTGCAGAAACTCTGTGCACCTCTAGAACACGATAGGAGATGATTTCTGTACTGGCACAGTTTCTCCTTGCGAGACATAGTGGAAAAAAGCTTTTTGTTAGGTGTAGGCGACAAGAGACGCTAAAGACGAAAGTACGGCGCTCGCCCCGAGCTAAGCGCCGGTCCTTGGCTTCTTTCGGCAGAAGCCGCGCTTCGACCGGCACACACCGCGACCGGCACAATGCTCTTTGCGCGAAGAAGCCGCTTCTTCGCCTCCGGGGAGCCGGAGAGGCGGCACCTTCCGAAAAACGAACAACCAAAGCCGAGCCACACTGGGATTGTGTGCACAGCTTGCAAACTGATAGAAAACAGTACCTTACCACTCTCCTGCGATTTTATTCACGCTAACATTCGAATGCAAGTCGTTTTGGACTACTTTCTTTTGCTTCTTGCAAAACGCTCTGCAGAGCTCCGTGCACCTCTAGAACACGATAGGAGATGATTTCTGTACTGGCACAGTTTCTCCTTGCGAGACATAGTGGAAAAGCTTTTTGCTTAGGTGTAGGCGACAAGAGACGCTAAAGACGAAGGTACGGCACTCGCCCGAGCTAAGCGCCGGTCCTTGGCTTCTTTCGGCAGAAGCCGCGCTTCGAACACACACGACCGGCACAGTGCTCTTTTGACCGGCACAATGCTCTTTGCGCGAAGAAGAAGCCGCTTCTTCGCCTCCGGGAGCCGGAGAGGCGGCACCTTCCGAAAAGCGAACAACCAAGCCGAGCCACACTGGGATTGTGTGCACAGCTTTGCAAACTGATAGAAAACAGTACCTTACCACTCTCCTGCGATTTTATTCACGCTAACATTCGAATGCAAGTCGTTTTTTGACTACTTTCTTTTGCTTCTTGCAAAACGCTCTGCAGAGCTCCGTGCACCTCTAGAACACGATAGGAGATGATTTCTGTACTGGCACAGTTTCTCCTTGCGAGACATAGTGGAAAAGCTTTTTGCTTAGGTGTAGGCGACAAGAGACGCTAAAGACGAAGGTATTGCGGCGCTCGCCCGAGCTAAGCGCCGGTCCTTGGCTTCTTTCGGCAGAAGCCGCGCTCGCACACACGACCGGCGACCGGCACAATGCTCTTTGCTTTGCGAAGAAGCCGCTTCTTCGCCTCCGGGAACCGGAGGCGGCACCCTTCCGAAAAAACGAACAACCAAGCCGAGCCACACTGGGATTGTGTGCACAGCTTGCAAACTGATAGAAAACAGTACCTTACCACTCTCCTGCGATTTTATTCACGCTAACATTCGAATGCAAGTCGTTTTGGACTACTTTCTTTTTCTTTCTTGCAAAACGCTCTGCAGAGCTCCGTGCACCTCTAGAACACGATAGGAGATGATTTCTGTACTGGCACAGTTTCTCCTTGCGAGACATAGTGGAAAAAAAAATTTGCTTAGGTGTAGGCGACAAGAGACGCTAAAGACGAAGGTACGGCGCTCGCCCGAGCTAAGCGCCGGTCCCTGGCTTCTTTCGGCAGAAGCCGCGCTTCGAACACACACGCTCTGACCGGCACAATGCTCTTTGCGCGAAGAAGCCTTCTTCGCCTCCGGGAGCCGGAGGCGGCGGCACCTTCCGAAAAGAACAACCAAGCCGAGCCACACTGGGATTGTGTGCACAGCTTGCAAACTGATAGAAAACAGTACCTTACCACTCTCCTGCGATTTTATTCACGCTAACATTCGAATGCAAGTCGTTTTGGACTACTTTCTTTTTTACTTCTTGCAAAACGCTCTGCAGAGCTCCGTGCACCTCTAGAACACGATAGGAGATGATTTCTGTACTGGCACAGTTTCTCCTTGCGAGACATAGTGGAAAAGCTTTTTGCTTAGGTGTAGGCGACAAGAGACGCTAAAGACGAAGGTACGGCGCTCGCCCGAGCTAAGCGCCGGTCCTTGGCTTCTTTCGGCAGAAGCCGCGCTTCGGAGCACACCGCGTGCTCTGCGACCGGCAATGCTCTTTGCGCGAAGAAGAAGCTTCTTCTTCGCCTCCGGGAGCCGGAGAGGCGGCACCTTCCGAAAAATGCGACAACCAAGCCGAGCCACACTGGGATTGTGTGCACAGCTTGCAAACTGATAGAAAACAGTACCTTACCACTCTCCTGCGATTTTATTCACGCTAACATTCGAATGCAAGTCGTTTTGGACTACTTTCTTTTTTTTTCTTGCAAAACGCTCTGCAGAGCTCCGTGCACCTCTAGAACACGATAGGAGATGATTTCTGTACTGGCACAGTTTCTTTCTCCCTTGCGAGACATAGTGGAAAAGCTTTTTGCTTAGGTGTAGGCGACAAGAGACGCTAAAGACGAAGGTACGGCGCTCGCCCGAGCTAAGCGCCGGTCCTTGGCTTCTTTCGGCGAAGCCGCGCTTCAAGCACACCTCGCGACCGGCACAATGCTCTTTGCGCGAAAAAAGCCGCTTCTTCGCCTCCGGGAACCGGAGAGCGGCACCTTCCGAAAGGCGAACAACCAAGCCGAGCCACACTGGGATTGTGTGCACAGCTTGCAAACTGATAGAAAACAGTACCTTACCACTCTCCTGCGATTTTATTCACGCTAACATTCGAATGCAAGTCGTTTTGGACTACTTTCTTTTGCTTCTTGCAAAACGCTCTGCAGAGCTCCGTGCACCTCTAGAACACGATAGGAGATGATTTCTGTACTGGCACAGTTTCTCCTTGCGAGACATAGTGGAAAAAGCTTTTGCTTAGGTGTGTAGGCGACAAGAGACGCTAAAGACGAAGGTACGGCGCTCGCCCGAGCTAAAGCCGGTCCTTGGCTTCTTTCGGCAGAAGCCGCGCTTCAGAACACACCGCGACCGGCACACAGTCTGCGACCGGCACAATGCTCTTTGCGCGAAGAAGCCGCTTCTTCGCCTCCGGGAGCCGGAGGCGGCACCTTCCGAAGGCGAACAACCAAGCCGAGCCACACTGGGATTGTGTGCACAGCTTGCAAACTGATAGAAAACAGTACCTTACCACTCTCCTGCGATTTTATTCACGCTAACATTCGAATGCAAGTCGTTTTGGACTACTTTCTTTTGCTTCTTGCAAAACGCTCTGCAGAACTCCGTGCACCTCTAGAACACGATAGGAGATGATTTCTGTACTGGCACAGTTTCTCCTTGCGAGACATAGTGGAAAAAAAACTTTTTTTTTTTGGCTAGGTGTAGGCGACAAGAGACGCTAAAAAGACGAAGGTACGGCACTCGCTCGCCCGAGCTAAGCGCCGGTCCCTGGCTTCTTTCGGCAGAAGCCGCGCTTCGGAGCACACACGACCGACCCGGCACAATGCTCTTTGCGCGAAGAAGCCGCTTCTTCGCCTCCGGGAACCGGAGAGGCGGCACCTTCCGAAAGGCGAACAACCAAGCCGAGCCACACTGGGATTGTGTGCACAGCTTGCAAACTGATAGAAAACAGTACCTTACCACTCTCCTGCGATTTTATTCACGCTAACATTCGAATGCAAGTCGTTTTGGACTACTTTCTTTTGCTTCTTGCAAAACGCTCTGCAGAGCTCCGTGCACCTCTAGAACACGATAGGAGATGATTTCTGTACTGGCACAGTTTCTCCTTGCGAGACATAGTGGAAAAAACAATTTTGCTTAGGTGTAGGCGACAAAGAGACGCTAAAGACGACAGTACGGCTCTCGCCCGAGCTAAGCGCCGGTCCTTGGCTTCTTTCGGCGAAGCCGCGCTTCACACACACAGTGCTCTGCGACCGGCACAATGCTCTTTGCGCGAAGAAGCCGCTTCTTCGCCTCCGGGAGCCGGAGAGGCGGCACCTTCCGAAGGCGAACAACCAAGCCGAGCCACACTGGGATTGTGTGCACAGCTTGCAAACTGATAGAAAACAGTACCTTACCACTCTCCTGCGATTTTATTCACGCTAACATTCGAATGCAAGTCGTTTTGGACTACTTTCTTTTTGCTTCTTGCAAAACGCTCTGCAGAGCTCCGTGCACCTCTAGAACACGATAGGAGATGATTTCTGTACTGGCACAGTTTCTCCTTGCGAGACATAGTGGAAAAGCTTTTTTTCTTAGGTGTAGGCGACAAGAGGCGCTAAAAGACGAAGGTACGGCGCTCGCCCGAGCTAAGCGCCGGTCCTTGGCTTCTTTCGGCAAGCCGCCGCGCCGCGCTTGACCGGCACACCGCGACCGGCACAATGCTCTTTGCGCGAAGAAGCCGCTTCTTCGCCTCCGGGAACCGGAGAGCGGCACCTTCCGAAAGCGAACAACCAAGCCGAGCCACACTGGGATTGTGTGCACAGCTTGCAAACTGATAGAAAACAGTACCTTACCACTCTCCTGCGATTTTATTCACGCTAACATTCGAATGCAAGTCGTTTTTGGACTACTTTCTTTTTTGCTTGCAAAACGCTCTGCAGAGCTCCGTGCACCTCTAGAACACGATAGGAGATGATTTCTGTACTGGCACAGTTTTCTCCTTGCGAGACATAGTGGAAAAAAAGTTTTTTGCTTAGGTGTAGGCGACAAGAGACGCTAAAGACGAAGGTACGGCGCTCGCCCGAGCTAAGCGCCGGTCCTTGGCTTCTTTCGGCAGAAGCCGCGCTTCGCAGCACACCGCGACCGGCACAGTGCTCTGCGACCGGCACAATGCTCTTTGCGCGAAGAAGCCGCTTCTTCGCCTCCGGGGGAGCCGGAGAGGCGGCACCACCTTCCGAAGGCGAACAACCAAGCCGAGCCACACTGGGATTGTGTGCACAGCTTGCAAACTGATAGAAAACAGTACCTTACCACTCTCCTGCGATTTTATTCACGCTAACATTCGAATGCAAGTCGTTTTGGACTACTTTCTTTTGCTTCTTGCAAAACGCTCTGCAGAGCTCCGTGCACCTCTAGAACACGATAGGAGATGATTTCTGTACTGGCACAGTTTCTCCTTGCGAGACATAGTGGAAAAAGCTTTTTGCTTAGGTGTAGGCGACAAGAGCGCTAAAGACGAAAGTACGGCGCTCGCCCGAGCTAAAGCCCGGTCCTTGGCTTCTTTCGGCAGAAGCCGCGCTTCGAACACACCGCGACCGGCACCTCTGCGACCGGCACAATGCTCTTTGCGCGAAGAAGCCGCTTCTTCGCCTCCGGGAACCGGAGGCGGCGGCACCTTCCGAAAGGCGAACAACCAAGCCGAGCCACACTGGGATTGTGTGCACAGCTTGCAAACTGATAGAAAACAGTACCTTACCACTCTCCTGCGATTTTATTCACGCTAACATTCGAATGCAAGTCGTTTTGGACACTTTCTTTTGCTTCTTGCAAAACGCTCTGCAGAGCTCCGTGCACCTCTAGAACACGATAGGAGATGATTTCTGTACTGGCACAGTTTCTCCTTGCGAGACATAGTGGAAAAGCTTTTTGCTTAGGTGTAGGCGACAAGAGACGCTAAAGACGAAGGTACGGCGCTCGCCCGAGCTAAGCGCCGGTCCTTTTCTTTCTTTCGGCAGAAGCCGCGCTTCGGACACACCGCGACCGGCACAATGCTCTTTGCACAATGCTCTTTGCGCGAAAAAAGCCGCTTCTTCGCCTCCGGGGCCGGAGAGCGGCGGCACCTTCCGAAAGGCGAACAACCAAGCCGAGCCACACTGGGATTGTGTGCACAGCTTGCAAACTGATAGAAAACAGTACCTTACCACTCTCCTGCGATTTTATTCACGCTAACATTCGAATGCAAGTCGTTTTGGACTACTTTCTTTTGCTTCTTGCAAAACGCTCTGCAGAACTCCGTGCACCTCTAGAACACGATAGGAGATGATTTCTGTACTGGCACAGTTTCTCCTTGCGAGACATAGTGGAAAAACTTTTTGCTTAGGTGTAGGCGACAAGAGACGCTAAAAGACGAAGGTACGGCGCTCGCCCGAGCTAAGCGCCGGTCCTTGGCTTCTTTCGGCAGAAGCCGCGCTTCACACACACACAGTGCTCTGACCGGCACAATGCTCTTTGCGCGAAGCCGCTTCTTCGCCTCCGGGAGCCGGAGGGCGGCACCTTCCGAAAGGCGAACAACCAAGCCGAGCCACACTGGGATTGTGTGCACAGCTTGCAAACTGATAAAAACAGTACCTTACCACTCTCCTGCGATTTTATTCACGCTAACATTCAGAATGCAAGTCGTTTTGGACTACTTTCTTTTGCTTCTTGCAAAACGCTCTGCAGAGCTCCGTGCACCTCTAGAACACGATAGGAGATGATTTCTGTACTGGCACAGTTTCTCCTTGCGAGACATAGTGGAAAAGCTTTTTTACTGCTTAGGTGTAGGCGACAAGAGACGCTAAAGACGAAGGTACGGCGCTCGCCCGAGCTAAGCGCCGGTCCTTGGCTTCTTTCGGCAGAAGCCGCGCTTCGAACACACCGCGACCGGCACAATGCTCTTTGGCACAATGCTCTTTGCGCGAAGAAGCCGCTTCTTCGCCTCCGGGAGCCGGAGAGGCGGCACCTTCCGAAAGGCGAACAACCAAGCCGAGCCACACTGGGATTGTGTGCACAGCTTGCAAACTGATAGAAAACAGTACCTTACCACTCTCCTGCGATTTTATTCACGCTAACATTCGAATGCAAGTCGTTTTGGACTACTTTCTTTTGCTTCTTGCAAAACGCTCTGCAGAGCTCCGTGCACCTCTAGAACACGATAGGAGATGATTTCTGTACTGGCACAGTTTCTCCTTGCGAGACATAGTGGAAAAGCTTTTTGCTTAGGTGTAGGCGACAAGAGACGCTAAAGACGAAGGTACGGCGCTCGCCCGAGCAGCTAAGCGCCGGTCCTTGGCTTCTTTCGGCAGAAGCCGCGCTTCGGAGCACACCGCGACCGGCACAATGCTCTTTGCTCTTTCGAAGAAGCGCTTCTTCGCCTCCGGGAAACCGGAGGCGGCGGCACCTTCCGAAAGGCGAACAACCAAGCCGAGCCACACTGGGATTGTGTGCACAGCTTGCAAACTGATAGAAAACAGTACCTTACCACTCTCCTGCGATTTTATTCACGCTAACATTCGAATGCAAGTCGTTTTGGACTACTTTCTTTTGCTTCTTGCAAAACGCTCTGCAGAACTCCGTGCACCTCTAGAACACGATAGGAGATGATTTCTGTACTGGCACAGTTTCTCCTTGCGAGACATAGTGGAAAAGCTTTTTGCTTAGGTGTAGGCGACAAGAGACGCTAAAGACGAAGGTACGGCACTCGCCCGAGCTAAGCGCCGGTCCTTGGCTTCTTTCGGCAGAAGCCGCGCTTCAGAGCACACCGCACAGTGCTCTGCGACCGGCACAATGCTCTTTGCGCGAAGAAGCCGCTTCTTCGCCTCCGGGAGCCGGAGGGCGGCACCTTCCGAAAGCGAACAACCAAGCCGAGCCACACTGGGATTGTGTGCACAGCTTGCAAACTGATAGAAAACAGTACCTTACCACTCTCCTGCGATTTTATTCACGCTAACATTCGAATGCAAGTCGTTTTGGACTACTTTCTTTTGCTTCTTGCAAAACGCTCTGCAGAGCTCCGTGCACCTCTAGAACACGATAGGAGATGATTTCTGTACTGGCACAGTTTCTCCTTGCGAGACATAGTGGAAAAGCTTTTTGCTTAGGTGTAGGCGACAAGAGACGCTAAAGACGAAGGTACGGCGCTCGCCCGAGCTAAGCGCCGGTCCTTGGCTTCTTTCGGCAGAAGCCGCGCTTCGGAGCACACCGCGACCGGCACAATGCTCTGTGACCGGCACAATGCTCTTTGCGCGAAGAAGCCGCTTCTTCGCCTCCGGGAGCCGGAGAGAGCGGCACCTTCCGAAAGGCGAACAACCAAGCCGAGCCACACTGGGATTGTGTGCACAGCTTGCAAACTGATAGAAAACAGTACCTTACCACTCTCCTGCGATTTTATTCACGCTAACATTCGAATGCAAGTCGTTTTGGACTACTTTCTTTTGCTTCTTGCAAAACGCTCTGCAGAGCTCTGTGCACCTCTAGAACACGATAGGAGATGATTTCTGTACTGGCACAGTTTCTCCTTGCGAGACATAGTGGAAAAGCTTTTGCTTAGGTGTAGGCGACAAGAGACGCTAAAGACGAAGGTACGGCGCTCGCCCGAGCTAAGCGCCGGTCCTTGGCTTCTTTCGGCAGAAGCCGCGCTTCGGAGCACACCGCGACCGGCACAATGCTCTTTGCGCGAAGAAGCCGCTTCTTCGCCTCCGGGAGCCGGAGGCGGCACCTTCCGAAAGGCGAACAACCAAGCCGAGCCACACTGGGATTGTGTGCACAGCTTGCAAACTGATAGAAAACAGTACCTTACCACTCTCCTGCGATTTTATTCACGCTAACATTCGAATGCAAGTCGTTTTGGACTACTTTCTTTTGCTTCTTGCAAAACGCTCTGCAGAGCTCTGTGCACCTCTAGAACACGATAGGAGATGATTTCTGTACTGGCACAGTTTCTCCTTGCGAGACATAGTGGAAAAAGCTTTTTGTTAGGTGTAGGCGACAAGAGACGCTAAAGACGAAGGTACGGCGCTCGCCCGAGCTAAGCGCCGGTCCTTGGCTTCTTTCGGCAGAAGCCGCGCTTCGAACACACCGCGACCGGCACAATGCTCTTTGCGCGCGAAGAAGCCGCTTCTTCGCCTCCGGGAGCCGGAGAGGCGGCACCTTCCGAAAGGCGAACAACCAAGCCGAGCCACACTGGGATTGTGTGCACAGCTTGCAAACTGATAGAAAACAGTACCTTACCACTCTCCTGCGATTTTATTCACGCTAACATTCGAATGCAAGTCGTTTTGGACTACTTTCTTTTGCTTCTTGCAAAACGCTCTGCAGAGCTCCGTGCACCTCTAGAACACGATAGGAGATGATTTCTGTACTGGCACAGTTTCTCCTTGCGAGACATAGTGGAAAAGCTTTTTTGCTTAGGTGTAGGCGACAAGAGACGCTAAAGACGAAGGTACGGCGCTCGCCCGAGCTAAGCGCCGGTCCTTGGCTTCTTTCGGCAGAAGCCGCGCTTCGAACACCGGCACAGTGCGACCGGCACAATGCTCTTTGCGCGAAGAAGCCGCTTCTTCGCCTCCGGGAACCGGAGGCGGCGGCACCTTCCGAAAAGGCGAACAACCAAGCCGAGCCACACTGGGATTGTGTGCACAGCTTGCAAACTGATAGAAAACAGTACCTTACCACTCTCCTGCGATTTTATTCACGCTAACATTCGAATGCAAGTCGTTTTGGACTACTTTCTTTTTGCTTCTTGCAAAACGCTCTGCAGAACTCCGTGCACCTCTAGAACACGATAGGAGATGATTTCTGTACTGGCACAGTTTCTCCTTGCGAGACATAGTGGAAAAGCTTTTTGCTTAGGTGTAGGCGACAAGAGACGCTAAAGACGAAGGTACGGCGCTCGCCCGAGCTAAGCGCCGGTCCTTGGCTTCTTTCGGCAGAAGCCGCGCTTCACACCGCACCGGCACCGCGACCGGCACAATGCTCTTTGCGCGAAGAAGCCGCTTCTTCGCCTCCGGGGACCGGGAGGCGGCACCTTCCGAAAGGCGAACAACCAAGCCGAGCCACACTGGGATTGTGTGCACAGCTTGCAAACTGATAGAAAACAGTACCTTACCACTCTCCTGCGATTTTATTCACGCTAACATTCGAATGCAAGTCGTTTTGGACTACTTTCTTTTGCTTCTTGCAAAACGCTCTGCAGAGCTCCGTGCACCTCTAGAACACGATAGGAGATGATTTCTGTACTGGCACAGTTTCTCCTTGCGAGACATAGTGGAAAAGCTTTTTGCTAGGTGTAGGCGACAAGAGACGCTAAAGACGAAGGTACGGCGCTCGCCCGAGCTAAGCGCCGGTCCTTGGCTTCTTTCGGCAGAAGCCGCGCTTCACCGCGACACAGTGCTCTGCGACCGGCACAATGCTCTTTGCGCGAAAGAGCCGCTTCTTCGCCTCCGGGAGCCGGAAGGCGGCACCTTCCGAAAGGCGAACAACCAAGCCGAGCCACACTGGGATTGTGTGCACAGCTTGCAAACTGATAGAAAACAGTACCTTACCACTCTCCTGCGATTTTATTCACGCTAACATTCGAATGCAAGTCGTTTTGGACTACTTTCTTTTGCTTCTTGCAAAACGCTCTGCAGAACTCCGTGCACCTCTAGAACACGATAGGAGATGATTTCTGTACTGGCACAGTTTCTCCTTGCGAGACATAGTGGAAAAAAAACTTTGCTTAGGTGTAGGCGACAAGAGACGCTAAAGACGAAGGTACGGCGCTCGCCCGAGCTAAGCGCCGGTCCTTGGCTTCTTTCGGCGGCAGAAGCCGCGCTTCCGGACACACCGCGACCGGCACGCGACCGGCACAATGCTCTTTGCGCGAAGAAGCCGCTTCTTCGCCTCCGGGAACCGGAGAGGCGGCACCTTCCGAAGAAACAACCAAGCCGAGCCACACTGGGATTGTGTGCACAGCTTGCAAACTGATAGAAAACAGTACCTTACCACTCTCCTGCGATTTTATTCACGCTAACATTCGAATGCAAGTCGTTTTGGACTACTTTCTTTTGCTTCTTGCAAAACGCTCTGCAGAGCTCTGTGCACCTCTAGAACACGATAGGAGATGATTTCTGTACTGGCACAGTTTCTCCTTGCGAGACATAGTGGAAAAGCTTTTTGCTTAGGTGTAGGCGACAAGAGACGCTAAAGACGAAGGTACGGCGCTCGCCCGAGCTAAGCGCCGGTCCTGGCTTCTTTCGGCAGAAGCCGCGCTTCGAGCACACCGCGACCGGCACAATCTTTGCTCTTTTGCGCGAAAAGCCGCTTCTTCGCCTCCGGGAGCCGGAGGCGGCACCTTCCGAAAGGCGAACAACCAAGCCGAGCCACACTGGGATTGTGTGCACAGCTTGCAAACTGATAGAAAACAGTACCTTACCACTCTCCTGCGATTTTATTCACGCTAACATTCGAATGCAAGTCGTTTTGGACTACTTTCTTTTGCTTCTTGCAAAACGCTCTGCAGAGCTCTGTGCACCTCTAGAACACGATAGGAGATGATTTCTGTACTGGCACAGTTTCTCCTTGCGAGACATAGTGGAAAAAGCTTTTTGCTTAGGTGTAGGCGACAAGAGACGCTAAAGACGAAGGTACGGCGCTCGCCCGAGCTAAGCGCCGGTCCTTGGCTTCTTTCGGCAGAAGCCGCGCTTCGCGACCGGCACAGTGCTCTGCGACCGGCACAATGCTCTTTGCGCGAAAGAAGCCGCTTCTTCGCCTCCGGGGCCGGAAGGCGGCACCTTCCGAAAGGCGAACAACCAAGCCGAGCCCACACTGGGATTGTGTGCACAGCTTGCAAACTGATAGAAAACAGTACCTTACCACTCTCCTGCGATTTTATTCACGCTAACATTCGAATGCAAGTCGTTTTGGACTACTTTCTTTTGCTTCTTGCAAAACGCTCTGCAGAGCTCCGTGCACCTCTAGAACACGATAGGAGATGATTTCTGTACTGGCACAGTTTCTCCTTGCGAGACATAGTGGAAAAGCTTTTTGCTTAGGTGTAGGCGACAAGAGACGCTAAAGACGAAGGTACGGCGCTCGCCCGAGCTAAGCGCCGGTCCTTGGCTTCTTTTCGGCAGAAGCCGCGCTTCACACCGCGACCGGCACACCGCGACCGGCACAATGCTCTTTGCGCGAAGAAGCCGCTTCTTCGCCTCCGGGAACCGGAGGCGGCACCTTCCGAAAGGCGAACAACCAAGCCGAGCCACACTGGGATTGTGTGCACAGCTTGCAAACTGATAGAAAACAGTACCTTACCACTCTCCTGCGATTTTATTCACGCTAACACATTCGAATGCAAGTCGTTTTGGACTACTTTCTTTTGCTTCTTGCAAAACGCTCTGCAGAGCTCCGTGCACCTCTAGAACACGATAGGAGATGATTTCTGTACTGGCACAGTTTCTCCTTGCGAGACATAGTGGAAAAGCTTTTTGCTTAGGTGTAGGCGACAAGAGACGCTAAAGACGAAGGTACGGCGCTCGCCCGAGCTAAGCGCCGGTCCCCTGGCTTCTTTCGGCAGAAGCCGCGCTTCGGACACACACCGCACACCTGCACCGCACAATGCTCTTTGCGCGAAGAAGCCGCTTCTTCGCCTCCGGGAACCGGAGAAGGCGGCACCTTCCGAAGGCGAACAACCAAGCCGAGCCACACTGGGATTGTGTGCACAGCTTGCAAACTGATAGAAAACAGTACCTTACCACTCTCCTGCGATTTTATTCACGCTAACATTCAATGCAAGTCGTTTTGGACTACTTTCTTTTGCTTCTTGCAAAACGCTCTGCAGAGCTCCGTGCACCTCTAGAACACGATAGGAGATGATTTCTGTACTGGCACAGTTTCTCCTTGCGAGACATAGTGGAAAAAGCTTTTGCTTAGGTGTAGGCGACAAAGACGCTAAAGACGAAGGTACGGCGCTCGCCCGAGCTAAAGCGCCGGTCCCCTTGGCTTCTTTCGGCAGAAGCCGCGCTTCGGAACACACCTGCGACCGGCACAATGCTCTTTGCGCGAAGAAGCCGCTTCTTCGCCTCCGGGAGCCGGAGAGGCGGCACCTTCCGAAGGCGAACAACCAAGCCGAGCCACACTGGGATTGTGTGCACAGCTTGCAAACTGATAGAAAACAGTACCTTACCACTCTCCTGCGATTTTATTCACGCTAACATTCGAATGCAAGTCGTTTTGGACTACTTTCTTTTGCTTCTTGCAAAACGCTCTGCAGACTCTGTGCACCTCTAGAACACGATAGGAGATGATTTCTGTACTGGCACAGTTTCTCCTTGCGAGACATAGTGGAAAAGCTTTTTGCTTAGGTGTAGGCGACAAGAGACGCTAAAGACGAAGGTACGGCACTCGCCCGAGCTAAGCGCCGGTCCTTGGCTTCTTTCGGCAAAGCCGCGCTTCGGAGCACACCGCGACCGGCACAATGCTCTTTGCGCGAAGAAGCCGCTTCTTCGCCTCCGGGAGCCGGAGAGGCGGCACCTTCCGAAGGCGAACAACCAAGCCGAGCCACACTGGGATTGTGTGCACAGCTTGCAAACTGATAGAAAACAGTACCTTACCACTCTCCTGCGATTTTATTCACGCTAACATTCGAATGCAAGTCGTTTTGGACTACTTTCTTTTGCTTCTTGCAAAACGCTCTGCAGAACTCCGTGCACCTCTAGAACACGATAGGAGATGATTTCTGTACTGGCACAGTTTCTCCTTGCGAGACATAGTGGAAAAACTTTTTGCTTAGGTGTAGGCGACAAGAGACGCTAAAGACGAAGGTACGGCGCTCGCCCGAGCTAAGCGCCGGTCCTTGGCTTCTTTCGGCAGAAGCCGCGCTTCCTTCAACACCGCGACCGGCACAATGCTCTTTGCGCGAAGAAGCCGCTTCTTCGCCTCCGGGAGCCGGAGAGGCGGCACCTTCCGAAAGCGAACAACCAAGCCGAGCCACACTGGGATTGTGTGCACAGCTTGCAAACTGATAGAAAACAGTACCTTACCACTCTCCTGCGATTTTATTCACGCTAACATTCGAATGCAAGTCGTTTTGGACTACTTTCTTTTGCTTCTTGCAAAACGCTCTGCAGAGCTCCGTGCACCTCTAGAACACGATAGGAGATGATTTCTGTACTGGCACAGTTTCTCCTTGCGAGACATAGTGGAAAAGCTTTTTGCTTAGGTGTAGGCGACAAGAGACGCTAAAGACGAAGGTACGGCGCTCGCCCCCGAGCTAAGCGCCGGTCCCTGGCTTTTTTCGGCAGAAGCCGCGCTTCACACCGCGACCGGCACAGCGACCGGCACAATGCTCTTTGCGCGAAGAAGCCGCTTCTTCGCCTCCGGGAGCCGGAGAGGCGGCACCTTCCGAAAGGCGAACAACCAAGCCGAGCCACACTGGGATTGTGTGCACAGCTTGCAAACTGATAAACAAACAGTACCTTACCACTCTCCTGCGATTTTATTCACGCTAACATTCAGAATGCAAGTCGTTTTGGACTACTTTCTTTTGCTTCTTGCAAAACGCTCTGCAGAGCTCCGTGCACCTCTAGAACACGATAGGAGATGATTTCTGTACTGGCACAGTTTCTCCTTGCGAGACATAGTGGAAAAAGCTTTTTGCTTAGGTGTAGGCGACAAGAGACGCTAAAGACGAAGGTACGGCAAGAGCTCGCCCGAGCTAAGCGCCGGTCCTTGGCTTCTTTCGGCAGAAGCCGCGCTTCGGCGCACACCGCGACCGGCACAATGCTCTTTGCGCGAAGAAGCCGCTTCTTCGCCTCCGGGAGCCGGAGAGAGCGGCACCTTCCGAAGGCGAACAACCAAGCCGAGCCACACTGGGATTGTGTGCACAGCTTGCAAACTGATAGAAAACAGTACCTTACCACTCTCCTGCGATTTTATTCACGCTAACATTCGAATGCAAGTCGTTTTGGACTACTTTCTTTTGCTTCTTGCAAAACGCTCTGCAGAGCTCTGTGCACCTCTAGAACACGATAGGAGATGATTTCTGTACTGGCACAGTTTCTCCTTGCGAGACATAGTGGAAAAGCTTTTTGCTTAGCTGTAGGCGACAAGAGACGCTAAAGACGAAGGTACGGCGCTCGCCCGAGCTAAGCGCCGGTCCTTGGCTTCTTTCGGCAGAAGCCGCGCTTCGAAGCACACCGCGACCGGCACAATGCTCTTTGCGCGAAGAAGCCGCTTCTTCGCCTCCGGGAGCCGGAGAGGCGGCACCTTCCGAAAAGGCGAACAACCAAGCCGAGCCACACTGGGATTGTGTGCACAGCTTGCAAACTGATAGAAAACAGTACCTTACCACTCTCCTGCGATTTTATTCACGCTAACATTCGAATGCAAGTCGTTTTGGACTACTTTCTTTTGCTTCTTGCAAAACGCTCTGCAGAGCTCTGTGCACCTCTAGAACACGATAGGAGATGATTTCTGTACTGGCACAGTTTCTCCTTGCGAGACATAGTGGAAAAGCTTTTTGCTTAGGTGTAGGCGACAAGAGACGCTAAAGACGAAGGTACGGCGCTCGCCCGAGCTAAGCGCCGGTCCTTGGCTTCTTTCGGCAGAAGCCGCGCTTCGGAACACACCGCGACCGGCACAATGCTCTTTGCGAAGAAGCCGCTTCTTCGCCTCCGGGAGCCGGAGAGAGCGGCACCTTCCGAAAGGCGAACAACCAAGCCGAGCCACACTGGGATTGTGTGCACAGCTTGCAAACTGATAGAAAACAGTACCTTACCACTCTCCTGCGATTTTATTCACGCTAACATTCGAATGCAAGTCGTTTTGGACTACTTTCTTTTGCTTCTTGCAAAACGCTCTGCAGAGCTCTGTGCACCTCTAGAACACGATAGGAGATGATTTCTGTACTGGCACAGTTTCTCCTTGCGAGACATAGTGGAAAAGCTTTTTGCTTAGGTGTAGGCGACAAGAGACGCTAAAGACGAAGGTACGGCTCGCCCGAGCTAAGCGCCGGTCCTTGGCTTCTTTCGGCAGAAGCCGCGCTTCGACACACACCGCGACCGGCACAATGCTCTTGCTCTTTGCGCGAAGAAGCCGCTTCTTCGCCTCCGGGAGCCGGAGAGGCGGCACCTTCCGAAGGCGAACAACCAAGCCGAGCCACACTGGGATTGTGTGCACAGCTTGCAAACTGATAGAAAACAGTACCTTACCACTCTCCTGCGATTTTATTCACGCTAACATTCGAATGCAAGTCGTTTTGGACTACTTTCTTTTGCTTCTTGCAAAACGCTCTGCAGAGCTCTGTGCACCTCTAGAACACGATAGGAGATGATTTCTGTACTGGCACAGTTTCTCCTTGCGAGACATAGTGGAAAAGCTTTTTGCTTAGCTGTAGGCGACAAGAGACGCTAAAGACGAAGGTACGGCGCTCGCCCGAGCTAAGCGCCGGTCCTTGGCTTCTTTCGGCAGAAGCCGCGCTTCGAAGCACACCGCGACCGGCACAATGCTCTTTGCGCGAAGAAGCCGCTTCTTCGCCTCCGGGAGCCGGAGAGCGGCACCTTCCGAAAGGCGAACAACCAAGCCGAGCCACACTGGGATTGTGTGCACAGCTTGCAAACTGATAGAAAACAGTACCTTACCACTCTCCTGCGATTTTATTCACGCTAACATTCGAATGCAAGTCGTTTTGGACTACTTTCTTTTTGCTTCTTGCAAAACGCTCTGCAGAGCTCTGTGCACCTCTAGAACACGATAGGAGATGATTTCTGTACTGGCACAGTTTCTCCTTGCGAGACATAGTGGAAAAGCTTTTTGCTTAGGTGTGGCGACAAGAGACGCTAAAGACGAAGGTACGGCGCTCGCCCGAGCTAAGCGCCGGTCCTTGGCTTCTTTCGGCAGAAGCCGCGCTTCGGACACACACACCGCGGCACGCTCTGCCGGCGGCACAATGCTCTTTGCGCGAAGAAGCCGCTTCTTCGCCTCCGGGAACCGGAGAGGCGGCACCTTCCGAAGGCGAACAACCAAGCCGAGCCACACTGGGATTGTGTGCACAGCTTGCAAACTGATAGAAAACAGTACCTTACCACTCTCCTGCGATTTTATTCACGCTAACATTCGAATGCAAGTCGTTTTGGACTACTTTCTTTTGCTTCTTGCAAAACGCTCTGCAGAACTCCGTGCACCTCTAGAACACGATAGGAGATGATTTCTGTACTGGCACAGTTTCTCCTTGCGAGACATAGTGGAAAAGCTTTTTGCTTAGCTGTAGGCGACAAGAGACGCTAAAGACGAAGGTACGGCGCTCGCCCGAGCTAAGCGCCGGTCCCTGGCTTCTTTCGGCAGAAGCCGCGCTTCACACCGCGACCGGCACACCGCGACCGGCCGGCAATGCTCTTTGCGCGAAGAAGCCGCTTCTTCGCCTCCGGGAGCCGGAGGCGGCACCTTCCGAAAGGCGAACAACCAAGCCGAGCCACACTGGGATTGTGTGCACAGCTTGCAAACTGATAGAAAACAGTACCTTACCACTCTCCTGCGATTTTATTCACGCTAACATTCGAATGCAAGTCGTTTTGGACTACTTTCTTTTGCTTCTTGCAAAACGCTCTGCAGAGCTCTGTGCACCTCTAGAACACGATAGGAGATGATTTCTGTACTGGCACAGTTTCTCCTTGCGAGACATAGTGGAAAAGCTTTTTTGCTTAGCTGTAGGCGACAAGAGACGCTAAAGACGAAGGTACGGCGCTCGCCCGAGCTAAGCGCCGGTCCCTGGCTTCTTTCGGAGAAAGCCGCGCTTCAACCGCACACCGCGACCGGCACAATGCTCTTTGCGCGAAGAAGCCGCTTCTTCGCCTCCGGGAACCGGAGGCGGCACCTTCCGAAAAAGCGAACAACCAAGCCGAGCCACACTGGGATTGTGTGCACAGCTTGCAAACTGATAGAAAACAGTACCTTACCACTCTCCTGCGATTTTATTCACGCTAACATTCGAATGCAAGTCGTTTTGGACTACTTTCTTTTGCTTCTTGCAAAACGCTCTGCAGAACTCCGTGCACCTCTAGAACACGATAGGAGATGATTTCTGTACTGGCACAGTTTCTCCTTGCGAGACATAGTGGAAAAATTTTTTTGCTTAGGTGTAGGCGACAAGAGACGCTAAAGACGAAGGTACGGCGCTCGCCCGAGCTAAGCGCCGGTCCTTGGCTTCTTTCGGCAGAAGCCGCGCTTCGGACACACCGCGACCGGCACAATGCTCTTTGCTCTTTGCGAAGAAGCCGCTTCTTCGCGCCTCCGGGAACCGGAGAGGCGGCACCTTCCGAAAGGCGAACAACCAAGCCGAGCCACACTGGGATTGTGTGCACAGCTTGCAAACTGATAGAAAACAGTACCTTACCACTCTCCTGCGATTTTATTCACGCTAACATTCGAATGCAAGTCGTTTTGGACTACTTTCTTTTGCTTCTTGCAAAACGCTCTGCAGAGCTCTGTGCACCTCTAGAACACGATAGGAGATGATTTCTGTACTGGCACAGTTTCTCCTTGCGAGACATAGTGGAAAAAGCTTTTTGCTTAGCTGTAGGCGACAAAGAGACGCTAAAGACGAAGGTACGGCGCTCGCCCGAGCTAAGCGCCGGTCCTTGGCTTCTTTCGGCAAAGCCGCGCTTCGAACACACGCGACCGGCACACTCTGCGACCGGCACAATGCTCTTTGCGCGAAGAAGCCGCTTCTTCGCCTCCGGGAACCGGAGAGGCGGCACCTTCCGAAAGGCGAACAACCAAGCCGAGCCACACACTGGGATTGTGTGCACAGCTTGCAAACTGATAGAAAACAGTACCTTACCACTCTCCTGCGATTTTATTCACGCTAACATTCGAATGCAAGTCGTTTTGGACTACTT
This sequence comes from Emberiza elegans, assembly GCA_024865655.1. Taxonomy (NCBI): domain Eukaryota; kingdom Metazoa; phylum Chordata; class Aves; order Passeriformes; family Fringillidae; genus Emberiza; species Emberiza elegans. The sequence goes on along the minus strand of JALJVW010002482.1, from coordinate 29,095 downwards.
TCTTTTGCTTCTTGCAAAACGCTCTGCAGAGCTCCGTGCACCTCTAGAACACGATAGGAGATGATTTCTGTACTGGCACAGTTTCTCCTTGCGAGACATAGTGGAAAAAAAAAGATTTGCTTAGGTGTAGGCGACAAGAGACGCTAAAGACGAAGGTACGGCGCTCGCCCGAGCTAAGCGCCGGTCCTTGGCTTCTTTCGGCAGAAGCCGCGCTTCCGAACACACCGCGACCGGCACAATGCTCTTTCTTTGCGCGAAGAAGCCGCTTCTTCGCCTCCGGGAGCCGGAAGGCGGCACCTTCCGAAAGGCGAACAACCAAGCCGAGCCACACTGGGATTGTGTGCACAGCTTGCAAACTGATAGAAAACAGTACCTTACCACTCTCCTGCGATTTTATTCACGCTAACATTCGAATGCAAGTCGTTTTGGACTACTTTCTTTTTGCTTCTTGCAAAACGCTCTGCAGAGCTCTGTGCACCTCTAGAACACGATAGGAGATGATTTCTGTACTGGCACAGTTTCTCCTTGCGAGACATAGTGGAAAAGCTTTTTTATTAGCTGTAGGCGACAAGAGACGCTAAAGACGAAAAGTTCTGAACTCGCCCCGAGCTAAGCGCCGGTCCTTGGCTTCTTTCGGCAGAAGCCGCGCTTCGGAACACACCGCTCTGCGACCGGCACAATGCTCTTTGCGCGAAGAAGCTTCTTCGCCTCCGGGAGCCGGAGAGCGGCACCTTCCGAAAAATGAACAACCAAGCCGAGCCACACTGGGATTGTGTGCACAGCTTGCAAACTGATAGAAAACAGTACCTTACCACTCTCCTGCGATTTTATTCACGCTAACATTCGAATGCAAGTCGTTTTGGACTACTTTCTTTTTTTTTCTTCTTGAAAACGCTCTGCAGAGCTCTGTGCACCTCTAGAACACGATAGGAGATGATTTCTGTACTGGCACAGTTTCTCCTTGCGAGACATAGTGGAAAAAAGTTTTTTGCTTAGGTGTAGGCGACAAGAGACGCTAAAGACGAAGGTACGGCGCTCGCCCGAGCTAAGCGCCGGTCCTTGGCTTCTTTCGGCAGAAGCCGCGCTTCCCGACCGGCACACTCTGCGACCGGCACAATGCTCTTTGCGCGAAGAAGCCGCTTCTTCGCCTCCGGGAACCGGAAGAGCGGCACCTTCCGAAAAGGCGAACAACCAAGCCGAGCCACACTGGGATTGTGTGCACAGCTTGCAAACTGATAGAAAACAGTACCTTACCACTCTCCTGCGATTTTATTCACGCTAACATTCAGAATGCAAGTCGTTTTGGACTACTTTCTTTTTGCTTCTTGCAAAACGCTCTGCAGAGCTCCGTGCACCTCTAGAACACGATAGGAGATGATTTCTGTACTGGCACAGTTTCTCCTTGCGAGACATAGTGGAAAAAAATTTTTGCTTAGGTGTAGGCGACAAGAGACGCTAAAGACGAAGGTACGGCGCTCGCCCGAGCTAAGCGCCGGTCCTTGGCTTCTTTCGGCAAAGCCGCGCTTCGAAGCACACCGCGACCGGCACAATGCTCTTTGCCGGCATGAATGCTCTTTCTGCGCGAAAAAGCCGCTTCTTCGCCTCCGGGGAAAGGCGGCACCTTCCGAAAAACGAACAACCAAGCCGAGCCACACTGGGATTGTGTGCACAGCTTGCAAACTGATAGAAAACAGTACCTTACCACTCTCCTGCGATTTTATTCACGCTAACATTCGAATGCAAGTCGTTTTGGACTACTTTCTTTTGCTTCTTGCAAAACGCTCTGCAGAAAACCGTGCACCTCTAGAACACGATAGGAGATGATTTCTGTACTGGCACAGTTTCTCCTTGCGAGACATAGTGGAAAAGCTTTTTGCTTAGGTGTAGGCGACAAACAAAGAGACGCTAAAAGACGAAGGTACGGCGCTCGCCCGAGCTAAAAAATTTTTCGGTCCTTGGCTTCTTTCGGCAGAAGCCGCGCTTCAAAACACACCGCGACCGGCACAATGCTCTTTGCGCAAGAAGAAGCCGCTTCTTCGCCTCCGGGAGCCGGAGAAGGCGGCACCTTCCGAAAAAAAACTTTGCCAAGCCGAGCCACACTGGGATTGTGTGCACAGCTTGCAAACTGATAGAAAACAGTACCTTACCACTCTCCTGCGATTTTATTCACGCTAACATTCGAATGCAAGTCGTTTTGGACTACTTTCTTTTGCTTCTTGCAAAACGCTCTGCAGAACTCTGTGCACCTCTAGAACACGATAGGAGATGATTTCTGTACTGGCACAGTTTCTCCTTGCGAGACATAGTGGAAAAAAAATTTTTGCTTAGGTGTAGGCGACAAGAGACGCTAAAGACGAAGGTACGGCACTCGCCCGAGCTAAAAAACGCCGGTCCTGGCTTTTTTTCGGCAAAGCCGCGCTTCTACCGGCACACCGCGACCGGCACAATGCTCTTTGCGCGAAGAAGCCGCTTCTTCGCCTCCGGGAGCCGGAGAAGGCGGCACCTTCGAAAAAGCGAACAACCAAGCCGAGCCACACTGGGATTGTGTGCACAGCTTGCAAACTGATAGAAAACAGTACCTTACCACTCTCCTGCGATTTTATTCACGCTAACATTCGAATGCAAGTCGTTTTGGACTACTTTCTTTTGCTTCTTGCAAAACGCTCTGCAGAACTCTGTGCACCTCTAGAACACGATAGGAGATGATTTCTGTACTGGCACAGTTTCTCCTTGCGAGACATAGTGGAAAAAAATTTTTGTTTTAGGTGTAGGCGACAAGAGACGCTAAAAGACGAAGGTACAAAGCGCTCGCCCGAGCTAAGCGCCGGTCCCTTTTCTTCTTTCGGCAGAAGCCGCGCTTCCTAGACACCACAATACCGGCCGGCAATGCTCTTTGCGCGAAGAAGCCGCTTCTTCGCCTCCGGGAGCCGGAGAGGCGGCACCTTCCGAAAAAAAACAACCAAGCCGAGCCACACTGGGATTGTGTGCACAGCTTGCAAACTGATAGAAAACAGTACCTTACCACTCTCCTGCGATTTTATTCACGCTAACATTCAGATGCAAGTCGTTTTGGACTACTTTCTTTTTGCTTCTTGCAAAACGCTCTGCAGAGCTCCGTGCACCTCTAGAACACGATATTAGATGATTTCTGTACTGGCACAGTTTCTCCTTGCGAGACATAGTGGAAAAGCTTTTTTGCTTAGGTGTAGGCGACAAGAGACGCTAAAGACGAAGGTACGGCGCTCGCCCGAGCTAAGCGCCGGTCCTTGGCTTCTTTCGGCAAAAGCCGCGCTTCGGACACACCGCGACCGGCACACTCTGCGACCGGCACAATGCTCTTTGCGCGAAGAAGCCGCTTCTTCGCCTCCGGGGAAATCAGAGGCGGCACCTTCCGAAAAGCGAACAACCAAGCCGAGCCACACTGGGATTGTGTGCACAGCTTGCAAACTGATAGAAAACAGTACCTTACCACTCTCCTGCGATTTTATTCACGCTAACATTCGAATGCAAGTCGTTTTGGACTACTTTCTTTTGCTTCTTGCAAAACGCTCTGCAGAGCTCTGTGCACCTCTAGAACACGATAGGAGATGATTTCTGTACTGGCACAGTTTCTCCTTGCGAGACATAGTGGAAAAGCTTTTGCTTAGGTGTAGGCGACAAGAGACGCTAAAGACGAAGGTACGGCGCTCGCCCGAGCTAAGCGCCGGTCCTTGGCTTCTTTCGGCAAAGCCGCGCTTCGAACACACCGCGACCGACCGGCACAATGCTCTTTGCGCGAAGAAGCCGCTTCTTCGCCTCCGGGGCCGGAGAGGCGGCACCTTCCGAAAGGCGAACAACCAAGCCGAGCCACACTGGGATTGTGTGCACAGCTTGCAAACTGATAGAAAACAGTACCTTACCACTCTCCTGCGATTTTATTCACGCTAACGCTAACATTCGAATGCAAGTCGTTTTGGACTACTTTCTTTTGCTTCTTGCAAAACGCTCTGCAGAGCTCTGTGCACCTCTAGAACACGATAGGAGATGATTTCTGTACTGGCACAGTTTCTCCTTGCGAGACATAGTGGAAAAGCTTTTTGTTAGGTGTAGGCGACAAGAGACGCTAAAGACGAAGGTACGGCGCTCGCCCGAGCTAAGCGCCGGTCCTTGGCTTCTTTCGGCAGAAGCCGCGCTTCAAACACACCGCGACACACCGCTCTGCGGCACAATGCTCTTTGCGCGAAGAAGCCGCTTCTTCGCCTCCGGGAGCCGGAGAGGCGGCACCTTCCGAAGGCGAACAACCAAGCCGAGCCACACTGGGATTGTGTGCACAGCTTGCAAACTGATAGAAAACAGTACCTTACCACTCTCCTGCGATTTTATTCACGCTAACATTCGAATGCAAGTCGTTTTGGACTACTTTCTTTTGCTTCTTGCAAAACGCTCTGCAAGCTCCGTGCACCTCTAGAACACGATAGGAGATGATTTCTGTACTGGCACAGTTTCTCCTTGCGAGACATAGTGGAAAAGCTTTTTTTGCTTAGGTGTAGGCGACAAGAGACGCTAAAGACGAAGGTACGGCGCTCGCCCGAGCTAAGCGCCGGTCCTTGGCTTCTTTCGGCAGAAGCCGCACTCCGGACCGGCACACCTCGACCGGCACAATGCTCTTTGCGCGAAGAAGCCGCTTCTTCGCCTCCGGGAGCCGGAGAGGCGGCACCTTCCGAAGGCGAACAACCAAGCCGAGCCACACTGGGATTGTGTGCACAGCTTGCAAACTGATAGAAAACAGTACCTTACCACTCTCCTGCGATTTTATTCACGCTAACATTCGAATGCAAGTCGTTTTGGACTACTTTCTTTTGCTTCTTGCAAAACGCTCTGCAGAGCTCTGTGCACCTCTAGAACACGATAGGAGATGATTTCTGTACTGGCACAGTTTCTCCTTGCGAGACTAGTGGAAAAGCTTTTTGCTTAGGTGTGTAGGCGACAAGAGACGCTAAAGACGAAGGTACGGCACTCGCCCGAGCTAAGCGCCGGTCCCTGGCTTCTTTCGGCAGAAGCCGCGCTTCGGAGCACACCGCGACCGGCACAATGCTCTTTGCGTGAAGAAGCCGCTTCTTCGCCTCCGGGAGCCGGAGAGAGCGGCACCTTCCGAAAGGCGAACAACCAAGCCGAGCCACACTGGGATTGTGTGCACAGCTTGCAAACTGATAGAAAACAGTACCTTACCACTCTCCTGCGATTTTATTCACGCTAACATTCGAATGCAAGTCGTTTTGGACTACTTTCTTTTGCTTCTTGCAAAACGCTCTGCAGAGCTCTGTGCACCTCTAGAACACGATAGGAGATGATTTCTGTACTGGCACAGTTTCTCCTTGCGAGACATAGTGGAAAAGCTTTTTGCTTAGGTGTAGGCGACAAGAGACGCTAAAAGACGAAGGTGCGGCGCTCGCCGAGCTAAAGCGCGGTCCTTGGCTTCTTTCGGCAGAAGCCGCGCTTCGAGCACACCGCGACCGGCCGGCACAATGCTCTTTGCGCGAAGAAGCCGCTTCTTCCCCTCCGGGAGCCGAGGAGAGCGGCACCTTCCGAAAGGCGAACAACCAAGCCGAGCCACACTGGGATTGTGTGCACAGCTTGCAAACTGATAGAAAACAGTACCTTACCACTCTCCTGCGATTTTATTCACGCTAACATTCGAATGCAAGTCGTTTTGGACTACTTTCTTTTTTGCTTCTTGCAAAACGCTCTGCAGAGCTCCGTGCACCTCTAGAACACGATAGGAGATGATTTCTGTACTGGCACAGTTTCTCCTTGCGAGACATAGTGGAAAAGCTTTTTGTTAGCTGTAGGCGACAAGAGACGCTAAAGACGAAGGTACGGCGCTCGCCCGAGCTAAGCGCCGGTCCTTGGCTTCTTTCGGCAGAAGCCGCGCTTCACCGACCGGCACACTCTTTGACCGGCACAATGCTCGAAGCGCCGAAGCCGCTTCTTCGCCTCCGGGAGCCGGAGAGGCGGCACCTTCCGAAGGAAACAACCAAGCCGAGCCACACTGGGATTGTGTGCACAGCTTGCAAACTGATAGAAAACAGTACCTTACCACTCTCCTGCGATTTTATTCACGCTAACATTCGAATGCAAGTCGTTTTGGACTACTTTCTTTTGCTTCTTGCAAAACGCTCTGCAGAGCTCTGTGCACCTCTAGAACACGATAGGAGATGATTTCTGTACTGGCACAGTTTCTCCTTGCGAGACATAGTGGAAAAGCTTTTTGCTTAGGTGTAGGCGACAAGAGACGCTAAAGACGAAGGTACGGCGCTCGCCGAGCTAAGCGCCGGTCCTGGCTTCTTTCGGCAGAAGCCGCGCTTCTGGAGCACACCGCGACCGGCACAATGCTCTTTGACGCGAAGAAGCCGCTTCTTCGCCTCCGGGAGCCGGAGAGAGCGGCACCTTCCGAAAGGCGAACAACCAAGCCGAGCCACACTGGGATTGTGTGCAGCTTGCAAACTGATAGAAAACAGTACCTTACCACTCTCCTGCGATTTTATTCACGCTAACATTCGAATGCAAGTCGTTTTGGACTACTTTCTTTGCTTCTTGCAAAACGCTCTGCAGAGCTCTGTGCACCTCTAGAACACGATAGGAGATGATTTCTGTACTGGCACAGTTTCTCCTTGCGAGACATAGTGGAAAAGCTTTTTGCTTAGCTGTAGGCGACAAGAGACGCTAAAGACGAAGGTACGGCGCTCGCCCGAGCTAAGCGCCGGTCCTTGGCTTCTTTCGGCAGAAGCCGCGCTTCGGAGCACACCGCGACCGGCACAATGCTCTTTGCGCGAAGAAGCCGCTTCTTCGCCTCCGGGAGCCGGAGAGAGCGGCACCTTCCGAAAGGCGAACAACCAAGCCGAGCCACACTGGGATTGTGTGCACAGCTTGCAAACTGATAGAAAACAGTACCTTACCACTCTCCTGCGATTTTATTCACGCTAACATTCGAATGCAAGTCGTTTTGGACTACTTTCTTTTGCTTCTTGCAAAACGCTCTGCAGAGCTCCGTGCACCTCTAGAACACGATAGGAGATGATTTCTCTGTACTGGCACAGTTTCTCCTTGCGAGACATAGTGGAAAAGCTTTTTGCTTAGCTGTAGGCGACAAGAGACGCTAAAGACGAAGGTACGGCGCTCGCCCGAGCTAAGCGCCGGTCCTTGGCTTCTTTCGGCAGAAGCCGCGCTTCTGAGCACACCGCGACCGGCACAGTGCTCTGCGACCGGCACAATGCTCTTTGCGCGAAGAAGCCGCTTCTTCGCCTCCGGGAGCCGGAGAGAGCGGCACCTTCCGAAAAACGAACAACCAAGCCGAGCCACACTGGGATTGTGTGCACAGCTTGCAAACTGATAGAAAACAGTACCTTACCACTCTCCTGCGATTTTATTCACGCTAACATTCGAATGCAAGTCGTTTTGGACTGCTTTCTTTTGCTTCTTGCAAAACGCTCTGCAGAGCCTTTGCACTTCTAGAACACGATAGGAGATGATTTCTGTACTGGCCTCAGTTTCTCCTTGCAAGACATAGACAGGAAAATCAAATTTTTGAAGTTTCAATGTAGGTGAGGTAAGAGAGACGCTAGTTGATGCTAAAGAATGTTCCATTCTGCCACTTTTGAGCCCAATAATTCATGCCTTGGTCCATTCAACTGCTTTCAAGCATCTAGACAAATTCAGCTGTGGTAACAGACAGCAACTTATCCCTGGGAAAAGTTTTCAATCCCATGACAAGGAACATCAAAGAAAAAAAATTCTTCGCCTAGCAAAACTGAGCAAAACGTTCAAATATGTAACAATCCAGAACTTCACTGGGATTGTGTGCACAGTTTGCTGCTTCTAGAAAACAGTTTGTCCCTTTTTCATCACTCTTTGCGACAACCTTCTGCCTGACACAATGGCAAGGATTTTATCTTTCTTTTCCAACCAGAAAACGCTCTGCAGCCATTGATTCTGGATGTCTCTGAACACTTTTAGGGATGGATTCTGTAGGCACAGTTCTGAAATAAGAGGGACAATTTTTTTTCTCCTTATCCTTGCTTGTCTGGCCTCAATACACAATTTGACACCCTGCCAATGGTGAAACCTAACCCCAGTATTTCTGTCCAAATTTGTGCTTCTTTGTCTGTCTCAACTTTCAAAATGCTCTTTCTAAACCACATCTCAGATATGTATTGTAAAGAAAAATTAGAAGAAGTTTTTTTTTCCTTCACCCATAAAAACTTTGAAAATTTTCTAAACAAATCAAATCTTCAAACCATTGGTATAAGATAATTGCTTCAAGAAATCTTTGAACAAAAGGAAAAGGAAATTCTTTCCTTTTAGATTTTGTTGAAAAGCTTTTTCTATCAAAACAGTTTAAAACAGACCCAGGTAATCTGAGAAGCTTACTTTATTCAGGAAAAAATTTCAAAAACCTGTGGAAATTCAGGTTCTGAACCTTTTCTTTGTCTCTGAAGAAAAACGCTATGTGCATTCTTCCAAGGGCACCTCTAGAACACATCTGACTTCAAGTCCTTTCCACCTTGTATCATAGGGGGTGGTTCAAACTGGAATGCATAGGAGTTTTCAATTTTAACAAAAAAATTGTGACCTTTTGAAACTAAAAAAGAAATGCAAGAGAACAGCAGTGCTTAAGCCCAGCCCAGAAAGTACAACTAAAATGTGTCTAACCTTTCAAAAGGTCTTTTGGGGGTAGACAGATATTAATGACCTTAAAAGTAGATGTAGAAAGACTTGTCTTTTTGGAAAAACTTTGTGGAAACTGAACTAGTTAAAATAAAAAAATAAAGAAAAAAAAAAAACCTCCCCAAAAAAAAAACAAAAAAAAAAGAGAACCAAAATGAAAAAAAAAAAAAAAAAAAAAAACCAAATTTTCCTAAACCCAAAACAAAACAAAAAAAAAACAAAAACAAAAAAAAAAAAAACCCCAAACCAACCAAAACAAAAAATTCAAACAACCAATGCAAGTCGTTTTGGACTAATGTTTCTTTTGCTTCTTTTTTTGAAACAACTCTGCATAGTAGATCTCCACGCACCTCTAGAACACGATATAATGATTTCTGACATTCTCTGATTGCTGCTGGGTTGTTCACTGCAAGCAATATAGATTCTCCACTAGCTTTCACATAAAACAGTGTCAGGTAGTTTTGAAACTAAATCTGGAATGAATAAAAACTTCTTTATACCCAAACAACGATTAGGAAATATCAAAACCAAAGCTCAATAGTAGGTAATGAGAGCTTTGCACTCAAAAATGGATGATGAGTATTTACTTTTTTTTCTTTGAATGTTGTTGCAATTGTAAACCAGAACTAATTTAAAATAGGTAAAAAACCCAGAAAAAGTAGATAAAAAAATTTCTGTCATCAAAATTTTTCAAATTAAGCTTTGCTGAGCCTTTTTGAATTGAAAAGAGTTGTAAAACGCTAGAAAGATATCCTGTTTTCCTAAATTTGATGGAGATGAATTATGTATCAAAAACTTGCGAGATTTCCATCTTTTTGGCACTTATAAAACCAAAATTTAAAAAAACTAAAGACTAAAATAAAACTGAAAACTTTGTTTGTCCTGAATTTTTTCAAGTCTGCTGCCAAGAAAAATAATGTTGCTGGATGATCTTTTTTGACGCTTCTTGAAAGGAGGAACTTTTGATAGTCTTGAGAGAAGAGGAATGATGTGCCTGAGCCATCCATTGTGCAAAATCCAAAGGATGCCAACCAAACAAGTGCACAGCTTTCCGATGTTTTAAAACTGGACCTGCCAAAACTCAATGCTTTCTTCATAACCACATGGAATGGAAAAGCTCGTGATAGCCAGACAAAGGACACACCTGCTCCCTGAAAAAAGACAGGGATTGATTTCTACCAAAAATAGTTGCCCACAGCAATATGAGTTTGTTTTCTTCCCTTCATTTTTTTTATTGTCAAAATGGAACCAGAGAAAGTCAATCTCCTGCAGGATAAAATGGGATTAAGGTACTGCTGTTCTCCATCAGCTAAAGCGAGATTTGGTATTTTGCTTAGTTAGAGTTAAATGAGTCTAAAGTCCAGCTATTATCTGTATCATATACCTACCTGAATTTAAGTGAGAAAATGACATTGAAATTCACTTAAAAATTTATTAAAAAAAAAAAACAAACAAATAAAACTATGAAAAGGTCTTCTTCTGATGAGATTGGTGAAAGTGACAGAGAAAAATAACACTTGTTAACCTGTTAGAACTGCAAATCTTGCATCACCCCACATTTTTATTCAAAATAGTATTTTTTTAGTCCTGAATTCTGAACAGCAAAATATCATCATCACAATGCCTGACCAGGGAGACTATATAAAAAAAATCAAATCAAATTTCAGGCTTAATTATAGCAATACAAATTAAAATGTATTGTCCTCTTTCATAGCCGACAGGCAATAAAAAATCATTACTTGAGCTGGCATTTATGAGAAAAAAAAAGTTAGGTACTCTAATTTCAAATGAATAGGAGCAAGAAGAATTAATTGAAACCCATTCTGATCTCCATTTTATAAAATAAAAAAAATGGCATTGCTTCTTATATTTTTTTTGCCTGATGATTTTAAAATTGCAGAACCAGTGTACCCATGTTTTCTGTCACAGTAAAAAAAGCATCAATATTGTTATCCGAAATTTTCTGAACAACAAGCCGAGACTGGAGCATGGGATTAAGCTTTTTATTAAGCTTGCTAATCAACATATGATGAAAACAGGAACTCCATCAATCTTGCAGCCATTTTATTCACGCTAAAAAATGTTCAAGTCGTTTTGGACATGGCTTTCTTTTGAATTTGAAAAAGACAATCTGCAGATTTTTGTGCACCTATTATTAACCCCATTATATGTTTAAGATTATTTTTCTAGTTGATTTTTGTTGGTTTTGTTTTTTTTTTTTTTCTGTACATAGTGAGGTAGTTTTTGCAGGTGTAAATGATGCAAGACAAGCTAAAGACCAGGTTTATGGTACGTTGCTCCTCTCCAGATTTTCTGGCCACAGTCTTTCCTATTAAAAACCTCCATCTCTAGAGGAAAATGTAGAAGGCAAATGCCCATTAAAATGTTGCTGCCTGCTCTATCAAATAGAGTCATTTAATTGCATCAAGGGACTATCTAACTGATGCACTAAAATGATAAAGCTCCAACAAAGCCCATTTCACAAACATTATGTTGTTAAGCACATTGCAAACTGATAGAAAACAGTACCTTTGCAAGATTTTTACACTTTTGCCATTTTATTCACGCTAACATTGCACCAAAGTTTGAACATTTTCAACTTTTCAGAATTTGAATAATTTTTGTTGTTGAGTTGTTTTATCACTAGAGCTCCACTGTTTTCTTTAGAACACGATAGGAGATGATTTCTGTACTTTCAATGAATTCTCCTTTGTGATGACATATGAACAAAAAGATTTTTTTTAGTGTGACAGTGAATAAGAGACGCTTAAAGACAATGTTCGGCATGAAATCAAGAACTGCCCATCCTATAACTTCTTTCGGCAGAAGCTGCTTTTTTAACTGTTAGTTCACTACGTGCTGCATGTCTTGGCCCGGCACAATGCTTTTTGCGCGAAGAAGCCACTTCCACTGCATCAGGAGGGTCTATAACCTGGAGAGCTAGCACCTTTCCAAAAGGCGAACAACCAAGCCGAGCCACACTGGGATTGTGTGCACAGCTTGCAAACTGATAGAAAACAGTACCTTACCACTCTCCTGCGATTTTATTCACGCTAACTGCATTTTGAACAATGCAAAGAATGCAAGTCGTTTTGGACTACTTTCTTTTGCTTCCTGCAAAACGCTCTGCAGAATGACAGTGCACCTCTAGAACAAAATAGGAGATGATTTCTTAAAAGGCACAGTTTTCCTTGTTAGATCATAGTGGAAAAGTACTTTTTAACAAGCTTAGAAATTAAAAGACAAGAGACGAGGAAAACATGATCGTAAAATCTGCGGCGCTCGCCCGAGCTCAAAATCAATATGTTCATGGCAATTTTTCACCAGTGCAGAAACCCTCTGTTAACATTGAGATGCAAACCGCGACCGGCACAATGCTCTTTGCACTTTGAAAGAGATAATTCTCTATCCGGGTTGCCATCAGAGAATGGACCTTCCGAAAAGGCGAACAACCAAGCCGAGCCACACTGGGATTGTGTGCACAGCTTGCAAACTGATAGAAAACAGTACCTTACCACTTCTCCTGCGATTTTATTCACGCTAACATTCAATGCAAGTCGTTTTGGACTACTTTCTTTGCTTCTTGCAAAACGCTCTGCAGAGCCTGTGCACCTCTAGAACACGATAGGAGATGATTTCTGTACTGGCACAGTTTCTCCTTTTGCGAGACATAGTGGAAAAGCTTTTTGCTTAGGTGTAGGCGACAAGAAAATTTTAAAAAGTCTCAGGTAATAACGGCGCTCGCCTCCAGCATAGCTTTGATTTACGCCGGTCCCTTTTTTTTTCGGAAGAAAATGCTTTCTAGCACACCGCGACCGGCACAATTTCTTTTTGCTTTGAAGATCTGCTTCTTCGCCTCCGGCCGGAGAGAGAAATTTGATTCTCTAAAAACAACCAAGCCGAGCCACACTGGGATTGTGTGCACAGCTTGCAAACTGATAGAAAACAGTACCTTACCACTCTCCTGCGATTTTATTCACGCTAACATTCGAATGCAAGTCGTTTTGGACTACTTTTTTTGCTTCTTGCAAAACGCTCTGCAGAGCTCTGTGCACCTCTAGAACACGATAGGAGATGATTTCTGTACTGGCACAGTTTCTCCTTTTGACATAAGTGGAAAAGCTTTTTGCTTAGGTGTAGGCGACAAGAGACGCTAAAGACGAAGGTACGGCGCTCGCCTGAGCTAAGCGCCGGTCCCTGGCTTCTTTTCGGCAGAAGCCGCGCTTCCCTTGTTAGCACAGTGCTCACCGATTGTTAACAATGCTCTTTTCTTCAGAAAAGCTGCTTCTTCGCCTCCGGGAGCCGGAGAGCAGCACAAACCCTTCCGAAAGGCGAACAATCAAAATCAAGCCGAGCCACACTGGGATTGTGTGCACAGCTTGCAAACTGATAGAAAACAGTACCTTACCACTCTCCTGCGATTTTATTCACGCTAACATTCGAATGCAAGTCGTTTTGGACTACTTTCTTTTGCTTCTTGCAAAACGCTCTGCAGAGCTCCGTGCACCTCTAGAACACGATAGGAGATGATTTCTGTACTGGCACAGTTTCTCCTTGCGAGACATAGTGGAAAAGCTTTTTGCTTAGGTGTAGGCGACAAGAGACGCTAAAGACGAAGGTACGGCGCTCCCCGAGCTAAGCGCCGGTCCCTGGCTTCTTTCGCAGAAGCCGCGCTTCGAGCACACCGCGACCGGCACAATGCTCTTTTGCCGCACAATGCTCTTTGCGCGAAGAAGCCTTCTTCGCCTCCGGGAGCCGGAGAGAGGGCACCTTCCGAAAGGCGAACAACCAAGCCGAGCCACACTGGGATTGTGTGCACAGCTTGCAAACTGATAGAAAACAGTACCTTACCACTCTCCTGCGATTTTATTCACGCTAACATTCGAATGCAAGTCGTTTTGGACTACTTTCTTTTGCTTCTTGCAAAACGCTCTGAAGAGCTCTGTGCACCTCTAGAACACGATAGGAGATGATTTCTGTACTGGCACAGTTTCTCCTTGCGAGACATAGTGGAAAAGCTTTTTGCTTAGGTGTAGGCGACAAGAGACGCTAAAGACGAAGGTACGGCGCTCGCCCGAGCTAAGCGCCGGTCCCTGGCTTCTTCGGCAGCCGCGCGCGCACCGCGACCGGCACAGCACACACACCGCGACCGGCACAATGCTCTTTGCGCGAAGAAGCCGCTTCTTCGCCTCCGGGAGCCGGAGAGAGCGGCACCTTCCGAAAGGCGAACAACCAAGCCGAGCCACACTGGGATTGTGTGCACAGCTTGCAAACTGATAGAAAACAGTACCTTACCACTCTCCTGCGATTTTATTCACGCTAACATTCGAATGCAAGTCGTTTTGGACTACTTTCTTTTGCTTCTTGCAAAACGCTCTGCAGAGCTCTGTGCACCCTCTAGAACACGATAGGAGATGATTTCTGTACTGGCACAGTTTCTCCTTGCGAGACATAGTGGAAAAGCTTTTTGCTTAGCTGTAGGCGACAAGAGACGCTAAAGACGAAGGTACGGCACTCGCCCGAGCTAAGCGCCGGTCCTTGGCTTCTTTTCGGCAGAAGCCGCGCTTCGAGCACACCGCGACCGGCACAGTGCTCTGCGACCGGCACAATGCTCTGCGCGAAGAAGCCGCTTCTTCGCCTCCGGGAGCCGGAGAGAGCGGCACCTTCCGAAAGGCGAACAACCAAGCCGAGCCACACTGGGATTGTGTGCACAGCTTGCAAACTGATAGAAAACAGTACCTTACCACACTCCTGCGATTTTATTCACTCTAATATTCGAATGCAAGCACTTTTGGACAACTGCCTTTTCCTTCGCTAGTGGTCGGTTACAAGATCTGCAGCACCTTTGCAGCTTCCTGGGTTTTGATGTGGCAGCCACATGCTGCTCTCCGTCCTCCTCAGATCCACCACTTCAAGCTGAGACAGGAAAGATCAAATTCTTGTGAAGTCTCTCAGCAAGGTAACAGTTGATGTTATGAATGTTCCATTCTGCCACTTTTGAGGAATTCAATAATTCATGCCTTGGTACCATTCAACTGCTTTCAAGCATCTAGACAAATTCAGCTGTGGTAACAGACAGCAACTTATCCCTGGGAAAAGTCTCCAATCCCATGACAAGGAACATCAAAGAAAAAACCCTATTCTAGCAAAACTGAGCAAAACGTTCAAATATGTACTGATCCAGAACTTCCTTAGGTAGGATAATGCACAGTTTGCTGCTTCTGGGAAGGCTCGTGTCCCTTATCCCTTTTGCCGACACAGTCTGCCTGACACAATGGCAGGGATGAGATATCTGGGAATTCCAACCAGAGAAGGCCAAGTGCAGCCATTGATTCACTCCACTTTGGGATGGATAAAGCACAGTTCTGAAATAAGAGGGACAATTTTTTCTCCTTATCCTTGCTTGTCTGGCCTCCATACAGTTGGACACCCTGCCAATGAGGTGAAACCTAACCCCAGTATTTCTGTCCAAATTTGTGCTTCTTTCTGTCATCAACTGCATGCTCTGTCTAAACCACATCTCTACAGAAATGTATTAGAAGAAAATTAGAAGAAGTTTTTTTTTTTCCTTCACCCACATAAACTTTGAAAATTTTCTAAACCACATCAACTCTTCAAACCATTGGTATAAGATAATTGCTTCAAGAAATCTTTGAGAAAAAAAAAAAGTAACCCTATTCTTTCCTTTAGCATTTTGTTGATTTTTTTTTTCTATCACTCTCCAGTTTACAACCTGAACCCAGGTAATCTGAGAAGCTTACTTATTAGTAGGAAAAATAGAAAACCTGTGGAAATTCAGGTTCTGAACCTTCTGGATGTCTCTGAAGAGGTTGATATGTGCGATGGTTCTTCCAAGGGCTCCAATAGGTGTACATCTGACTTCAAGTCCTGTAGCCACCTTTGTATCATAGGGGTGGTTGGGGTGGAATGCTTTGTATGGAGTTTTTACAAATTCTAACAAAATTTTTGTGTGACCTGAAAGAAAACGAGAACTCTGCAAGAGAACAGCAGTGCTTAAGCCCAGAAAGTACAACTAAAATGTGTCTAACCTTTCAAAAGGTCTTTTGGGGGTAGAAGACAGATATTAATGACCTTAAAAGTAGATGTAGAAAGACTTGTCTTTTGGAAAAACTTTGTGGAAACCGCCTAGTTTAAAATAAAGAAATAAAGAAATAAAACCAAAACCTCCCCCAAAAAAAAAAAACAAACAAAAAAAGAGAACCAAAGGAAAAGGAAAAAAAAAAAAAAACCAAACCAAATCAAAAAAAACCCAAACAAAAACAAAAAGCCAAACCAAAGAAAAAAAAAAAACCCCAAACCAACCAAACACAAAACAAACAACCAAAACCAGTTAAATTCTTTTTTCTGTGAAACAGCTGTACTTCATAGTATCTCCACGGGCACTCCTTATAATGTGGACATTCTCTGATTGCTGCTGGGTTGTTCACTGCAAGCAATATAGATTCTCCACTAGCTTTCACATAAAACAGTGTCAGGTAGTTTTGAAACTAAATCTGGAATGAATAAAAACGCTCTGTATACCCGCAACGATTAGGAAAATATCAAAACTCAGCTCAATAGTAGGTTAATGAGCTACAACAAATGTGATGAGTATTTACTTTTGTTTTCTTTGAATGTTGTGCAATTGTAAACCAGAACTAATTTAAAATAGGTACAAAACCCAGGAAAAAGTAGATAAAGAAATATCAGCAAAATTTTAAAATGAAGCTTTGCGAGCCTTGAGAATTGAAAAGAGTTGTATTTCTAGAAAGATATCCTGTTTTCCTAAATTTGGATGTGAATTATCTAAAAACCTCATTTCCATCTTTCTTTACATACTTCATTTAGACTAGGCTAGGCTCTGGGTAGGCCTGTTTGTAGAAGTTTTGGTCCTGCTGCCAAGAAAATAATGTTGCTGGATGATCTTGAGGAAGGAGGAACTTTTGATAGTCTTGAGAGAAGAGGAATGATGTGCCTGAGCACATCCCAGAAATCCCAAAAGATTGAGGATGCCAACCAAGCACGTGCTATTCCTCCCGATGTTTTAAAGTCTGGACCTGCCAAAACTCAATGCTCTCTTCATAACCACATGGAATGCTCGTGATAGCCAGACAAAGGACACCTGCTCCCTGAAAAGACAGGGATTGATTTCTACCAAAAGTAGTTGCCCACAGCAATATGAGTTTGTTCTGCCTGTCATGGTTTTTTATTGTCATCAAATGGAACCAGAGAAAGTCAATCTCCTGCAGGATAAAATGGGATTAAGGTACTGCTGTTCTCCATCAGCTAAAGGATTTGGTATTACTGTTAGAGTTAAATGAGTCTAAAGTCCAGCTATTATCTGTATCATATACCTGGAATTTAAGTGAGAAAAAATGACATTGAAATTCACTTAAAAATTTATTAAAAAAAAACAAACAACAAATAAAACTATGATAAGGTCTTCTTCTGATGAGATTGGTGAAAGTGACAGAGAGAAAATAACACTTGTTAACCTGTTAGAACTGCAAATCTTGCATCACCCGTCACATTACTCTGGCCAAAATAGTATTTTTGTAGTCCTGAATTCTGAACAGCAAAATATCATCATCACAATGCCTGACCAGGGAGACTATATAAAAATCAAATCAAATCAAATTTCAGGCTTAATTATAGCAATACAAATTAAAATGTATTGTCCTCTTTCATAGCCGAAGGCAATAAAGCATCACTTGAAGTGGCATTTATGAGAAAAAAACAGTTAGGTACTCTAATTTCAAATGAATAGGAGCAAGAAGAATTACTGAAACCCATTCTGATCTCCATTTTATAAAATAAAAGTGTGGCATTGCTTTTATATTTTTATTGCCTGATGATTTTAAAATTGCAGAACCAGTGTACCCATGTTTCTGTCACAGTAAAAAAAAGCATCAATATTGTTATACCTTCTCTGAGTGACATGCTTAGACTGGAGCATGTGCTAATAAGCTTTTTATTAAGCGTATGCTAATCAACATATGATGATTGAATGGAACTCCATCAATCTTGCAGCCATTTTCTCTGTGAAAAAATGTTCTTTAGGACATGGCTGGGAGAGGAATTTGGAAAAGACAATCTGCAGATTTTTAAAAACCTATTATTATTACCCCATTATATGTTTAAGAGTTACTTTTTCTAGTTGATTTTTGTTGGGTTTTGTTTTTTTTTTTTCTGTACACATATGAGGTAGTATTTGCAGAAAAGCAAATGATGCAAGACAAGCTACTTTCCAGGTTTATGGTACGTTGCTCCTCTCCAGATTTTCTGGCCACAGTCTTTCCTATTAAAAACCTCCATCTCTAGAGGAAAATGTAGAAGGCAAATGCCCATTAAAATGTTGCTGCCTGCTCTATCAAATAGAGTCATTTAATTGCATCAAGTGACTATCTAACTGATGCACTAAAATGATAAAGCTCCAGTAGAGCCTCCATTTCACAAACATCTATGTTGTTAATCACACACCCTTAATAAGATGCACCCTATATGTCTTTTGCAAGATTTTTACACTTTTTGCCATTTTGGATTACACGAGATTGCACCAAAGTTTGAACATTGTTCAACTTTTCAGAATTTGAATAATTTTTGTTGTTGAGTTGTTTTATCACTAGGAGTCCACTGTTTTCTTTTATTACTTCACAGGAGTTAATATCAAAGAAACTTTCAATGAATGCTCTTTTGTGATGGAACTGAAATGAACAGAAAAGATACATTTGCTGTGTGACAGTGAATACTGTCACATTTCTTATGTCTACAATGTTCGGCATGAAATCAAGAACTGCCCACATCATGTATAACTAATCTAACAATTCTGCCCTTTTAACTGTTAGTTCACTACGTGCTGCATGTCTTGGCTGACTTTTAATATTACACCAATACTCACCACTGCATCAGGAGGGTCTATAACCTGTTGGCTCTAGCAGGCCAATTCCAGTGCTGAAGGTGTAGATGACTCCCATTCTTTTGAACACCAGGTGCCTGAATCCCACCTTACTCACAGTGCAAACAGCAAAGCTAGGAACCCATAGAGCATTTTCTACTTAAAAGAGATGTCAGTCCTAAAGTTCTAGGCAGGGAATGACAGCATCACTCTCATGGTTAAAATTCAAGCTAGTTCTTAAAAGATGCACTGTTTTGGTAGTTATGATCAAATCTA
This sequence comes from Emberiza elegans, assembly GCA_024865655.1. Taxonomy (NCBI): domain Eukaryota; kingdom Metazoa; phylum Chordata; class Aves; order Passeriformes; family Fringillidae; genus Emberiza; species Emberiza elegans. Next base: position 10,221 of record JALJVW010002482.1, on the reverse strand, counting down.
AGTAGTACTGGAATTAACATAACAAGCCTCAGAAATTAAAAGACACTGAGACGAGGAAAACATGCAGCGTAAAATCTGCCTTGTAACAATATTTAATCAAAATCAATATGTTCATGTCAATTTTTCACCAGTGCAGATTTAACCCTCTGTTAACATTGAGATGCTACAGCTTAAGCAGTGCGAAGTAGGAGCCTGCCTTTCCCACTTTGAAAGAGATAATCTCTATCCAGGTTGTACCATCATATGAATGGACCTGTGTAAACATTGACGCATCATTAATTGTAGGTGGTGATTTTAGCCTTCTAATAGTCTTCTATAAAGCCAAGCAAAATAATGTCAGTCAGTGAAGTGAAACCTTTCTTTCATTTTCAAACCAAAGCCATTGTTTACAAAATAAAATTTGCATGCATCACAGCAGTGGAGAGAAGTGTTTTTGAAAGGGTGAATTTTATCTGCTTGGAAAATATTTTTCCATGGAAAGCATTTTCTAGGTGATTTACAGTGCTTTTTCTTCAAAGCAGAACAAAATAAAAATGCTGAAGAGCTCATTCTATTTCCAAAGTAGACTTCTTGAAGATGGGAGAAGTAAGGGGAAGAAATCAAATTTGATTCTCTAAAAAATTACAGGGAGACGTTAAAAAATTTCCAGCAAAAGTCTCAGTAGCAATAACAAACTACACTCTCATCTCCAGCATAAGATTTGAGAGCAGGAGGAAGAAGGGTAATTTTTATGCCCAGCTACCTAGAAGGCTGTCATGGTCTAAAATACTCAGATCTCAAAGAAGTACTCAGCTTTTAGTCACTCCTCATCACAAAACATCTGTTATTCATGATTCTGCCTCATGATTTAGAAGCCAAATGGCTAGTAGGAGATTTAAGTACAGCCACTTGGATCTGGCTGACTAAATTTGAAAATTACTTCTGAAATTATACGTGTTTCTTCTGAGACCATCCTTGTTATAGCTCACTCATATAGACAGTCATCTGTTCTTCAGAAAATCTGAGTGATGTATAAAGAGTTTTGCAGAAGGTGGAAAACCCTTTTCCCTTAAGGTTTTAATCGAAAAGAGTAGTAGAATTCTTGTTCCTAAAAAACCAAATTTTGAGTAGTTGAAAATGCACAATGTAAAGGATGGCCAGCACCGTGGATGCTCCAGCAGGCTCTGATTGCTCTCAACTACCCTCTTCTTACAACCTCCTTCCCAATATCTCCTTCTCCCCATCTCTTTCTCCCTCCAGGGCTGCCCTGGCCACAGGAGCACACCTGATTGTTAACTTTATGCTTCTCTGCAAGTGGTCAAGAACTTTCTCTGGAGTTTGGCAGGGAGGAGGTGCTACTGGCAGCATAATCCCAACACAGCCATGCTAAGCTCATCCCCGAATCATGGCCCCACACTTACCACCTCACTGCCACTTTGAGTACTCCCTGCAGGCCCAGGAAATTCCTCTGACTGCACGGAGCTCCGTTCAGCAGCACTCCTTCAGAGGCATGCTGTGACTCTGCCAGCACCTTGGAGAAGAGGAGGAAGGAAACTCTTAGACCACTGCATCAACTAACTCTCAGGAAAAGGGTTAATTGGTGACCTGTTGCACCCTTAATTAGCAGCCTATGAGAAGCTTCTCCGGGAGCATCCAGCACTTTACTCCTGCTCCCCCTTTCGCGTCCTTTGTACTTTTTGTAAAATGTAAGACTTTAGAGAGAGGGTTTTCCAGAGGAATATTACACCGAAGGACAGTTGCAGGGTGGTCAGACTGTCCATGGACTGCTGGTAAACACCTTCTGACAAGAGCATTGTATAAAATAACCCTTTATAATTTCCAACTAACAGAAGCCGCGGTTCGAGCACACACCGCTACCGGCACACTGCTCTGCGACCGGCACAATGCTCTTTTTAGCGCGAAGAAGCTTCTTCTTCTCCGGGGAGCCGGAGAGAGCGGCACCTTCCGAAAGGCGAACAACCAAGCCGAGCCACACTGGGATTGTGTGCACACAGCTTGCAAACTGATAGAAAACAGTACCTTACCACTCTCCTGCGATTTTATTCACGCTAACATTCGAATGCAAGTCGTTTTGGACTACTTTCTTTTGCTTCTTGCAAAACGCTCTGCAGAGCTCTGTGCACCTCTAGAACACGATAGGAGATGATTTCTGTACTGGCACAGTTTCTCCTTGCGAGACATAGTGGAAAAGCTTTTTGCTTAGCTGTAGGCGACAAGAGACGCTAAAGACGAAGGTACGGCGCTCGCCCGAGCTAAGCGCCGGTCCCTGGCTTCTTTCGGCAGAAGCCGCGCTTCGAGCACACCGCGACCGGCACAATGCTCTTTGCGCGAAGAAGCCGCTTCTTCGCCTCCGGGAGCCGGAGAGAGCGGCACCTTCCGAAAGGCGAACAACCAAGCCGAGCCACACTGGGATTGTGTGCACAGCTTGCAAACTGATAGAAAACAGTACCTTACCACTCTCCTGCGATTTTATTCACGCTAACATTCGAATGCAAGTCGTTTTGGACTACTTTCTTTTGCTTCTTGCAAAACGCTCTGCAGAGCTCTGTGCACCTCTAGAACACGATAGGAGATGATTTCTGTACTGGCACAGTTTCTCCTTGCGAGACATAGTGGAAAAGCTTTTTGCTTAGCTGTAGGCGACAAGAGACGCTAAAGACGAAGGTACGGCGCTCGCCCGAGCTAAGCGCCGGTCCCTGGCTTCTTTCGGCAGAAGCCGCGCTTCGAGCACACCGCGACCGGCACAATGCTCTTTGCGCGAAGAAGCCGCTTCTTCGCCTCCGGGAGCCGGAGAGAGCGGCACCTTCCGAAAGGCGAACAACCAAGCCGAGCCACACTGGGATTGTGTGCACAGCTTGCAAACTGATAGAAAACAGTACCTTACCACTCTCCTGCGATTTTATTCACGCTAACATTCGAATGCAAGTCGTTTTGGACTACTTTCTTTTGCTTCTTGCAAAACGCTCTGCAGAGCTCTGTGCCTCTAGAACACGATAGGAGATGATTTCTGTACTGGCACAGTTTCTCCTTGCGAGACATAGTGGAAAAGCTTTTTGCTTAGCTGTAGGCGACAAGAGACGCTAAAGACGAAGGTACGGCGCTCGCCCGAGCTAAGCGCCGGTCCCTGGCTTCTTTCGGCAGAAGCCGCGCTTCGAGCACACCGCGACCGGCACAATGCTCTTTGCGCGAAGAAGCCGCTTCTTCGCCTCCGGGAGCCGGAGAGAGCGGCACCTTCCGAAAGGCGAACAACCAAGCCGAGCCACACTGGGATTGTGTGCACAGCTTGCAAACTGATAGAAAACAGTACCTTACCACTCTCCTGCGATTTTATTCACGCTAACATTCGAATGCAAGTCGTTTTGGACTACTTTCTTTTGCTTCTTGCAAAACGCTCTGCAGAGCTCTGTGCACCTCTAGAACACGATAGGAGATGATTTCTGTACTGGCACAGTTTCTCCTTGCGAGACATAGTGGAAAAAGCTTTTTGCTTAGCTGTAGGCGACAAGAGACGCTAAAGACGAAGGTTTCGCCCGAGCTAAGCGCCGGTCCCTGGCTTCTTTCGGCAGAAGCCGCGCTTAGAAAACAATGCCGCGCTTGGCACACCGCGACCGAGCACACCGCGACCGGCACAATGCTCTTTGCGCGAAGAAAAAGCTTCTTCGCCTCCGGGAGCCGGAGAGCGGCACCTTCCGAAGGCGAACAACCAAGCCGAGCCACACTGGGATTGTGTGCACAGCTTGCAAACTGATAGAAAACAGTACCTTACCACTCTCCTGCGATTTTATTCACGCTAACATTCGAATGCAAGTCGTTTTGGACTACTTTCTTTTGCTTCTTGCAAAACGCTCTGCAGAGCTCTGTGCACCTCTAGAACACGATAGGAGATGATTTCTGTACTGGCACAGTTTCTCCTTGCGAGACATAGTGGAAAAGCTTTTTGCTTAGCTGTAGGCGACAAGAGACGCTAAAGACGAAGGTACGGCGCTCGCCCGAGCTAAGCGCCGGTCCTTGGCTTCTTTCGGCAGAAGCCGCGCTTCGGAGCACACCGCGACCGGCACAGTGCTCTGCGACCGGCACAATGCTCTGCGCGAAGAAGCCGCTTCTTCGCCTCCGGGAGCCGGAGAGAGCGGCACCTTCCGAAAGGCGAACAACCAAGCCGAGCCACACTGGGATTGTGTGCACAGCTTGCAAACTGATAGAAAACAGTACCTTACCACACTCCTGCGATTTTATTCACTCTAATATTCGAATGCAAGCACTTTTGGACAACTGCCTTTTCCTTCGCTAGTGGTCGGTTACAAGATCTGCAGCACCTTTGCAGCTTCCTGGGTTTTGATGTGGCAGCCACATGCTGCTCTCCGTCCTCCTCAGATCCACCACTTCAAGCTGAGACAGGAAAGATCAAATTCTTGTGAAGTCTCTCAGCAAGGTAACAGTTGATGTTATGAATGTTCCATTCTGCCACTTTTGAGGAATTCAATAATTCATGCCTTGGTACCATTCAACTGCTTTCAAGCATCTAGACAAATTCAGCTGTGGTAACAGACAGCAACTTATCCCTGGGAAAAGTCTCCAATCCCATGACAAGGAACATCAAAGAAAAACCCTATTCTAGCAAAACTGAGCAAAACGTTCAAATATGTACTGATCCAGAACTTCCTTAGGTAGGATAATGCACAGTTTGCTGCTTCTGGGAAGGCTCGTGTCCCTTATCCCTTTTGCCGACACAGTCTGCCTGACACAATGGCAGGGATGAGATATCTGGGAATTCCAACCAGAGAAGGCCAAGTGCAGCCATTGATTCACTCCACTTTGGGATGGATAAAGCACAGTTCTGAAATAAGAGGGACAATTTTTTCTCCTTATCCTTGCTTGTCTGGCCTCCATACAGTTGGACACCCTGCCAATGAGGTGAAACCTAACCCCAGTATTTCTGTCCAAATTTGTGCTTCTTTGTCTGTCATCAACTGCATGCTCTGTCTAAACCACATCTCTACAGAAATGTATTAGAAGAAAATTAGAAGAAGTTTTTTTTCTTTCCTTCACCCACATAAACTTTGAAAATTTTCTAAACCACATCAACTCTTCAAACCATTGGTATAAGATAATTGCTTCAAGAAATCTTTGAGAAAAAAGTAACCCTATTCTTTCCTTTAGCATTTTGTTGATTTTTTTTTTTTATCACTCTCCAGTTTACAACCTGAACCCAGGTAATCTGAGAAGCTTACTTATTAGTAGGAAAAATAGAAAACCTGTGGAAATTCAGGTTCTGAACCTTCTGGATGTCTCTGAAGAGGTTGATATGTGCGATGGTTCTTCCAAGGGCTCCAATAGGTGTACATCTGACTTCAAGTCCTGTAGCCACCTTGTATCATAGGGGTGGTTGGGGTGGAATGCTTTGTATGGAGTTTTTACAAATTCTAACAAAATTTTTGTGTGACCTGAAAGAAAACGAGAACTCTGCAAGAGAACAGCAGTGCTTAAGCCCAGAAAGTACAACTAAAATGTGTCTAACCTTTCAAAAGGTCTTTTGGGGGTAGAAGACAGATATTAATGACCTTAAAAGTAGATGTAGAAAGACTTGTCTTTTTGGAAAAACTTTGTGGAAACCGCCTAGTTAAAATAAAGAAATAAAGAAATAAAACCAAAACCTCCCCAAAAAAAAACAAACAAACAAAAGAGAACCAAAGGAAAAGGAAAAAAAAAATAAAACAAAACCAAATCAAAAACCCCAAACAAAACAAAAAGCCAAACCAAAGAAAAAACAAAACCCCAAACCAACCAAACACAAAACAAACAACCAAAACCAGTTAAATTCTTTTTTTCTGTGAAACAGCTGTACTTCATAGTATCTCCACGGGCACTCCTTATAATGTGGACATTCTCTGATTGCTGCTGGGTTGTTCACTGCAAGCAATATAGATTCTCCACTAGCTTTCACATAAAACAGTGTCAGGTAGTTTTGAAACTAAATCTGGAATGAATAAAAAACGCTCTGTATACCCGCAACGATTAGGAAAATATCAAAACTCAGCTCAATAGTAGGTTAATGAGCTACAACAAATGTGATGAGTATTTACTTTTGTTTTCTTTGAATGTTGTGCAATTGTAAACCAGAACTAATTTAAAATAGGTACAAAACCCAGGAAAAAAGTAGATAAAGAAATATCAGCAAAATTTTTAAAATGAAGCTTTGCGAGCCTTGAGAATTGAAAAGAGTTGTATTTCTAGAAAGATATCCTGTTTTCCTAAATTTGGATGTGAATTATCTAAAAACCTCATTTCCATCTTTCTTTACATACTTCATTTAGACTAGGCTAGGCTCTGGGTAGGCCTGTTTGTAGAAGTTTTGGTCCTGCTGCCAAGAAAATAATGTTGCTGGATGATCTTGAGGAAGGAGGAACTTTTGATAGTCTTGAGAGAAGAGGAATGATGTGCCTGAGCACATCCCAGAAATCCCAAAAGATTGAGGATGCCAACCAAGCACGTGCTATTCCTCCCGATGTTTTAAAGTCTGGACCTGCCAAAACTCAATGCTCTCTTCATAACCACATGGAATGCTCGTGATAGCCAGACAAAGGACACCTGCTCCCTGAAAAAGACAGGGATTGATTTCTACCAAAAGTAGTTGCCCACAGCAATATGAGTTTGTTCTGCCTGTCATGGTTTTTTATTGTCATCAAATGGAACCAGAGAAAGTCAATCTCCTGCAGGATAAAATGGGATTAAGGTACTGCTGTTCTCCATCAGCTAAAGGATTTGGTATTACTGTTAGAGTTAAATGAGTCTAAAGTCCAGCTATTATCTGTATCATATACCTGGAATTTAAGTGAGAAAAAATGACATTGAAATTCACTTAAAAATTTATTAAAAAAAAAAAAAAACAAATAAAAAACTATGATAAGGTCTTCTTCTGATGAGATTGGTGAAAGTGACAGAGAGAAAATAACACTTGTTAACCTGTTAGAACTGCAAATCTTGCATCACCCGTCACATTACTCTGGCCAAAATAGTATTTTTGTAGTCCTGAATTCTGAACAGCAAAATATCATCATCACAATGCCTGACCAGGGAGACTATATAAAAATCAAATCAAATCAAATTTCAGGCTTAATTATAGCAATACAAATTAAAATGTATTGTCCTCTTTCATAGCCGAAGGCAATAAAGCATCACTTGAAGTGGCATTTATGAGAAAAAAACAGTTAGGTACTCTAATTTCAAATGAATAGGAGCAAGAAGAATTACTGAAACCCATTCTGATCTCCATTTTATAAAATAAAAGTGTGTGGCATTGCTTCTTATATTTTTATTGCCTGATGATTTTAAAATTGCAGAACCAGTGTACCCATGTTTCTGTCACAGTAAAAAAAAGCATCAATATTGTTATACCTTCTCTGAGTGACATGCTTAGACTGGAGCATGTGCTAATAAGCTTTTTATTAAGCGTATGCTAATCAACATATGATGATTGAATGGAACTCCATCAATCTTGCAGCCATTTTCTCTGTGAAAAAATGTTCTTTAGGACATGGCTGGGAGAGGAATTTGGAAAAGACAATCTGCAGATTTTTAAAACCTATTATTATTACCCCATTATATGTTTAAGAGTTACTTTTTTCTAGTTGATTTTTGTTGGGTTTTGTTTTTTTTTTTCTGTACACATATGAGGTAGTATTTGCAGAAAAGCAAATGATGCAAGACAAGCTACTTTCCAGGTTTATGGTACGTTGCTCCTCTCCAGATTTTCTGGCCACAGTCTTTCCTATTAAAAACCTCCATCTCTAGAGGAAAATGTAGAAGGCAAATGCCCATTAAAATGTTGCTGCCTGCTCTATCAAATAGAGTCATTTAATTGCATCAAGTGACTATCTAACTGATGCACTAAAATGATAAAGCTCCAGTAGAGCCTCCATTTCACAAACATCTATGTTGTTAATCACACACCCTTAATAAGATGCACCCTATATGTCTTTGCAAGATTTTTTACACTTTTTGCCATTTTGGATTACACGAGATTGCACCAAAGTTTGAACATTGTTCAACTTTTCAGAATTTGAATAATTTTTGTTGTTGAGTTGTTTTATCACTAGGAGTCCACTGTTTTCTTTTATTACTTCACAGGAGTTAATATCAAAGAAACTTTCAATGAATGCTCTTTTGTGATGGAACTGAAATGAACAGAAAAGATACATTTGCTGTGTGACAGTGAATACTGTCACATTTCTTATGTCTACAATGTTCGGCATGAAATCAAGAACTGCCCACATCATGTATAACTAATCTAACAATTCTGCCCTTTTTAACTGTTAGTTCACTACGTGCTGCATGTCTTGGCTGACTTTTAATATTACACCAATACTCACCACTGCATCAGGAGGGTCTATAACCTGTTGGCTCTAGCAGGCCAATTCCAGTGCTGAAGGTGTAGATGACTCCCATTCTTTTGAACACCAGGTGCCTGAATCCCACCTTACTCACAGTGCAAACAGCAAAGCTAGGAACCCATAGAGCATTTTCTACTTAAAAGAGATGTCAGTCCTAAAGTTCTAGGCAGGGAAATGACAGCATCACTCTCATGGTTAAAATTCAAGCTAGTTCTTAAAAGATGCACTGTTTTGGTAGTTATGATCAAATCTAAGTAGTACTGGAATTAACATAACAAGCCTCAGAAATTAAAAGACACTGAGACGAGGAAAACATGCAGCGTAAAATCTGCCTTGTAAATAATATTTAATCAAAATCAATATGTTCATGTCAATTTTTCACCAGTGCAGATTTAACCCTCTGTTAACATTGAGATGCTACAGCTTAAGCAGTGCAAGTAGGAGCCTGCCTTTCCCACTTTGAAAGAGATAATCTCTATCCAGGTTGTACCATCATATGAATGGACCTGTGTAAACATTGACGCATCATTAATTGTAGGTGGTGATTTTAGCCTTCTAATAGTCTTCTATAAAGCCAAGCAAAATAATGTCAGTCAGTGAAGTGAAACCTTTCTTTCATTTTCAAACCAAAGCCATTGTTTACAAAATAAAATTTGCATGCATCACAGCAGTGGAGAGAAGTGTTTTTGAAAGGGTGAATTTTATCTGCTTGGAAAATATTTTTCCATGGAAAGCATTTTCTAGGTGATTTACAGTGCTTTTTCTTCAAAGCAGAACAAAATAAAAATGCTGAAGAGCTCATTCTATTTCAAAGTAGACTTCTTGAAGACTACATCTCCAGCATAAGATTTGAGAGCAGGAGGAAGAAGGGTAATTTTTATGCCCAGCTTCACCTAGGCTGTCATGGTCTAAAAATACTCAGATCTCAAAGAAGTAATTTGGGTTTTTAGCTCCTCATCACAAAACATCTGTTATTCATGATTCTGCCTCATGATTTAGAAGCCAAATGGCTGGTAGGAGATTTAAAGTGCAACCAATTTTGGATCTGGCTGACTAAATTGAAAATTACTTCTGAAATTATGTTGTTTCTTCTGAGACTATCCTTGTTATTCACTCCATATAGACAGTCATCTGTTCTTCAGAAAATCTGAGTGATGTAGAAAGAGTTTTGCAGAAGGTGGAAAACCCTTTTCCCTTAAGGTTTCCCAATCGAAAAGAGTATTAAATTCTTGTTCCTAAAAAAAAAAACCAAATTTTGAGTAGTTGAAAATGCACAATGTAAAGGGATGGCCAACACCGTGGATGCTCCAGCAGGCTCTGATTGCTCTCAACTACCCTCTTCTTACAACCTCCTTCCCAATATCTCCTTCTCCCCATCTCTTTCTCCCTCCAGGGCTGCCCTGGCCACAGGAGCACACCTGATTGTTAACTTTATGCTTCTCTGCAAGTGGTCAAGAACTTTCTCTGGAGTTTGGCAGGGAGGGAGGTGCTACTGGCAGCATAATCCCAACACAGCCATGCTAAGCTCATCCCCGAATCATGGCCCCACACTTACCACCTCACTGCCACTTTGAGTACTCCCTGCAGGCCCAGGAAATTCCTCTGGACTGCACGGAGCTCCGTTCAGCAGCACTCCCTTCAGAGGCATGCTGTGACTCTGCCAGCACCTTGGAGAAGAGGAGGAAGGAAACTCTTAGACCACTGCATCAACTAACTCTCAGGAAAAGGGTTAATTGGTGACCTGTTGCACCCTTAATTAGCAGCCTATGAGAAGCTTCTCCGGGAGCATCCAGCACTTTACTCCTGCTCCCTCCCTCGCGCGTCCTTTGTACTT
>JALJVW010002481.1:0-42038 GCA_024865655.1 Emberiza elegans | reverse complement strand
AGCAACCACCAGCTGGGCTCTCCCAGGAGGACCGAGGCAGCTAAATGGCTTTAAAATGGGCCTGAAATGACAAAAAACACCCCAGAGTGAGCCAACAATATTAAAATGAGCCCAAAATGACAAAAAGATGGGATTGAAATGAGCCCAAGTGACCCCAAAATATCCCTGAAATGGCTTCAAAAGAGTCCAAAAGCCCAAAGCAGAGCCAAAGTTGACCCCAAAGTGGAGAAAGATTGATTCAAAAGGCCCAGAATTGCCCAAAGTGGGCCCCAAATTGCCCCAAATCCAAAGGTTGAACCCCCCAAATCCACCAATCTGCCCAACCGCCCAAATTAATCCAAGCTTCCAAAGATTCAAAATTTCAATCTCCCAAATGTTCCAAACTCATTTCTCGATTTCAAAATCTCCCCAATTCTAATTTGCCCCAGTGCCCCAAATCCACCAAAGATCCATCAGTCCCCCACCCCCATCTTGTCGTGCTGGTGGTCCCCACCACACCACCATCGCCGGAAGAGCCCGGCGCGACCCCGGAGAAGAGCTTCCGACACCCCCAGCCATCGCTTACCAAAGAAGAACTGCGGGCCCTCACCGCGCCATCGCCGTGTGAAGAAACGGGGGACATCCCTGTTCCGGCACTTTCAGTCTGGCGGCGGAGGGGAAAAAAGGGGGCCTAAAAATTTCAAAGGATTAAAATGGCTGGAACTAGGTCCATCTTTCAAATTAGAAAGGAAAAAAAATCGAAACACAGGAAAAGCAAATGGAGATGCTCCAGCAAGAAGCAGCAGAGATGCAAGGGCATCTCACTCGCATGACTACTGACCTGTCAGAGCTGGAGAGGGAAATCCAGTTGTACCAGAAGCAGATGAGAATGCTGGAAAAGAAGAATTTAATGCACACAACTACCTTAAAAAGGAAGGAATTAAGCCAAATGAGAAGGGAAGCTGAGAGGGAAGCCATGAGGGAAGAGCTGGAGCGTGTGGCTGCTGCTTTGAAGCAGAGAGAAAATGGAGAACTGGAATGGAGAAAGAAGGCTCAAGCCCTTGCCAAGAGTGAAATCTCCAAAGGGACTCTAAGGAAAAAACTAACCATCCTGCAGAGAACAGCTCCTGGCAGGGACACAGACTGGCCTTGTGTGCAGGTAGGCACTGGCATTGATCTTCAGTCCACTCAAACGTCCCTGAAGGATTCCAGTGCTGTTTCCCATCAAGAGGTGGGAATATACATCCCTGTCAGTCCATGGCCTGCTTGGGCAAAGCAGTCAGGGCTGCAGCAGGCAGTCTTGTCTGGCTGACTGACTCCAGCCAGGGACCACTGGCCTGTGGGAAGGATTCCTGGCACACCCAAAATGACCGACACAACTCTGGAGCTTGCTGTTCAAATCAGCTCCGGTCCAAAAGCTGGACATGGGGAGCTGCTTCTGCCGTGCCTAGGCAAGGGTAGGCAACACGTAGGGGTTTGGATTTGGTGTGGAAAGGAATGGAGCAGCTGACCCGAGTGATGGACTAAGCTGAGCAGAGTTTTGTACCGAGGGCTGAACAGCAGCTGCACTGCTGGTGCTCAGAGGATGTTTCCAGAGATGGAGAGTTCTGAGGGACAGCTTTTCTGGTGCTTTAAAAGAATGGAATAATCTCCTCTCTGAATACATAGCAGGCTGCTGGAGCAGAAGGGAAGCAGCTGTCACGGCACCCAAGGAAAGGCCTGGAATGTGTGCTGTGTCTGGTTGCATCATCAGAAGAGAACACAGAGTGGAGGGAACTCAACGCTGTGCCAGCAGGAATCTTGGGCAGGTAAAATGGGCTTTCACTGGCTCTGCAAAGCCTCAGGCTCCTGTGCAACAGGACACATTTCCTCAGGCAGTGCTTTGGAGTCCTCTGCTTGTTTCCTTCCTTCTCCCTCTCCTCACTGTGGGCACACACTTGTATTTTCTCTCTCTTGAGGCACCTCATGGCCTTCACAAATGCACCTTCACTCCAGTGCCCAGACACACACTTGAGTCTCTTCCAGAGCCCACAAGTCCTTTTATACCCTCAATGTTCTCTGATGCAATTCAGGTTCGTTGAAGAGACATCTCCTTGCCTTGACATCCAGAGATCTTTTTGTTCCATGTGACCCTTCCTCCCACCCTTTGTGCAGGTGGAACATCAATGGAGGAGCTAGAAGGGATGTTTTAGGCATCAGGAGAGGGAGAGTTTGCTCCCAGTGCCTGGGGCTTCCAAGGAGCTCAAGTAGAAGAGTTCTTCAGTGCCTTGGGTGAGCAGCAGCCCTCCTGCTGAGGCACAGCCTATGGAAAAGGCTCAGTGCCCTGAGGACTCTGTTCTGGGGCAGTCTGGGAGCTTCTTCCTTCCCTTCTTCCTTCCAAAGTGTTTGTCAGGGCCTGGAGAATGGGGATCTGTCTGGAGAGGGAGCTGGTACCAGGGATGGGATGTTTGCTGGGGTATGGGCTGGCCTGAGCTGGGCCTTGTGAAGAAATTTGTATCAGGAAGAGCTGGTCCAAGAAAGCAAAGGTGAAGCCAAGGAAATGCTGAGGGACAGTTTGGGGGCACCAGCCAGGCATCCCTGGCTCTGAGCAACAGCCAGCCATTATTTTGTAATAAAAGTTTTTTCTGATGGGAACAAACTTTCAATTTTCCACTGGCAGAGGCCAGGACAAAGCTGTTGTGGTTTCCCCCGGTTGTCCCCAGCCCTTGCTGTCCCCAGGGACAAGAATGGCATTTGAGGTGCTCCCAAAGGTTCATGTCCCCAGAGCAACAGCATGGGGTGCCCCCACCTGCTGTGTGCAATGCAATCAGGGGACACCAGAGCCAGTGCTGCCCCAGTCTGTGCCTGCAGGATGGGGCACCTGTGTGAGCTGGGGAGAGGCCAGGCTGCAGAGGGGGATGTTGTTGGGAGCTCCATGAGGAGCTCTGGGACGCTGCCCTGGGCTGTCCAGCGCACTGGGGATGGATCAGCCCACAGCTTACCTGCTCCTTCCCATCTGCCCCAGGGCCCTTGCAGAGCCCCAGCCATGCTGTTTTTGCCCAGCCTGCCCATGGCCAGCCTGGGGCTGCTCACAGGGGGTTTTCTCCAGCTGTTGAGCATTGGCCTCCAAAGCACCCACTTCTTGAGAAGCCTGGGCAACTGCCTGAGCCCCCAGGGCCTGGCCTGAGGCGTCAGTGCTGCCCCAGCAGTGCCCATGGCCTGTCCCTGTGACACTGCAGCCCCCACTGCCACCCCAGGGCTGTGCCCGGCCCCGAGAGCACCAGGCCCTGTTTTAACACAGCAGGGCCACCAGGGCAGCGGGGCAGGGGCCACAGGAGACCCTGGGGGAACCCAGGCTGCTCCATCACTCACGCTTCAGGAAGAGACAGCAAGAGAAAACCTGATGAGAAAGCTCCTGGGGGAGATGGGTTGGGGGTTTGAGTCTCTCAGGAACTGCTCCAGCCCTTTCCAGTCCCTCAGGTGGAGGCACTTGGGGCATGATTCCTACCCAACAGGCATCCCAATGGGGAGAAGACAGGTTCAGCCTCTTGATCCAGCCTGTCCTGATCCCTCTGCAGAGCCTTTCTGCCCCATCCAGCAGATCCACACCCCACACAAGTTGGTGTCCTTTGTGAACTTCTTTTGACTTCCACTTGATCCCCATCCAGATCATCAATGAAGATGTTGAACAGGACTGGACCCAGCACTGACTCCTGGGGTCACCCACAAGGAATTGGGTGTTATGGATAACAAATCACCCAATTAAGAGGGGAGCTTCAGACAAGCCCTGTCTTAGGCTAAGATTTTTTGGGTACAGCTTGAATTAGGTGGCCTGCACCTAAACCACTCTGGCTCATGAGTTCTAAGAGTGGCAGATCAGGTCTGTTGTGAAATTAGTTATTTATTGAATAGACAGGACTGATAATAGACAAAAGGTCTTGAACAGAGTTACCTAGTACACGGTATAAAACAAAAGAACTACTAGCAGGTTACATAAAAGAGTGCACAACATTAAGGTACCTATATCAAAGCTAGGAAAGAAATAATATAAATTAGGAGTCAATGTAACTTACCACCAAACTGGCAAGAGTGTGCACAGAGTCCTTTCACTCAACTCTCAAGAGAGGAACCACAAAACCAGCATCCCAGCTTTGGGGGAAAAGCCCCACACAGTTCAAGGGAATGTGCAGAAACTTCTACTTTGGGAAAGTTCAGTGTAGCTTTAATAGATTGTGAAGTAAAGTGTCTGTCAGAAATTCCAGCTTATCTTTCCACAGTCTTGCTTCCACAGCAAGATGTTTATTGTGAGCTACAAGTGTCACTTTCATGGCACCCAAATAACCACGAGACAAGTGCTCTTTAGTGATTTATTTCACCAATTAGCAAGCTCTTGTGGCAGGGAACATGTCCTGCTAGACTGGCCCCAGCTGGATTTAGTTCCATTCCCCACCACTCTCTGGGCTTGGGCATCAGCCAGTTTCTCATGCAGCAAAGAGTTGCCCTGTCCAATCCATGAGCAGCCAGCTCCTCCAGTGCCAAAGGCTTTACTGCTGTCTATAAATATCCATCCATGGCCCTTCCCTCATCTCCTGAGTTTGTCATTCTGTCAGCGCCTGCAGACCCTTGGCCTGGGCTCCAACAACCTGCCACTGTTGGGCAGCCGTGGCATTCCAGGGCCTCCCTTTGGCTTTGCCGGCTTTCCCTGGCCCACAGCCGCTGCTGGAGGTGAGCGTGGCCACATTGCAGCCGCTGCAGGTGACCCTGGGCGTGCTGGAGCTGCTGCCAATGCCTGCGCTGCCTGAGCCCACCCCATTCAGCTGCCGCCTTTCCGCTCCCTGCACAGCCTCTGTGAGCTGAAGCTGCAGGCGCAAGCCACAGGGGATGCCAGTGGTCCCACAACGCTTCTTCCAGGGCCTCAGTGCCTTGCGCTGCGCTCTGCCTGTCACAGAACTCGCTCTCCCAGCATCCCTGCCGATGCCTTTTTTCAAGTGACCTGGCACAGCTGCAGCGTTGCAGCCTGAATGGCTGCTAGGAAAGCCCAGGGTAAAGAAGCAAAAAGGGCCTGTGCATGGTATCCACAGATGTTTAATTCAGCCACATGGTAACATGTTTGGGTCCCAGGCACACACACATGGAGGGTCCAGGTTTCTCTCTCCCCAGGGGCCAGGGTCACCCTGGTCTCGGGGCAGTACAAAGATAAGGGCCAATCAGGGAATAGGGAGGGAGCGCCTCAGGGACACAGGAACAGACATAGGAACAGGGGAAGGAGCCAATGGGGTCTTATTGGCTTTTTGAGGGAAGCTTCTTGTGTTTCCCCAAGGCAGGGGATGCCCCGAGGGTCTCCACACTGCAGTACCTGATGCTGGCTGGCAGCAGCGGCGGGATGGGCCACCTGCCTGCCGGCATCTTCAAGAACCTGAGCCACCTGCAAGAGCCTGAACCTGGAGAGTGCAGGACTGCCCAGCCTTTAAAATGCAGCTCTTCCATCAACCTGACACAACTGAAGGAGCTGCGCCTGGCCAGGAACGAGCTGTCCAGTACATTGGATGTGACTCTGGCCATGGATTTGCTGCTTTAAAATGTTTTACTTTCCTAAGTTGTCTGGGCTGTGTTACTATAAGGCCAGAGATTTCATTTTTACTTTTATAAATAAAGTGATTAGATGATGCTACTTACTAATCTCCTTTTCAGCACATCTGCAAGGATATACTTTGCTCTCAAGACTTTTTGTGCAGAATTCACCCTTCCCATGCTCATAATTTTCCTTTGCTGGGTGTCCTAGGGTGACATTAGGATGCTTGTATCCCCATTCATCTGTTTGTTTATGCTGGATATTATGTTCTGTGCCTTCAAGACTGGCTCTGAAGAGTGAAGTTTTGTTTTGGTTTTGTTATCAGCTGCTCCCCACAGCTGGCAGGATGAAGAGATGGGGCAGTACATGGTGCTGCTTTTGCTTTTTGCTTGGCTTTTTTTTGCTCTTGCTCTTTGTTCTGCTTTGTTCCTGCTTTGCTCCTGCTTTGCTTCTGCTCATTAGTTAGTTTAGCTAAGCAGTCCGAATTTTTCCCTGGACTGTTTTTTTTTTTCCTTTTTGGAACCACTCAAGCCTGCTCCAGACTGGGACCTGGGAAACACCAAGAGTTTGCACCTTGTGGCTGCAGCAGCTACCCCAGAGCTGGAGGGACTGATAACAGAGCGACCACCCCCAAGAGAGACTTTCTGAATTTGTCATCTTTTTTCAGAGTGGTGAAAGAGTGTTGTCACCTGGTATTGTTCATTTTGTGTGCTGGGGGGTGCTTTGCCTGTTAAATAAACAGGTTCTTTCCACTTCTCTCGAGGAATCCTTCCCAAACTGGTTGTGGGGAGGGGCCGTGTGGGTTTGCTTTCTGGAGGGGCCCCCTTTGGAGGTTTTTTCTCCCAAATTTGCCCTAAACCAGGACAAAAATTGGGGCCCAATGCATGGGTCTTGAGAGAGGGGAAAAAAAACCCTGGTCTGACTGCATTTTGGTTGCCATTACTCCTTTTTTGTATGTGTAGTTAATAACCATGTTTTTTGAATTCATGATGTCTCTTGGGGTGAAGGCTTGCATGCATTTTTGGTCCCTTGGGTTTTTTGAGATCTTAATACCTCTATGATCCCTAGGTTTATTTTCTTATCCAGAAATAGCTCTGGTATTGTCCCTAATACGTAGTTTTTACAGCAGAGGGTCAGTGACCAGAATAGCTATCCTGGACTGGTAATGAATTGTAGTGTCGGGTGAATAGCTTATCCAAATAATAAGCTCATGAATATTCTGGCCAAGCAACCCATTGGTTAAACTACATCACCAACTCTTCCCCATTCCTTGTAAGAAGTTTATAAAAGGACACACTATCTTGGGTGTCTGTTTTCCAATTCTTAGCTACTCTCCCAACATTGTAGGAAGTTTATAAAGGTGCTGGGGTTCAGGTATGCTGTTTCATGGCTATGGTTATGCACCCAGTTTGTTAGAGGAGGAGCAGGGGATGAGGCTTTTCAGCCTTTGCTTTCCTTCTTCTCCTCTGAATCTGTTACCTCCCTATTGGGGAATGTTCAGTTTCCCCTCAATGTTAAAGAGACCATCTTTCTGGCATTTAATCTGGTAAGCTTCCTCTATACAGTCTGCAGCTTCTCTAGAATGAGGGCTGAGATTTCTAGAGGGGCTGATGAGACCCCTGACCCAGGAGTAGACCCAGGCATGGGAAATCCTGAGTGGTGTGGGAAATGGGAGGATATGGGTGAAATCCTGAAGGAATTCTCTGCCCCTATAGTCTGGGACTTTCCACATGAACAAATTCAGAACCCAGCTGAGGTGGGGAAATACCTGAAAGAGAAGTACCAGGATGAGCCTAAGGAGAAGATCATTGCAATAAGCTGGGCCCTGGCCTATGCTTATCGCACTCTGTTAGATACTGTAGGGCAGCAGACAGAGGCAGGGGGGCAGGCAGATAAATCAGCAGCTATCCCAGTCACTCAGGCTGCAGCCAACAGCCCAGGCTCAAAGCCAGCAGCCAAACCAGATAGTGAGCCTAAGCCAGAGGCTAAACCAGACAATAAGCCTCAACCAATGGCTGTTGCTGCCAGCACTAGAAGTGGAAAGTTCACGGACAAGACCGATCGACCAGTGGATGATGGTGATGATGATGCAGGAGAAGGACCCTCAACACTTCCTGACATGAAATCAGGAGTCAAAGCAGCAGGTGCAAGATCAGATGCAAATATTGAGTCCTTTTCCCTGAAGGACCTTCGTGGCCTACGGAAGGATTATACTCAATGACCTGATGAATCCATAATTAGTTGGTTAGTCCATCTCTGGGATGCTGCAGGTGAGGCTACAATTCTGGATGGCACTGAAGCGAGGCATTTGGGATCCCTGTCACAGGATCCTGTCATTGACCAAGGAATGATGAGGGAGGCTAACCCTCACAGCCTCTGGGCACGGGTCCTAAGAAGTGTAGCACAAAGATACCTGTGTGCAGATGATCTCTATATGCAACAAACACAGTGGAAGACCATAGAGCAAGGGATCCAACGCCTGGGAGAAATGGCAGTGGCAGAGATTGTCTTGTCAGATGACGTGACAACTAGAAATCCAGACTTGGTACCATGCATGTCTGTGATGTGGTGAAAATTTGTACGAGTTGGACCACACGAATATACTTCTGCTTTAGCCATAATGAAGAGGGATGAGAGGGATGAGACCGTGCTTGATATGGCAAGGAAGCTCCGAGCATATGCAGATGCTGTGCATGGCCCAACACATGCCAGAATCGCAGCGGTGGAAACACGTCTGCAGAAATTAGAGGACAAGATAGAGGAGAATCACAAGAAGCTCAGAGAGGAGATTAAAGAAGACCTTCTCCAAATCTCAGCAGTACAGATCAGAGGTTCTGGTGCCCAATGCAGACATTCCCCAGATGGAGAGAGAAGGTACACCCCACGAGCTGAGCTGTGGTTCTTCCTGCGTGATTGTGGAGAAAACATGAGGAGATGGGATGGAAAATCTACTGCTGCTCTGGCACAACGGGTGCGTGAATTGAAGGAAGGCAAGGCTCAGAGAGGAAGTTCCACCAAAAGGAAAGCAGCTCCAGTTGCCCATAGCTGAACTGCCAGGTATGATGATGATGACATGTCTGATCCCCTTGAAGGAACCTCCAAGACATATGCCCAGGGAAAGAAGGATAACCAGGCTTAGAGGGGCCCTGCCTCTAGCCTGGTAGAGGCTGGGGAAAACCGTGTTTTCTGGACTGTGTGGATTCATTGGCCTGGCACATCAGAACCACAAGAGTATAAAGCTTTGGTTGACACTGGTGCACAGTGCACATTAATCCCATTGAGACATGTGGGGACAGAGTCTGTTTCTATTGCTGGTGTGACAGGGGGATCACAGGACTTCACTTTGGTGGAAGCTGAGGTGAGCCTGACTGGAAATGAGTGGAAGAAACACCCTATTGTGACTGGCCCAGAGGCCCCATGCATTTTAGGCATAGATTCCTCCAAAGTGGGTATTTCAAAGACCCAAAGGGACTCAGATGGGCATTTGGAATAGCTGCTGTAGAGACAGAGGACATCAAGCAGTTGAACAGCTTGCCTGGACTGTCAGAAAACCCATCTGCAGTAGGTCTCCTGAAGGTGGAAGAGCAACGAGTGCCAATTGCCACCTCAACAGTGCACCACCAGCAGTACCTGAACGAATCGAGATGCTGTGATCCCCATCCATAAAATGATCCATGAGCTGGAGAGCCAAGGGGTGGTCAGCAAGACCCACTCACCCTTCAACAGCCCCATTTGGCCTGTGCATAAATCTGAAGGAGAATGGAGATTGACTGTGGACTATCGTGCCTTGAATGAAGTGACTCCACCACTGAGCGCTGCTGTGCCGGACATGTTGGAACTCCAGTACGAGCTGGAGTCCAAGGCAGCAAAGTGGTATGCCACTATAGACATTGCCAATGCATTTTTCTCCATTCCTCTGGCAGCAGAATGCAGGCCTCAGTTTGCTTTCACCTGGAGGGGTGTGCAGTACACCTGGAACCGACTGCCCCAGGGGTGGAAACAGGGTGCCACCATCTGCCATGGACTGATCCAGGCTGCACTGGAAAAGGGTGAAGCTCCAGAACATCTGCAGTACATTGGTGACATCATTGTGCAGGGGAACTCGGAAATGGAAGTATTTGAGAAAGGAGAAAAAATCATCCAGATTCTGCTGGAAGCCAGCTTCACCATCAAAAAGAGCAAAGTCAAAGGGCCTGCCCAAGATGTCCAGGTCCTGGGAGTAAAGTGGCAAGATAGACGGCATCAGATTCCTACAGATGTCATCAACAAGATCACAGTGATGTCTCCACCATCCAGGAAGAAGGAGACACAAGCTTTCCTAGGTGCCATAAGCTTTTGGAGAATGCACATTCCGGAGTACAGTCAGATCGTGAGCCCTCTTTACCTGGTCACCCGTAAGAACAACACTTTCCACTGGGGCCCTGAGCAGCAACAAGCCTTTGCACAGATCAAGCAGGAGATTGCTTGTGCAGTAGCCCTTGGCCCAGTCAGGACAGGACCAGAGGTAAAGAACATGCTCTACTCTGCAGCCGGGAACCATGGCTTGTCCTGGAGCCTTTGGCAGAAGGTGCCTGGGGAGACTCGAGGCTGACCACTGGGATTTTGGAGTCGAAGCTACAGAGGGTCTGAAGCCAACTACACTCCCACAGAGAAAGAAATCTTGGCTGCCTATGAAGGAGTCCAGGCTGCCTCAGAGGTGATTGGTACAGAAGCACAACTCCTCCTGGCACCCCGACTACCAGTGCTGGGGTGGATGTTCAAAGGCAAGGTTCCTTCCACTCACCATGCCACCAGTGCCACATGGAGCAAATGGATTGCTCTTATCACAGCATGCCTGTATTGGAAAACTGAATCGCCCTAGAATTTTGGAGATAATTACACTGGCCAGAAGGTGAAAACTTTGGTCTCACTGATGAAGAGGAACAAGAACCAGTGACACGTGCTGAAGAAGCTCCTCCATATAACCAACTGCCACCAGAGGAAACACGCTACGCTCTTTTCACTGACAGTTCCTGTTGCATAGTAGGGATGAACCAGAAGTGGAAAGCAGCCATATGGAGCCCCACACGACAGGTTGCACAAGCTACTGAAGGAGAAGGTGGATCAAGTCAACTTGCAGAACTCAAAGCTGTTCAGCTGGCCCTGGACATTGCTGAGAGAGAGAAATGGCCAAAGCTCTACCTTTATACTGATTCATGGATGGTAGCCAATGCTCTTTGGGGCTGGCTGGAAAGGTGGAAAAAGGCTAACTGGCAGCGTAGGGGAAAACCGATCTGGGCTGCTGATGAATGGAAAGACATTGCCGCTTGATTTAGAGAAGCTACCTGTGAAAGTCCGCCATGTAGATGCCCATGTCCCCAAGAGTCGGGCTAATGAGGAACACCAAAACAACGAACAGGTAGATCAGGCAGCAAAAATAGAGGTGTCAAAGATAGACTTAGATTGGCAACACAAGGGGGAGTTGTTCCTAGCTTGATGGGCCCATGATGCCTCAGGCCATCAGGGCAGAGATGCCACCTATAAGTGGGCACAAGACCAAGGGGTGGATCTAACCATGGACAGTATTTCACAGGTTATCCATGACTGTGAGACGTGTGCTGCCATCAAACAGGCCAAGCGAGTGAAGCCCCTGTGGTATGGTGGGCGGTGA
Source organism: Emberiza elegans (assembly GCA_024865655.1). Taxonomy (NCBI): domain Eukaryota; kingdom Metazoa; phylum Chordata; class Aves; order Passeriformes; family Fringillidae; genus Emberiza; species Emberiza elegans. Next base: position 30,858 of record JALJVW010002481.1, on the reverse strand, counting down.
TCCAAGTACAAGTATGGGGAGGCTTGGCAGATTGACTACATCACACTGCCCCAGACACGCCAGGGCAAGCGCTACGTGCTGACCATGGTGGAAGCCACCACTGGATGGTTGGAAACCTACCTTGTGCTTCACACTACTGCCCAGAACACCATCCTGGGCCTGGAAAAGCAAATCCTGTGGAGACATGGCACCCCTGAGAAAACTGAGTCAGACAACGGGACTCATTTTAAGAATGGCCTTATCAACACCTGGGCCAGGGAACATGGCATTGAATGGATATATCATATCCCCTATCATGCACCAGCTGCTGGAAAAGTTGAATGGTGCAATGGACTACTTAAGACTACCCTGAAGGCACTTGTTGGGGGAGCTTTTAGAAATTGGGAAATGAACTCAGCAAAAGCCACCTGGATGGTCAACACCAGAGGGTCCATCAATCGAGCTGGTCCTGCCCAGTCTGAACCCCTGCACACAGTGGATGGAGATAAAGTTCCTGTTGTACACATGAAAGGTATTTTGGGAAAGATGGTTTGGATTAATCCCACCCCAGGCAAAGACAAACCCATCTGTGGGATTGTTTTTTCAAGGACCTGGTTACACTTGGTGGGTAATGCAGAAAGATGGAGAAAATGCCATTGTATACCACAGGGAAACCCAGTCTTAAGTGAGAACTGTGTGTAAGGTTTCATTGTGATGCAGATGGAAATAGAATAAGGGGGGTGGATAATGTCCTGGATTGCAAGGCAATGTGTGTGTGTTCTGTTCCCATCTGTTAGAGGGGGTGGCAGTTATCTTCTGTTAACTGGGCACTTTTCTTTATCTCTTCCACAAACCAACCCTCCCTCCGGGGAGATATCTGCTGTTAATGGGCTATTGAATGTCACTGCATTACTGATCAAATTACAGCATTCTATTGTGAGATGCTCCACCCAGGGGGAGGAGCCAAGCATTCCTAACTGGATATAATCTGAGATTTTGGGACACCAGAACAGCCTTTCCACTGGATTCCCAGAGGAGCAGCTGCCTTTTCCACTGGATCTTCAGAGGAAAACTCCACTCTTCTACAGGATCACTGCTTCAACAGAACCTCATCTGCCTCTCCAGGAGATCTTCAGCCACCATTCCAATTGGACTGCTACCAACACCCTGACCAACACGGTGTCAGGTCATATTCTGACTTTGTCAGTGTTGTTTTGTATTACTGCATTGTTTATTTAATTTTTTATTTTCTTCCCTAATAAAGAACTGTTATTCCTGCTCCTATATCTTTGCCTGAGAGCCCCCCTTAATATCAAATTTATAACAATTCTGAGTGAGGGGGTTTACAGTTTCCATTTCAGGAGACATTTCCTGCCTTCCTTAGCAGACACCTGTTTTTTCAAACCAAGACACAAAATAATGGATAATCAACATCAAATAACCTTTAGGGGAAAATTGAAAATATCAAAAAAAACCCCACACTCAGTTAGAAGGTATCATAAGCAAAAAGTTCTGAGAAAATGCCTATAATCTGAAGGTGATTCCCAAGACCACATGTTAAAGTATGAAGACATCTTAATAGGTAATGATTTAGAGCTAATCATGAGTAACCAACTCAACAAACCTGACTATTTTGTCCATGTAATTTTGTATGGAGAATCAGATGAGGAACTAATACATAATTGCCTAGAGGTTATAAACATCAAACTAAAGTAAGAGAGACCCTAACAGATCAACCACTCCAAGGTGGAAAACGACCCACATTGTTTTATCTTCCAAGGGTAATAAAGGGGCCAGGGTATTTTGTACAGGATAGTGGATGAAGGATTGGTAGCCAATAGAAAAGGAAAAAAAATACCTTCCAACTGGTCAACAATGCCCAAGGTGTGAGTTGTGTGCCCTAAAATGAGCTCTGGAAATATTAGCACAGAAAAGGGCCTCCCACAATATATACAGACTGAAAATAGGTTTTGGAATAGTGCATACCTTTGGAAAAAATTGGGAAGAGAGGGGCTATTAAATCCAAAGGAAAGGGACTGATTCAATGAAAAAATTTATTTTAAAGAAGTGGATCCCAAGAAACCTTTCAATGACCAGAGGAAGTAGCAGTGGTGTATGTTCCAAAGGACATCAAAAAGGGGAAACTCAGGAGGTGCGACAGAACAATTTAGCCAGATTTAGAAGCTAAAAATGCAACTGAATCAGAGACAGAAAAACTAATAATAGTATTAACCCCATGAGAGAAATGCAAAAAGTCCCCATATTCAGTGGGACAGAAGAGGAAGAACTCCCAAAATAGGAGCCAAGAAAGATATTCTTGGGGAAGTGGAGATTAGCAGATGGGAGGCAAATGTTGAATAAACCCCTTTGCAAGAAAAATGCTAGAAGGCATACATGGAACAACACATTGGGGTACACAAGTGCTAAGTGATCAATTTCTAAGGGACTGGGGATGCATAGGAATTTTAAGAATAGCTAAAAGTAACTGAATGGTGTGTGATGTCAACAAGTGAATAAGAAAATCATGAGGAAAACACCCAGGGGATGGCAAGAACTAGCCTTAAGGCCCTTCCAAAACATCCAAGTAGAGTTTACTGAGCTTCCCAGGTACAATGGTGGAAGTTTTTGCCAGTGATAGTAGATCACGTGACTCATTGGGTAGAGGTGGTACCCACTGTGAAAGCCAATGCCAATGTTGTGAGTAAAACACTTCTAGAATCAAATATCATTCCCTGATATCTGGGATGGCAAACAGGATTGATTCAGACTGGGGAACTCATTTCATATCAAAGATATTGCAGAAAGTTGTTCAAGCCCCTGGGAGTAAAATGGGAATTAAACACTCCATGGCATCCACAGAGTTCTGGTCATGTTGAGAAGAATGAATCAAACTCTTAAAAAGAGCTCTAGTTAAAATGAAATGATTGAAACCCAAAATGTCATGGATAAAATGTCTCCCTTTGGCCTTAAAAAATTAGAACCCAACCCCAGTCAGATCTGGGGTGTCACCCTATGAAATGATGTTTGGGTTACCCTTCCTGAGACTCACCCCAGAAGGTTTTTTTCCTATGAGCAAGGGGGAAACCAATGCCAAGAAATAAGTGATGTCTATAGCACAAACCTTAGAAGGGCTAAGACATAAAAGGGGGCATTCAAAAACTACCACCCTGGATTTCAGAATCCATAATATTAATCCTGGAACTGGGTGATGATTAAGTCATGGAGAGATCGCCTCTAACTCCTCAGTGGGAAGGTCCCTTTCAGGTACTGCTCACCACCGAATCAGCCATGTGAACTGCAGAGCGGGGATGGACTCATGGCAACAGAGTCAAAGGCCCAGTAGAAGAACCCAAAGAATGGACTGTAACATCCAGGCTGGGTGAAAAAGATTGACTCTCAAGCAGAGACTGAAAGACAACCAGAAAAACACCAAGATGCCCAAAAACTAGAGTCAAGGTTCCACCAACCAGCTGAGAACTGTCTTCCTGTTTTAATGGGTGAGAATTACCAGCATCTGTTGAGGAGAAATGTACACAAGGGACTGTAAAAGGTAATGGGACAGCTTCTTTAAGAAAATAAGACAAAGGAAGGAGGGGCAAGACCAGGTTGGCCCTTTGTTTGCTACCAAGAAGGCTCCAGCCCTCCTGCTGTGGGTAGCAACACCATAGGCATGGTAAGGTAGGGACAAAAGGCCAGACCAGACCCAACCTGTCATTCCTCAGTTGTCTTTTAATTCAACAGGGACTGGAGGGCAGGACCAGTTGGCCTCTGTACTCACCCCTAAGATACACCAACTATGGGTAGCAGCCACATGGGCATGGTAGATGATGGGAGTCAAAGCCATACTGGACCTCTGGGATGCCCTTTTGTCCATTCCAAATAAGTGTGTCTAAGGAAAACCTGAGATTTTTTTTTCCCTGTTCCCACTGTCCTTGCCCACATCAACAGATGCTGGTATGACTCATTCAAGAGAGAGAGAAAGTTTTACTTAATTTTTTTCAAAAATGACTTATAGAAAAAGAAAAATGACTTGGAGTTGTTATAGATGTGTAATCCTATGGTTGACTCTCACAATTAAGGGGTGAATATTAAATATATGTTAAGAGAAGTTTTGTAGATGCATAGTTATCCTTCCCCTCCCCTTGCATTGTTATCACAGGATGGCCTCAGTAGTTGGGGCATTTGGGAGGGTTGGCTTGTTACTATGGCAGCACCTGACCTCCAATCAAGGTGTAAGACAGTGATCTCCACCACTGGACAGTGAAGAAGGAGTCGACTGACAAGACTTCGGGAGGGGCCAGAGGAATAAAAGACAGAACATCCATTTTGTAGATGAGCAAATGGTGACTGAATCCTTTGCTTCTGGTTCTGTACTCTTTATTCAGTCTTCTGTTGTATTTTGATAAAGTCTAAATAAAGCATTTAAATTTTTGAAAGTGAAAATCGTTTCTCACATGGGGCTGGGGAATGTGGGGCAAGGTTGTCCACACTGGGTCAGCTCCAAGGTACAACTTCACTGACCTGGCCAGACCTCCTTGGAAGAGACCCTGGATCAATATCAAGCACACAATGCTGCAATCCCCTCTTCTCTAAAGAGAAGAGTAATAAAATACACTGTAAAAAATAGGATTACATATTTCTAAGAAGCTCTTTGAAATATTTCTCCATAACTCTAAAAGTAAATCTTCCTTATGAGCTGCTGCAGACTAGAGGGAGATCAAGGCAGAGCCATGGTTTGTCAGGACTTGCTTCATCCTAATGAGCCCTGTGGTGCATTTGGAGCTGAGCCCTGGAACCTCAGGGCCTGAAAGGAGATTGCACAAACCTTTCCAGGAGTCAAAGTCACAAGAAAACACCAAAGTGTCTCAAGGCATGAATGGGTCCTACTCAGGTCCATCCCCACATAAGCTTTCATGGGACTCCTTGGAGGAGAGAAATTGGAGGCCAGGATGGCACAAAAACTTCTCAGAGATTCAGTATGGAAAGGAAAATCCAAAAGTACCTTAAAAAACCTTGAGTATCTCAAAGCATTAATGAGCCCCACTGAAAAATTTTGTACAAAGCTCTCAAGGGACTCATTAAAGCAGATAATTGAGGCCATGATTGCACAAACCTCTCACAGAGTCTGTATCAAAAGGGAAACACCAAGTACCTTTAAATAACTGAAGTACCCTGAAGCATTAATGAGCCCACTGAGTGTTGTTGGAATGACAAAGCCTCTCTGGTTTTAATTACAGCAGATAATTGGAGGCCATGATTGCACAAACCTCTCAGAGACTCCAAGGCAAAAGCCAAACCCAAAGTCCTTTGAAAAACCTGCAGTCCCTGCAGGAGCATGAAGGAGCCCCCCAGGGCCATTGCTGAGCAAGGCTCCCCAGGGACTCCTTCCAGCAGATCCTTGAGGCCACTGGGATGTGGGCTGGGGGATGCTGAGGGCAGGACAAGGGGCTGACAGTGCCCAGCCTGGCTGGGGCTGTGCCAGGAGGCCCCAGGGCCTCAGGACAAGGTGTCTCCTCCCAGCCCTTGGTGGCACAGACCCTGCTGCTGCCCCAGGGCACCAAGACTTGGCTTCTCTTTGTCCCCACCTGTCATCACTGCCTGCAGTTCTCTGCTCTGCCTGGGGCCTGGGGACACTTTCTCAGTCGTGTCCCCAGTGGGACCCATTAAAAAGTCCAAGAAACTTTGGAGTTGGATTCTGACTTGGAGTTCTGGAGAGGTTTCTTCAGCTCCCTCTCAGGGACTGATGTTCAGGGCCTGAGCACAAAGCCCCAGAGGCTCATTAAAGTCCTTGTGCTGTGTCTGTGCTGCTGAGCTGGGCTGGGCTCCTGGCACAGAGGCAGCTCCTGGTAACCAAGAAGAGCTTCAAAAGCACATTTCTCTTGATGAGCAGCTCTTCTGCCAGCCCAGCAGGGCTGGGGCACTGCCTGCAGCCAGCCCGGGCACAGCACAGAGGCACAGAGAGCTTCAATCAGTCAGGGCTGGGAAGGTGCTGAGAAGTGCCTGGGGCAGAATCACTGCCAGCCCTTGGCACAGGAACCTCTGGCTGCAGGACAATGCAGCTGCAGCTCCTGGAGCCATCTCCTAAAGCTGGAACATCCCAATGCCTACAGAGCCTGTGAGTACATTCTGTGATTGTCTCTTGTGCAGAGCAGCCAGGGTGCCCAGGGCTGTCCTGCAGAGCAGGGTCCTGCAGCCCAGGGCGCTGTGCTGGGGCAGGGACTCTGCTGCCTGCCAGGGACAGCTCTCAGCCAGCCCTGGCAGCTGCTCCCAGCACTGGGGACAAGATCTGGGTGGGAGGAGACAGCTGGTCAGGCTTGGGCAGTGTTCTCCTTGTGTGGGGAGGAGGCTGCATTGTTCAGGACTGCTCCCAGCATGACATTTAACTGCAGAACATTTCCAAATAGATTATACAGGGAGCACAGCAAGGCAGGGCTGCATAAAAGGAAAATCCTGCTTGCAAACTCTCTATGCTCTGGGTTGCCTGGATGGAAAGAGCACAGGATATTCATCTCTCAGTTCAGGTTGAGAAAAAAAAAAAAAATTTTCTCTCAGATCTGAATAAACCAATTGGCAGTGACAGAAATCAGCACAGGGCCCCTTCAGAGGCAGCATCAGTGTCCCTGATTTTCCATCCTCCTCAGGGTTGCTCTGACGTTGCCATCAGAGCCTGCAGAAAGAGCTGCCCCTGGGCAGTGCCGAGCTGGGAGGGGTCTGCAGGGCAGAGCTGAGCCCCCAGGGCTGGGCTGGGCTCTGGCAGCACTGGCAGGGCCCAGCCCTGGGCACAGGGAAGCAGCTGCTGGCAGGGACAGCTCCAGGCAGCAGAGCCCTGGGCAGGCAGTGGGTGGAAAGTGCCCCCAGGCTGTGCTGGGATATTTAAAGTCCTCTCCAAACACAACTATTCCATGATTACTTTTTTTACAGATCCCCATGCCAAGACACAGAAAATGTCCAACAGCAGCTCCATCAGGCACTTCCTCCTGCTGGCATTGGCAGACACGCGGCAGCTGCAGCTCCTGCACTTCTGCCTCTTGCTGGGCATCTCCCTGGCTGCCCTCCTGGGCAACGGCCTCATCATCAGCGCCGTAGCCTGCAGCCACCACCTGCACACGCCCATGTTCTTCTTCCTGCTCAACCTGGCCCTCGCTGACCTGGGCTCCATCTGCACCACTGTCCCCAAAGCCATGCACAATTCCCTCTGGGACACCAGGAACATCTCCTACACAGGATGTGCTGCTCAGCTCTTTTTTTTTGCCTTTTTCATCTCAGCAGAGTTTTCCCTCCTGACCATCATGTGCTACGACCGCTACGTGTCCATCTGCAAACCACTGCACTACGGGACCCTCCTGGGCAGCAGAGCTTGTGCCCACATGGCAGCAGCTGCCTGGGCCAGTGCCTTTCTCAATGCTCTGCTGCACACGGCCAATACATTTTCCCTGCCCCTGTGCCATGGCAATGCCCTGGGCCAGTTCTTCTGTGAAATCCCACAGATCCTCAAGCTCTCCTGCTCAAACTCCAACCTCAGGGAACTTGGGCTCATTGCTGTTAGTGCCTGTTTAGTTTTTGGTTGTTTTTGTGTTCATTGTTTTCTCCTATGTGCAGATCTTCAGGGCTGTGCTGAGGATCCCCTCTGAGCAGGGACGGCACAAAGCCTTTTCCACCTGCCTCCCTCACCTGGCTGTGGTCTCCCTGTTCATCTCAGCACTGCACATTTGCTCACCTGAAGCCCCCTCCATGTCCTCCCCATCCCTGGATCTGGCCCTGTCAGTTCTGTACTCAGTGGTGCCTCCAGCCCTGAACCCCCTCATCTACAGCCTGAGGAACCAGGAGCTCAAGGCTGCAGTGTGGAGACTGATGACTGGATGGTTTCAAGAAACATTAAACTGCTGGCCAATTTCTGCAAATCACTTGTAATAAAAATGTAATCATTTTTGATACTTCTTGTTGGTTTCATTTTGGAGGTTCTTTTTTTTTTTTTAGTTTTTTTTTATTGTCCACAAAGAAATGTCATTGTTTGTGCCATTTCTCATTTTGTTTCTCTCCACCTTCCCTGTGGCCACAGACTGTGTCAATGAGGGGCTGCACTCTGGTGGCTTTAAAGGAACTAAAGGATCTCCCAGCAGAGTTTTCTGCAGAGATGCCCTTTTGTTGCCTTCTCTGGAGCTGCAGCAGCAATGTCTGTGTGCAGAGCTGGGGGCAGATCAGGGCTGGCCCAGCAGCTGTGCCCAGCAGCAGCAGCAGCACTTGGTGTTGCCAGTGCTGCTGCCGTGGCCCTGCCCCGCTGCCCTGGTGGCCCTGGTGTTGCTGTAGGGCCTGAGTGCTCTCAGGGCCGGGCACAGCCCTGGGGGTGGCAGTGCCGGGGCTGCAGCAGGGACAGGCCATGGGCACTGCTGGGGCAGCGCTGACGCCTCAGGCCAGGCCCTGGGGGCTCAGGCTCCTTGCCCAGGCTCTCTCAAGAACACGGCCAGGCCAATGCTCAGCACAGAAAACCCCGTGAGCAGCCCCAGGCTGGCCATGTGGGCAGGCTGGGGCAAACAGCATGGCTGGGGCTCTGCAAGGGCCCTGGGGCAGATGGGAAGGAGCAGCAGAGCAGGGGCTGATCCATCCCCAGTGCGCTGGACAGCCCAGGGCAGAGTCCCAGAGCGTCCTCATGGAGCTGCCAACAACATCCCCCTCTGCAGCCCTGGCCTCCCCCAGCTCACACAGGTGCCCCATCCTTGCAGGCACAGACACGGCAGCACTGGCTCAGCAGCCCCTGTTTGCATTGCACACAGCAGGCGGGAGCACCCCCATGCTGTTGCTGTGGGGACATGAACCTGAGGGAGCACAAATGCCATCAGCCCCTGGGGCCAGCAAGGGCTGGGGGACACCAGGGAAACCACTCAGCTTTGTCCTGGCCTCTGCACTCAGCCAGAAAGTTTGTTCCCATCAGCTGGGAGTTTCCTGTCCCACTGCAGATGCTGCTGCTCAGAGCCAGGGCTGCCTGGCAGCCACCCCCAAACTGCCCTGAGCATTTCCACAGCTTCACCTTTGCTTTCTTTACTCTTCCCTGTTACAGATTTCTGCCTATTGCCCACTCCTGTTCCCTCCCCTGCAAACAGCCCATCCCTGTTTGCCCTTTCCTCTCTGGCCCCACTCCCCATTGCAGTTCCTGCCTTGGCACCATGGGAACGTCCCTGGGGAGCAGGATCATCCTACAAGTGCTGCAGGAATTGTCTGCAGGCTCCTGCAGTGCTTTCTGCTGCTCCCTGTTAGTAGGGTCATTCTGGGATCATCCTAGAAGTGACTGGGAGCAGGCTGAGGGCAACTGGGACCATGCTGGGGCAACTGGGATATGCAGGAAGTGACTGGAATCATGCTGGAAGTGACTGGGAGTGGTTATGAGCAACTGGAATAATGCTGGAAGCTACTGGGAGCAACTGGGAGTGATGGAAGCACATTGGGAGCAACTGGGATATACGGGGAGAGACAAGGAGTGACTGGGATCACAGAGGAACCATTAAAGGAGTTACTGGAATAATACTGGGAGTATCTGGGAGGGACTGGAATCATACTGGGTGACTTGGAGTGACTGGGACCATACCGGTGGCAAATGGCACTGTACTGAGAGTGACTGGGTTCATCCTGGAATTGTACTGGGAAGGACTGGAACCATCCTGGGAGTGCCTGGAACTATGGTAGGGGTGAATGGAAACACCTGGGATCATCTTGGGATCATGCTGGGAGTGACTGGGATGATACTGGGATCATACTGAGTGTAACTGGAAGTGACTGGGACCATCCTGGGGGTGACTGGGAGCCACAGGGCCCATGCTTTGACCTGGGGAACTGGGGGATTGGCCCATTATTACTCAGGGTTGTTCTCCCCAGGGCTGCCCTGGGTCCCTGCTGCCACCCCATTGTCTTGCCACAACAGGGGACAGGGACAGGGCACAGCTGAGTGACAGGGAACAGGGGCAGGGACGTGGAGAGGTAGAAGGGAGTTCCAGGGGTCCTTGAGCCCAGGAAAGGGGAGTCCAGGGTTTCCCAAAAAGGGGACCAGGGTGGGGACACCTCCCATGTTCTGGAGTTCAGGGGTCTCTGGTTTTGCACAAAGCTGGGGCTGGGGGCCAAAAAGGCAGGAATGGGGGACCAAGGCATTCCAGGGTGTCCCAGGGTCAAGCCCATGGCCAGTCTGGAGGCTGGGAGCCATGGGATGGCCAGGAAAAGGGGAGCAGGGAGCCCTGATGTCCCGGAATGGGGGATCCAGGGGGTCCAGCACAGGATAAGGGGAGCAGGGGTCCCGGTGCCGGCAGTGGCGGTTCAGGGTCCCGGGGCCGGGGTCCCTCCCCTGGCCCCCAGGACACCCCAGCCCCAGCTCTGGAGCCATCAGCACTGCTCCTCCTCACTCCCAGGGTGATCCCAGGATGATCCCAGTAGAACTCAGTCCCCCAGGAGCCTGCTCCCAGGATGATCCCAGTACAGCCCAGTCACTGCCACGCCTGGCATCCCCCCAGCCCTCTCTGCGTTTCCGACCTGTCCCGGCTCCATGCCCGGGCCTCCCGCGGGCTGCCAGGGCCCGGGAGTGGGGAGGAGGAGGGAGGAGGGAGGAAGAGGCCGAGCGGAGGAGGAGACTGGAACCCCTGCGGCCACTGGGCGCTGCCTGAACTTGCAGCAGGCTCAGTCCCCTCCTGGCAGGGAGTTGTGCAGAGCCAGAAGGTCCCGCCTGAGCCTCCTTTTCTCCAGGCTGAGCCCTTCCCAGCTCCCCTCAGCCCCTCCTGTGTTCCAGCCAGGGTAGAATGCTAGTGCTACAAAGAGCAATGTATAGACCTGACACAGGTGCCTTTATCCCCACATTTTAACCTTTCATTGCTTACAGAAAGACTCTTGGAAGCACCTCTGAAGTCAGCTTCTCGAGTGCCAATCTCCTTTGAGAATCCTCTTCCCGGCCCCCAGCCCCCCCGTTCCCTTCCAGCATGCTCAGCATGTTGCCCGTAACCGCGCCCTGTGCGAGCTGAAGACGGCAGGACCTCAGCCCCCGGCAGCCTGAGCTGGCTGGTTCCCTCTCCTGCAGGTGGCACAGAACACATTCGCCAGGGGACATTGCAGCAGGGCCCTGCTGCTGAATTCCCTAAAGGTTCAGAGCATTGGCCTCTGCTGCAGTTCCTCAGCGTGCAGAACATGGGTCTCTGCTCAAAGTCCTGCATTTTTATTTGAAGGTAAAGACTGACTAAAACTTGAACTTTTTGGTTTTGTTTCATCTGTGCTCTGAAAGAGAATGCCAAAGGGAAATAGAGGATGTGATCATGCCAGTCTTCTGGCACAGTAGTTCAGTGCCATGTACACCTGAGAGGATGAACAATAAATGGTCTACTGATTGTGCTTTTTTTCACTGAAGAAATGCAACATCTTCTAAATATACTAGTCTATACAATTTTTTTCCTATAGTAATTGCTTAAACTGCTTAAAGGTGAATGAGTTCTGTTCAAGTTTCAGTGAGTTTTTATCATCTGGTTATTAAAATTATTAGGGAGATGCCTCTGTATTGAGGTGCAAATGAGACCATATGCCAAAGTCAATAGTCTGGATTTTATGGCTGGAAAAAGTAAATGTGAGGAAGAAAGAGAGAAAAGAAAAGAAAAAGTGGGAGGGGGTGGGGGGTTGGGAAGGGGGGGGGAGAAAGAGAGTGACAGAGACAGATTTAGTAGAAAATATCACCATTCCATGGATCCCATTGGCATACCATTAAATCCTCTTCTGGTCTTCTCTGTGGTGAGGTCTGGCAAAACGTAAGACTCAATGGATTCATGGAGATTTGGGCAAGGTGGGACTGCCCAGGTACCTCCCTGGGGTGGGGGCAAGTTTGTCTCTTTGCTACTTTCAAATAATACAAAATCTTTAGTACCTGTATATCCTTTGAGTCTTCCATGAATTGGGTTCTGGATTTTCAGATTTGTTGTGTTACTTTGCATGCCCTGCAGTCGTCTGGTGCAAGGCCTCAGGAATGGGTCTGGGGGCACTGTGGAGGTCTTTGATGGGAGGTTTGTGTGCAAACCTGGCCTCAGCAGAAGAGTCTGTGGCTATGACTTCCCCAGCCTGAACGCAGACAGAGCTGATTTTCAGGACAGCTGCTGGGTTTGGCTTTGTTGTGGATAGGTTTTTCTCCTCAGCCTTGTTGACTTCTCCCCAGCCCTGAGATAATGGGGCAATAGTGTCACCTTGATCTTGTCTCAAATTCCCTTAGGCAGCTTAACTCACAGTGCCAAGTTCCAGTCAGGAGGCATTTTCAGGGAAGGGTGGGCTTGGGTGGTCTCAGCTTCTTTCTACAGTTTTGTCACAATGGGCAGAAAGTCCTTTATAATGACATTTAAGCCATTTGCCATAACATTCCAGTCTCTCACGAGTCTCTCAGCTGTGAGGAGCAGCTGAGAGAGCAGGGGTGCTTTAGCCTAAAGAAGAGGAGGCCCCCACTTTGCTATTTTTAAGTAATATTGAAGCTACAGCTTTGTCTGTTCCAAGTCTTATTAATGTTCAGCTTTTTGAGCTCCAGGTTTCAGTATGATCCATCTTTGAATTGCACAAGGTAGCCATAGAGTTCAAGTAAAGTCCAACTAGAGGCCTAACTATACTAGCTACTTACACCAAACAAGCACTTAGCTGCTTTGCCAATAATATAAATTTTTAGCACCAGTATATGCCTTGAATCTGCCATGAATTGGGTTCTGGATTTTCAGAGTTCTATTGTTGCTTCTTCCAGTTTTGTTGAGGCATTGTCGCTCAGCTGCGACATCCTCCTTTGAAATGGCGTCTGGATTGCCAAAGAAGACACCAACACCTCGTCTTTTTGTGTAGAGAAGGACTGAAGCCTCATACTGTGAGTAGCCCCTGGGGCTGTGTTAAGGCTGGCAGTGCCCTGGTGTCCCTGCTCTCCCTGCCCCTGCTGTCCAGCAGTGCTGTGAAGCTGCAGAGCCCCTGCCCAGCCCTTTGTGCCATGCTCCTGTTGCTGGGGGCTGTCCTGGTGCAGTAGGGAACACTGTGGGATGCTTCTCCTGGAGTGTCTTGCCTGGCTGTGCCAGCTGGATCCAAGTGAAACCAATCAGCAGCTGAAGGCCTGAGCAGGTGTTCTGTCCCTTTCCCTTGTGCCAGAGAATTCCTTCTGTCAGGCTGGGCACCCACCTGTGCTGCTCAACCATCCTGCCCTTGGGCACCTGGGCATGTGGGGGGGGGAAGCACAAACTCTGCCCAAAGCCTTGAGAGCCATGGCTGGTCCCAGCTGGAAGAGCTTCCAAAGCAGCTGTTCTGTCCCAGCTCCTGTGTGGGCACAGATGCAGCCCTGCAGGCAGCCCTGGAGCCAGGGCCACAAAGGTCCCTTGCTGTCTGCAGCTCACTTGACTGAAGATGCCCCACTGCTGAGGCTCTGTCAAGGAGATGCCTCTGTTTTCTTCTGTGGAGGGCTCTGTCAGCCCAGACAGAGAAAACAATTAACAGGGAGAACTAAAACCTGGACACATTCCTGTGCACCTCCCTCTAGGTACAACTTTGTTTTCTTGCATCTCTTGGACTCAGCCAGCAGCGATATCTCCTTGCTGTGAGTTCTGAGTGTTGTGCAGGGATGGAGTTGAGGCAGTTCTGAGAGGCCTCCCCATTCTCTGGAAAGGTCACTGCCTCCATCCAATGAAACGTAAGAGGAAACAAATGCCCAGAGAGCAGAAATCCCCAACCATGTCCCATCCAATCAGGAGAAGGCAATGGGACAGGAGCCATGTGGCTGGAGTATGTGTATTCCATTCTGTCTTACTAATTTACTGATGCTAAGTATTTCAGGCAGGAAACTTGCAGGGCTTCCAGGACTGTCCTAGTGGCTGTGATCACAAGTTATTCCCCAGTGCCCTTGTTCAAGAAAAGCCTTTCTGAACAAGCAGGCTCTGAGGCTCTAGCTGGTGTATTTTGCCTTTCAGCTGCTTCCCTCTAAGTTCTTGAGGGAGAAGGCTCAGCAGGAAGAAGGAGGCCAGCACTGGGGGGGGCATTCTGCCCAGAATTGGCCCATTTCTAGGCAGGGGAGAAGACTCACCCAAAGGTAGCCTTTTCCTGCTCTTTTGCCTTTCTGTTTCACATGAAGTTTGAAGAGGGTGTGTGCTTGTGTCAGGCTTGCCTCCAGCAACATCCCTCAGTGTCCAGGTCCTGGCTGTCATTGCAAAGTGCTGGGAGTGGTGGGCTGGGACCTGTCCTGATGTGCACTAAGCCAACACAAATAACCTCTGGCTGCAGCTGCTGGGCTGTGCTGGAGTGTAGCTGCCATTGCTAGCAGGGAGAAGGCTGGGGACACAAAGGCACAACATTGCCATTTGCCATTCTCCTGCTGAAGGAGCCACCTCTTGCTTTGGTGTGGTCACCATCAAATCTTGGGGTCTCAGGATTCCCTCAGAGTGGCATCTTGGCCTTTGAAGGACAAGGATCTGCAGGAATGACTTCAGATTGAACAAAACAAATTGCATTAATGCTTTGGGCTGGAACAATGTGTTGGACCCCTGAAGGGTGTTGACATTTTCCAGGCTGCCAGATGTACAAAGGACTGGCCCCGAGGCAGCAGGGAATGGATGTGCTTTATCTGGATCAGTGCCTACTTAGAGGTGTGTTTAAAGCTGCCAGCCTGGCCCTAGCCCAGCTGGCTCACTAGAGAGCACAGTCCAAACGGGTGGGAGATTGAGGTGGGCTGTTGAGCAGGAAATTGGCAGCAAGAGACACGGAACACAATCCAGGTTAAGGATTGTCCTGGAGAGGGGCCTTGGGAACACCTCAGGAAGGGCACAGCTAAGGGACAGTGTGCAGCAGCCACTCCCTTCAGCAGAATGTGTCTGCTGTGAAGTCACACAGGAGACCTGCTTGTGTCTCTGCAGTGACAGCAGAGTGGCTGGAGAAGGCAGGCAAAGCAGGGCAGAGTTTTCTCCAAAATGTCTCTGCTCCAGAAGTCATTTGCTGTTGTTGTGTCATTCAGACGTGCCACTGGACAGGCATTAAATAAGATAGGAATAATGACAAGAAAGCACCCATTTAAAACTCATGGAAAAAAGGAGATACCAACTGTACTTTTCCCAAGTTGCTGAGAAAATAACTGAACCTTATCCTCATTCAGCATTCACCTCACTTGTCTTTTTTATTTTCAGCTCATTTGTCTTTTTATTTTTGCCTTTCCCTCTGTTTGAAACACACTAACTTTTAAGTCCAATGAAAAGGAACAAAATCATCAAAGCAAAAAGAAAAGTGTTTCTTAGTGAGGATTCAGCTGAGCTGGGCATGTCTCCCCTCCCGAGAGCCAAGCACACACACACCCTCTGAGAAAATGGCAATCTTTGTATCCCCTTTATACCCAGCTCATGGTCCCTCCCCCTTTGCCACTGGATGGGCACTCAGGAGCTTCCATTCTCTACTGACCACCAACTTTTCTGTGCCTTCCCCTCTCGTCCTCCTTCCTTTTGGTCAGGTCTTCAACCCTGTCCCTCTCCCTGCGACACTCAACAAACCAACCTGAAAAAATCCAAACCACAAACAACACACAGAACCAACAAATTCCATTATTTTGTTTCATAACCTTTTGGCTTCAGCCAAATGTCACCTCATCTGTCACACCTCTTCTGGTCCTGTGCTCTTCTTACTGATGTCTAAGTTCTAGAGCAAAAAAGATATTTGCAGTTGTGTGGGCCTAGGTTTCCCTATCCCAGAGTAATGGACATCCCAAAATCATTTCCCATGAAGTCTCCTGTAAATTCATGGCTTTTACTCACTCCATGAGTGCTCAGTGAGTGCCCAGCCCTCACTGACCACAGGGCACAGGGCCAGTTTTTAGGATGGCCGCAGGCCTGGCATTCTGGAGAAAGAAACCTGGAGAAATAGGGCCCTGCTCTTGGCTGAGCCTGCTCTGTGTGCCCAGCAGCTGGATCAGCTCAGAGCAGGGCAGGGTGAGGGGCTGTTTGCCCAGTGTGGGCTGGGCAGACCAGCTCCCCAGAGTCTGTGCTTCACTGGGGATCCCTGGAGGATTCTCCTTCATGAACCTTCCCGCCAGCAGCTGAGCCCCCCTGCCCTCTCTCCATCCAGTCTGCCATCAGCATGTCCTACAACAGAGCTGGTTTGGGGTTTCCCACCAGAGATGGTACTTCAGGCACCAGCCCTGCTGGGAGGTCTCTGCCAATGGTCCTGCAGTGGCTGAATAAGGACAAGGTCTGCAGGCTGCTGCAGCTTGGGGACTGCTGGAAGGGGAGTTGCTGTCCTTCCCCAGTGTACAGCAAAGCAAGCTACCTGCTGCCTGCATCCCTGCAGAAAAAAATATCTCAGGACACCTTGTTCTGCCAGATGCCTGGGCAGAGGTCTGAATCAGCGAATGTCCCCTTGATCCTGCCTGTGCATTGATGGTGTCTCCCAAAGGCTTTCAGGACAGCACGTCCTGCATAGGATCTGAGGCCTCCTGCCACAACAACAGGAGACTCCTGGTTGCAATGGAGGTCACTGAGTCCTATGGCTGTGCCTCCTTGGGGCACTGGGCCCTGGTAGGAATGGCAGATACCTGGGAAAAGTTTGGCTCCCTTTGTGCAGCTCCCAGTCAAAGCTCAGGGGCTGGCCAGCTGCAGGAGCTGGAATCACTTTCAAATGGCTGCGGGTCACTGCAAAAGAGCCGGTTCTGTGTGGGGCCCCTCACAGCACAGCTCTGGCACGGAGCTGCCCGTCATGGCCTTTGGGGTGGCACTGTGGCGTTGCCTCGTCACCGCAGCACCCATGTCACCAGGTGTCACAAAGGGTCCTGTTGCATTCCGTTCCATGGTAACCATGCTGCACCGTGTCAGCAAGGGCCCTTGGACACGCTTGAAGTGCTCTGGGGCCACCCCACCCCCACCCAAAAATGCCTCTGATTGGAAGAAATCCATTGCCCCAAGTGTCTAAGACAGCCTGGGACACACTAAGCCTGGCCAAGTGCTCAGGGAAGGACTTTTCCAAATGGTGCCTGGCCGGGCACAGCCCAGCTCGGTGCCGGCCCTGGAGCAAAGCAGCTTCCAGCAAGCACGGGGCAAATGCATCTTGCCAAGAGTTAAAACACACCAGATAGGGGAGATGACATGAATGTGTGCATCAAGGCCTTTGAATTGACAGCTAACCAAGAGAGCTTTGGGGCACTCGGCTGGACAAACACAATCCGTCTCAGACCTCTGCTCAAAGGTGGGGGGGAGCAAACCCTGCCACAGGTGCTTGGCTTGGTCTCTGCAGACCCAGGCAGATGCCACAGCTGCTCTTCACATCCTTCCCCTGCCCTTCTGCCAAGTGCAAGGGGCCTCAAGGACTGAAGGAAACACATGGAGTCAAATGGAGACACTTGCACCTATCTCACTGGGGGCTCCTGGGCAAGCAGTTTCCTTGGGAATCAAGCCCCTCTCTTCCAAGGGCACTTCCCCAAATGTGTACATTTCCTGGGGTGTCAGGGCGCAGGACATCCCTCTGGTGTCCTGAGCAGCCAAGACCCCTGCCAGGGGTCTCAGAAACCCTGGCACAGAGCAGAAAATGCCTGTGGCTTTGATTATGACCCATGGAGCAAATGACCAACCTTGTATGAAGATCAGCAAGCCACAAGAGTTTAAGCAGAATATTAGTGAAGTTATCACAGGGTGGAAAAGGAGATTTTAGGGGTTTTGGTATGGGGGTTCAGGAGGCAAGATGGTGGGGTCTGGGTGTGTCCAGCCTTTCTCTTTCTTCTTCTTGGCCTCCATCTTCTGCTGTGGTGTTGGCACTTACAGATTGGTTTAGAGTAGAAGCTCACTGTCTAACATGGGTGATGGGCATTGGAAGGTAATTGTAAATATTGTATACATAATTTGTAATATAAAAGATGACACCGCCTTGTTAGGGGGAGAGAGTGCCTCAGACAATCCTGCTAAGCTGACCTCGTCAGGGCAGGAGAAAGAATTTTATAGATAAGGAAAAATAAACAACCTTGAGACCGCAAAATTAAGAGCTCTGACTCCTTCTTTTTTTGCACTGGGCTGGGAAAAGAGACTCTCAAACTTTTCTCGGGGTCACTCAGATAAACTAATGATCCCGACGTTTGGCAGTTCCTGGCTGGGCTCCAGGAAGACACTCAGGTGGGCTCCAAGAGGGCAACCAGATGGGCTCTTGGCAAGCAGCCATACCACAGCCATCAGCCAGTGAAATCCAGCCCGAGAAGGAAAGAAAACAGGCACTCTCAAGGAAAAAAATTCGCAAGAACATCTCGACCTCTGCCGAGAAGATTCATTTTATGTTCGACCCGGAAGGAGGAGGACCAGAAGCCGGCCTGGAAAATCGTCACCTGTGAGCTGCTGGACAGTGACCAGGGCAAAATCCAGACTGACCTTGGAGATGGCTTAGCTTTTGGTAAGAAAAGGTTAAAATTGAGAACACGGGGGGTACATGCTCCCAGGAACAACCCAGCATCTGGTGGGCAGCCCTCCAGGGCATGACAGCCACACTGTCTGTAAAAATCTCTGGAAAAAAAGATAAAACGGCTTTGAAGCTTTTATCCCTAGAGTCCCCAGGGTACCATGGGTCCCCAGAATGCCCAGAGTCCCCAGAGCCTGGGGGAGGACAGGCGGAGGGGGTCGGAAACACGGGGCAGAGCTGCTTTGCAGCGACTGGCGAACCCGTGCCACGGTGGTGCAGCCGGGAGCAGCCCGGGGAAGCTGCAGAAGTGGCCGTGGGGGTTGCGGGGGCCGGCAGGGGGGCCACGGGGGCAGCGGGGGGAGTCACACACACAGCGGCAGTGGAGGCGATAGCGCAGGGCGGTGCACGCAATTGCAGCGCTGAGCGGGGCCAGGCGGAGCGGGAGGGTTTTTCCCCAGTTCGCAGAGGCGGCACGGACACCGGCCGAGTGGGGAACACGCACGGCGGTTGCAGACATTGGCACGGAGCCAGAACAGGATTGGGACAACGCAGTGCAGGTCGCAGGCAGAGAAACGGAGATGTGGTCAGGGTGCAGAGGGACGCCTGGCAGGAAGGCACCCCTTCTCTGGTCCCACAGTCCCGGCACGCAGCTAACCCAGGGAAGGGGCAGGTCCCGGGTGCCACAGCCCGAGGTACCATAGGGCTCTCCGGTTCCATGGCAACGGGCAGCAGCCAGCAGCTAACCCCAGCAGCCAGCATGGCTCGGGGAGCCGCAGGAGGCGGCGCGCTCAACGGGCGGCGGGGGAGCACGGGCGCGCCACGGCTCGGCGCGGGGGGCCGGGAGCGCGCCGAGCAGTGGCGCGCGGCAACCGGTCCTGGCTGGTGGGAGGCGGCACGGCTGGCGCGGGGAACACGAATTCTGATACGATTTTTGCGGGCACAACACCGGGGGCGGCGGCTCTCTCGACAGGCGCGGTGCCAAAGAGTCGCGCGGGAGGCGGGACACGCGTGTCGTGTGGGAAGGGCTCTCAAATATAGCGTCAAGCGTCAGATGCGGGCAGCAAGCTGGGAGCAGCTGCAGAGCCACAGCGGCCACTGTAGGCAGGCGCAAGGGGCGCGGATACTGACGCAGGACCCGGAAATGAGACGCGGACCTGCACGCATTGCAGTGGGAATGCAGGCACACGTGGGGCAAGAGCTGTACGCACGGGCAGAGGGGTGTGGATACAGCGTTGGGGGAGGAGAGAGAATCAGAAACAGACATGAGGGATGAGACATCAGAGGTGGAGCGGGACGGAGACAGTGATGTCAGTCTAGGGGGAACAGGAGGAATTCCCGAGAGTGCACATGCACGGAGAGCACAGGGAAGGCGCGGTCGGGGCAGGTCCGGTCCCCTGGGCCAGGTGGTCGGCTCCCTCGGTTCCTCTTGATTCCCCATCCCAGTGGTTCAAAGCTTCATTGTTAGCTCATCCCAGAGGATGGATTCATCAAAATCCCAGGACCCCAGACGTTCATATATATTCAGCCTTCAAATGTTTTAGCTTTCATACAAAAGTCAAAAAAAATTATGCAAACTCAGTTCCAAGATACATTAAGGGGAAACAAATATGATATAAAATATGAAATCTAAATCTATTGTGAAAATGTCTCTCAGGGAGAGAAAGTAGTATATAAAGAGAGAAGTATTGGTAATAATTCAATTGCCTGAGATGTCTCTGAAAACAGAGCATTTGAGAAGTGTTGATTAGATCCTGTATGTGGGATCATCGGCTGATTCTTCAATAGTTCAGAGTTTTGTTGATATCAAATTTGTGATCTTTGTTATTTTGGATTTTGTAGGTGATACTGATAGATAAGAATTGTTGTTAATGCTGTATAAATACTTTTAAAAGGTCATAAGCCCTTCAAACATTTCATGTTAATAAGTTGATTGTAAAATGGGAATTCTCAGAATTTATGATTAGATTTATTATCAAGGTATTGTTGTAATATTTACAGCCAGCTTTCTTGTGCTTCATTATCTCTTTGTGTGATTATCTGCAGGACACGTGTCTCTTCAGAATCTTGTCTTTATTTTTTGACTACTCATGTTTTTTGGGTTTCTTTTAAATCCAGATTGCCAGTTTTGTGGTTTTCTTCAGATATTATTTCTTCAGTTATTACAGAGTATTGCAGCCGAGAATTCAAGAGGTTTGCTGTGTTTGAAGAATTTCTGTCCTGACAGAAGTTTTGGAAGGATTCAATTATTCAATGGTTTGATTGATCTTTAATCCTAAGGTTTCCTATTTATAATTGCTGTTTTTAAGAGTCTTGTTTTAAAATGTATTGAGTGATCCATTAATTAGGGTTTGAATTCTGGCCAAATTCTAGCTCTAATTAAATGGAATGATTGAAAATCAGCCCAGATGTTTTCTGCATCAAAAGTATTCAAGTCCTTTTGGCTTGGCGATTTGACCATATATGATAGCTGAAGCTGTTTTCAAAGAGAGTTTGGAGAAACATGAATCCGGACATGAGTTCTCCAGTTCTCTGTTGTTTTAAGGTTCATCAGCTATCGCAGACTCTGGGATGACAGTTCAGTGTTGTAATAGATTGATTTTAGATTTCATTATTGGTTGTATGTATTATTTGATTGATTTTTAATTGTTGTTATCTTGTATTTCCCTATGCAGTATTGCATGGAACCTGGAAACAGAACAGATCAATGTTTCATTTTTTTTCATATCAGGACCCATTCTTTACTTCCAAGATTTTGAGATAATTGTCTAGTCCCTGTGGGGACGTGGATTTGTTTGTGTTTTAGCAGGTGCGGGGTTTGGATAGATCTCAGTGAAGAATGTGAAAGTCAGGTGCATGAGAATGCTGACAAAAAGCATGGGCAAGGAAACACTGACCTTTCCACAAGCAGAAAAGAGAAAAGACACAGGGATGTGGACTGCACAGAAATTCCAAGTATTGTGCTTCGCCTATAAGAGGATTGTGGACTTTGGGTTGTCTCATGATGAGAGCCACGCAGTGATACCTACTGGTGTCACTGGAACTTTGCCCCAGAGACAGGATTTTTTAATAATTGGTAAGGACAGAAGCAGCATCCTTGGACTTGTCATTTATCCTTCCCAAATCAAAATGAAGACAGACAGTCTTAGCCAAAGCTTTTACCACCACTGACAGTTCCAGAGAACACCCTGGTAACAAGTCATGCAGCGGAACAAGTCATGCCGGTGTTTGATCAGCAGGACTTTCCCTCTGGAGACCATGCCCATGGAATTCTCCAGTGTTCGTCATTCGGAAGAAAACTTCAGGCTCATGGAGACTGCTGCATGACTTCAGGAAGATCAACGAAGTCTTCAAGGACATGGGACTGCTTTGACAGGGACCTCTTTCACTCTCAGTGATTCCCAGACTGGCCACTTGTGATCACTGATCTCAAGGACTCTTTCTTCAGCATCCTGCTCCATCCAGATGATGCTCCTCCACTTGCATTCTACGTCCCAAGCATCAACAGGGAGGAGCCTCTGCAAAGGTACCAACACAACAGGAGCTGCAAGAAGCTCGTGACTGTGTGATTGCAGAAGGTGCAGAAGGCAGGACTGGAAATCAGTGTTTCCAAGATTCAGAAGATCGCACCATGGAAATACCCTAGGGTGAAGATCTCGAAGCAAACAATAAGACCACAGAAGATGGAAGTCAGCTCCAAAATCAACAATTTGCATGACCTACATCAGTTTTTCAGAGAAATCAACTGGATGAGACCAACCTTGGGGATCAGAAATGATGACATCCCAAAGGCTCAATCCTTTGAGAGAGGAAAATTTGACAATGACATCAAATCTCCCAGAACTTTTACACCTGAAGCGCAGAAAGAACTTGAGAAAGTTACAGAAGTCTCAAAAGATGATCCTAAGGGACCTGGAGATGGCATCCCAAATTATCATAGAAGCAAGGACAAGGTTGCTGACAATGTCAGGCAGGAATTTTTCTGCAATTCATTTAAAAAAAAAGAAGAATTATTTTGACTGGGCAGTGCAGAAATCAAAAGACCTGTTAGTAGCATTGTTAAGGTAGCCAGGAATTTGCATGATTCATTTTCCAGGTCACAGATTGCTGAAATTAAAAATATGTTATAGGGAAAAACCAAGAATAAGTAAGGAACCATTGGATGGGATAACAGTATTTGCTGATGGTTCAGGAAAAATTCACAACTCAGTAAACCTGTGGCAGAATTTGGTCACAGGGAATGGGACTCAGATGTAAAAAATAGTCCAAGGTTCACCACAGATTGTGGAATTGGCAGCAATTGTCAGGGTGTTTCGATTGTTCCACCAACCTCTAAATCTGATCACAGATTCAGCATATGTTGCAAATATGGTCAAACAATTGGAGGGTTTACTTTTAAAAGAAACAAGCAATGACATCTTATATTCATACTTATCATGTATGAAAACACTGCTGAAAAACAGGGAACACAAATATTTCATTACTTACATCAAGGCACACTCGACTCTGGACTTTCAGCAGAAGGGAAAGCCCAGGCGGACAAGCTAACCATGCCATTTCACAGACATTACTGGATATTTTTGAGCAGGCAGGGTTGAGCCATGCATTTTTTCATCAAATGCACAAAGTCAGGCAAAGGAAATCATTAGTGCTTGCCCAAATTGTCAGCTTGTGCAGCCACCTGCATTCACAGGAGCAGTCAATCCGAGAGGATTGCAAAGCCTCCAGCTGTGGTAAGCTGATGTCATTAAATATCCATCTTTGGGAAGCTCAGAAATATCCACGTCTCAATTGATACATTCTCAACAGCTCCTTTTTCAGAACCCAACTCACCAGTTTTCAGGCATTTTTTCTAACATTACCCAGGCAAAACTAAGGTAGAATCCTTTAGCTTTGTTCAAAAATCCAGAAACAGGACAGATTGAAGGCCCTCTCAAACTAATCACGTGGGACAAGGTTTTAGCTTGTGTTTCCACAGGGTGAGGTCTGAAGAGGGTGTTGGCGAGACATGTGAAGCCCTACAGGGCTCGGACGCAGGAAGACACGTATCTCGGAAATGAAAGAGGTGAGCACGCAGACAGAGGCAGAGGACAAGACTGTGGACATCTCCTCGAACAACTCATAAAGGGATCAAGGACTTGGGACTTCTCTCAGGGGCTTGGGTGTCACAGCATGGCAAAGCTTCTCACAAGGAAGTGAAGTCATGACCTTGAGATTTGATCAGGTACTGTTCATGTGCCTCATTTTTCCATCTATTGCCTTAGGCAGTGGAGCATATTTGCCCATGGTCCTGCCAAAACAAAAAATTTGGGAAGCTTTGGCCAATGCAGTGAGTTTATACAGCATCTGGTTACATATTCAAGGCCAGAGAGACCATTCTCAACATGTCTGATGGGTTTGCCAGTGAATGAATGGCCAATTCCCAAAAAATACTTCTATAAAGATTTCACAGGTCATTTTAAATCCTGTGAATGAGTGGCATCTTTGGACACAGTTCCTCCCTGTGGCTCCTTTTGAACCTCAGGAACAGGAAATTCTTGGGTCAGCAAAAATTAATTTTTGTATAAAATTTGAAACTTCTGGAAAATAACACACACAAAAAAATAAGCCAATTGATGTCAGTCCAAATCAACCTTTTTATAGAAATGTGTCTGCTTGGTAAACAATACACCAAGGTGACAGCCAAAGCATCACTCCAGGTTGCAGTACAGTTACCACAGGCAATCTTCTTTTTCATTTGTGGGGACAGAATTTGGTTTGTTATCCCTGCAAATTTCAAAAGGCAGTCCATGCAGCATTGGGAGAATTATTTCATTGCTAACACCCAATTTGAGAATTTTTGAAAGAGCAAACACATAAGGGGAAAAGATCAATGGAACAATACAGTCCAAATTGTGATGATGATGTACACACATGGGGCAAGGCTTGAAGAACTGCAGTTGCAATTTTCTCCCCCACAGGCAGCATCAGGGGTGGCTGTTGGGAGATCATCGTATGGGTTGCTGGCTGAGCAAGCATGCTTGAGCTGTTTCTTTTACACTGAGTGAAATGTTAACAGACATCAACAGTGTAAGATGAGCAACTCTTCAAGAACAGAGCAGCAATTGACTATCTGCTGCTGGCACATGAACATGGGTGTGCAGAATTTGAAGGGATGTGCTGCATGAACATGTCAGATCAATCAAAACTGATTTATGAAAATATAAAAGATTACAAGAAAATGTTAATAAACTTGGGAGGTCACTGGATCCTGGATGGATAATGTGGTTGGATTTTTAACCTTTCACCATTGTGGAAGGACTTTTTTTAAAGCAGGTTGCAGGGGCCTGTGGTTCTTCTGCTCATTTTATCATGCATCTTCGTGTGAATTGTTTACAAAATTTTTTTGAAAGAGAAGGGGAGATAGGGCTTGTTGGTTCTTCTGCTTTGACATTTTAGGATCTGCCACCTGTTTGTGGGGACATCTTTGGGTTTGAATAGTTCATTCACAGGGTGAAAATGTAGATTTTAGGATTTTTTGGTACAGGGGGTTTGGGAGACAAGATGGAGGATTCAGGCCCCGACCTCGTGGTCTTTTCTCCTTCTTCTTGTCATCCATTTTCTGTGTGATGTTGGCACTTGGGGATTGGCTTAGAGTAGAAGATCACTGTCTAACATAGGTGATGGGCATTGGGAGATAATTGTAAATATGTTATACGTAGTTTGTGGTATAAGAAGGCACGGCTGCCCCGTGGGCGGGCAGAATGCCTCAGACGATCCTGCTAAGCTGACCTCGTCAGGGCAGGAGAAAGAATTTTGTAGATAAGAAACATTAAACGACCTTGAGACCGCGAAATGAAGAGCTCAGACTCCTTCTTTAAGCACCGGGCTGGGAACAGAGACTTTCCAACAATTCTCGGGATCACTCAGACAAACTAATGGTCCCACACCTTTCTACCTGCTTTGCTCTCTCACCAGTCTGTGCTGTAGCCCATATAAAATGACTGTAAGTGTCAATAGTAACATGCACATACTTCATCCTCCCAAATTCAGCAACATGTGTTACATCCATTTGCCAGGTATCATTTGTTTTCAATCCTCTTGGATTAACTCCCAAACCTAACCCACAACCCCCATTATGGTGACTACATCTAGGACAGGCTTTAACTATTGCCCGTGCCTCTTCCATTGATATCTGAAATTCTATATGGAGGCCTTTTGCATTTTGATGAAACATAGAATGTGCCTCTCTGGCTATAGTCAGCTTGGGGATTGGGGTTACCTGTGTAACTGAGACCAACTCATCAGCTCGTGCGTTACCCTCTCCTAAACCAATATCCCACTTGTGACTTCTGATATGAATAACAGAGAAAGGATGTTCCCTCAGCTTAATCACTTTTTGCAACTGTATAAACAACTCATGTAACCTCCTGTTCTGAACTTCCTTTATAGAGGCATCCTCGATTCGCTCACAAACTCCTGCAACATACAAAGAGTCTGTTACTATGTTAAGGGGCTCAGAAAAGTACATCATGGCCAATACAACAGCCAACAATTCTATAGTTTGTAAAGTATCCATGTCAGAAGCCCTGATAATTTGATAATGCCATTGTCTATCTTTCTGCCAGGTCACTGCAGCAGTTTTGGATTTTCTCCCTGCATCTGTGTAGGCTGTTGTAGCATCCGACAGAGGCATCTGTGATCTTTTCGGGCATTGAATCCAACCTCACTGTCCAATCCAATTCAGTGGTATATTGGGGATATTATCAGTAACAACCACGCTCCCAGCTCCCAGCAGTGCTTCTTCTAATTCCATACTGTTCTCCAAGTACCAAGTCAGAGTATCTTTTTTCATTGGTATCCATATCTGATCAGGTTCTTTTCCTGTAACCTGCAACGCCCGTTCACGACCTTTCTTAAGCAAAGCAGCCAAAATTTCGATTTTTTGAAGAAGGGTTTTGTGCTGCTGGAGTGGAGGAGATATCCATTCCAGAGCCCATATCTCCCCCGTTTTTCTGTCTTGCTGAGTAAGTGCCCCCAGCAAGTATTTTTCTCCAGCCCAAACTGTTAACTGTGTGGGAGGTTGAGATCACGTCTGTGAACACTGCCCCGTGTAACACAGTCCAATATCTGCTGGAGTGTCTTAGCCTGTTCAGAAGTTACATGGACAGGCTGTGTTGGATCAGTTCCTTTTAATAAAGGTTGGAGTTCATCTAATAACTCATTTGGGATACCTACAATAGGACGCAGCCATTGCAAATCTCCAAGTAACTTTTGAGCATCATGCAATGTTTGTATTTTAGTATTCAATCACAGTTTCTGGGGGGTAACAATTTGATTAGTAAGTGTCCATCCCAGATATTTCCAGGGTGCAGATAGTTGAATTTTTTCAGGAGCTACAGTCAATCCATGTAATTTCAAAGCATTATGTATTTCTTGAATCTGCTGGCCTGTAAAAGGTTGCAGCTGTGCAAATAAAATATCATCCATATAGTGATATATCATGGTTTCAGGCCAGATTTTTCTGAGCGGTTGTTTTAATTGTCTACATACAGCTGACACAAAGTGGGCTGTTATTGTCCTGTCCCCCATCTCAATTCTTGTCTGGCTCCTCCCTGTTTATGGCTGGTAATAAACCATAACACAAAGTCTCTGGGATGTAAAATCAGAAAAAGCAGTACTCCAGGCAAAATCAAAAAACCCCATCATAGTCCCTTTGAAGATCTTCCCAGTAATAAACCTGCTCCCCCCATAAGGCTGCATTTGTCCATTCACTAATTAAATCCTGTCCTTTTATTCCAGTGGGAACCTTTTAATAACTGATAGGAGTATTCCATGGGTTGTTGACAATTGTTAATGCTGCTGCCAGGTCCAGTTCAGACACCAGGATGTGGCTTGTTCAGGCTTTCCCTTTTCAGTGGCTGGCTTAAAACACTGGAGCATCTTTCCAGCAGCATCTTTAATCCACGTCTTGCTAATAGCCCAAAGGTGCTCATTTGTCAATACTATTCCCACTTGAGCCAGAATTGAATTTTGTTCTGTAATAAGGTGGATCACCTGTAGGATTGAACAACATCAGAAAACATCTATAAACAGTTCCATGCATATTTTTCAATCAACTTATTAAGATTTTTTCCATTGTAATTCCCAGAGCCAGGTATTGCCAATAGTCTTTAAAATCATAATGCCAGAGTCCGCCCCTGTATCCAACAGGCACTAAATCATTGCAATTACAGTGCATTTTCTCATTCAGGTTCAAAGTTAAGGAAAGAAATCCACTTTTTTCAAAATCCTGATTTAGTTCTTTTATGTGGTTGTTGATGGGGTATTGTTTTGTTGAGTTTCAATCATTGAGATCAATTGAGGTTATTCTCTGTCCCTTCTCAATTTGTTTCTTGGAACCCAAAAGGAGTATAAACCCTGATTTATCTGAGAAATTTCCCCTGTAAAATCAGCATCTATTACTGCAGCAAAACAAAGTTCTCATCATAGTCCCTGAAGATCTTCCCAGTAATCTGCCAATGTCCATAAGGTGTCCATCAATAATTATAGGTCCTTTTATTCCAGTGGGAACCTTTTCCGGCTGAGTAGTCATCAGTGTTATTGTTACTGCTGCTGCCAGGTCCAGTCTGAGACTCCCTGCTGTGGCTGGCTGCAGGCTGCTGGCTGTGGCTGTTAGCTGAGACAGCAGCTTCCAGTCTGAGGCAGTAGTTGCTGCATGGTACCCACCCCCTAGTAGAGGTGTGTATACTACCAGACAGGCCACATCCATAGCTGCCTCCATATCCTCTTTGCCCCCCCCCATGATGTCTTTAGCCACAGCTGCCCACGCCTCCTTTCGCTCGCGAGCAATGGCTCCTGCAATATCATTCTGTGACCCAGGGTTAGGCTCATTTAGGGGAGGAGGGGAGGGCGGAGGTGGCCAAGAAACAGGCTGTAAATCTGCTGGAGCTGCTACTGCAGCTGCAGGGAGGGAGTCGTTATTTACAGAGGAAGCTGACGGCGGTGGGAGAGTTACTGCAGATGTCGCAGGGGGCAGGGGAAATTCTGGCCCTTCTCCATAACTCTTATTCTTATCGTACGCTATGTTAGCTTGCTGTGCTGCTTTCTTCTCTGCCTGATATTGTAACAATTCGTTATAAAGAATTCGCAACAGCTTTCCCAACCTTCTAGCAGTCTTATTATCATCAATAGAAAGATGCCATAAACGATCCCTGAATTTTCGCCATTCAGCTATCGTGTGTACTGTATGGGGATTCTGAAAAACCTGCTGGGACTCCCCGTAACAAAAAAGGGAAATCTGACAGCAAGTCTAAGCCCTTAATCTGACGCTTTTGTAAAAAGCTAGTGAATAACTGATATGCCGCTTGCCTTTCGTTTTCCATACTGTTATCAGCGCGCTGTAGCAGCCCTGTCAAGGTCACGGCGACAAGTATCGGCTGGCCCCCTTCTGTAAGGGTTGACCAGGTCTCGGCACCTTCCCTTTTTTTTCCAGCGGTGCTTATCAGCCATCCCAGCTGCGATAGGACCCAAACTAAAACACCGATCCACCGTGGTTTCCTAGTCCCGAGTAGAGGTTATCCAAAAAAAATTCCAAGAATAGCCTGGGAGTAATCCCAAAAGGTAGTCCAGGAACAAAGCAGAAATAATCCAAGAATAAATCCAGGAATAGCCCGGGAGTAATCCAAAAAGGTAGTCCAGGAACAAAGCAGCAATAATCCAGGAGCAAATAGAAAATAATCCAAGGATACCTCAATAATCCATAATAAATCACGTCAAGGGGTCACCATTTTGCAGGATCGGCAGGAGAAAAGCGACACGCCAATATGGGTGATCAGCAGATCTCAGTTTATTGATCGGTAGTCACATACATTTATATTAGATTTAATGAAGTTCATACATATTGCAAAGCTGAGCTCAGGATTGGTTGGTTTACTTATCATACAGTTACACCTACTTCTACATTTTTTTGGGTTTTTCATTGCAACTATTGAAACTATTCTTCCTGTTCTGGCAGGGCCCTACTCTCCCACATCCTCATGTTGCAGCAAGGTTATAATGGCCTAGTTTTGTCATTGGACACTGACTGCTGACTCTTAGGCCTGTGTCCTTCTCAGTTTGTTAATGGTACTGCGTCTACGTGCCCTCTCTCAGCTAGCCAAATGTCTACAAAGCTCTCTACAACTGATGTTGGCCCGAGCTGAGGAATTCAGAGCCAAGGAAAGAGAGGGATCACTTGTGCACATCCCCAAGAGGTTTCAAACTCGGAGAGGGTGCAGGGACAAGTGACAGCAAATGCAGGGCTACAACGGCTTCAGTACAGGGCAGGGAACATGGGGAGCACACAAACCAGAACCAATGGCAGAAACCTGGGGAGGAGCACAGGGCAGGGCACAGATTATGGCACCCAATGGGAAATAACAGGGGAGGAGAGTGCACTGAGCACACCAATGGGTATTCGAGGGATAAAGGTGGACACAGAAGTTTCTAGAGAGAAAGGTGGGGTTTCTGTAATGGACAAGGGAGGAGGGCAGGGTTTCCCTGAGTGCCAGGGAAGGATCTGGAATAAGGGGGAGGTCTTGAGGGAGATGGATGGGGGAGGGGAGGGTACATCTCCAGGGCAAACCAACATGCATGGGGGACAACTGGAACAGACTACTTTTGCTTTTAACACCACAGTTTCATAACAAAGGAACTTTCTGCCACACCCTGGGATTCTGTGGGGCCTCCTGGACCCAAGGGCACTCAGAGACACTGGGGGCCTCCTGGTTCTCAGTCTCTTCTGACACTGGTGACAATCTACAAAGACACAAAACTGGGCAGCCTGAGCCTGTGGATCCAGAATATTCCCATCTCCATGGGAGGACGTTCCTGCCATCTGTGCTGCTGTGTGTTCCCCCTCCTCTCTGGGGGAATTGAATCCTACAAGAGACACTGACCCCTCTGGTAGCTGACACCACAGGGCCTCCTGTGGCGTGGGAGCAGAGACATCTTTTGCTCCATCCTGCTGCTCAGAGCCCATCCAACCGGGAATATTTCCAAGGATGGGGCATCCACCAGGTGTCTAGGAAACCTGTGCCAGTTTTTCACCACCACAGCATCAAAGATTCCTTCCTTATCTCCAGTCTGAACTTATTCTCTTCTGCTTTAAAACTATTTCCCCTTCTCCAGTTGAGACAGGCCCTACCAAAACATTTTTCCCCACATTTTCTGTGAGGTTCCTTGAAGTCCTGCAAGGTCTCAATGGGGTCTCCCCACGGCCTTTTCTGTTCTGGCTGAACCACCCCAACTCCCCCAGCCTGTCTCTGGCACAGAGGTGCTCAAGACTTTGGAGCATCTCAGCCCCTCCTCTGGAGCTGCTCCATGAAGTCTGAGCCTTTCCTGTGCTGAGGGATCCCATTGTAAAATTGTTTGTGCAAAGCACTGGTCAGTCAAAGAGGGAAATAGCTCATTGCTGAAATGCTGCTGAGAGCTGGAGGGAGTGATTCTGCACAGTTCATGCACAGCCCCAGGGGGACAGGGACATTC
>JALJVW010002479.1:0-38340 GCA_024865655.1 Emberiza elegans | reverse complement strand
AAAGCGACACTGATGCTGCCTTTAAGGGGCCCTGTGCTGATTTCTGTCACTGTGTGGTTTATTCAGATCTGAGAGAAATTTCTTTCTTATTTTCCTCAAGCTGAACTGAGATATGAATTCCTATGTGCAATATCCAATCCAGGCAACCCAGAGCAATAGATTAAAAAAGTAGGATTCTCTCTTTTATACAGCCCCTTAGTTGCTGTACTCCCTTTATAATCTACTTGGAAATGTTCTGCAGTTAAATGCCATGCTGGGAGCAGCCCTGAACAATGCAGCATCCTCCCCACACAAGGAGAACACTTCCAAGCCTGACCAGCTGTCTCCTCCCACCCAGATCTTGTCCCCCAGTGCTGGGAGCAGCTGCCAGGGCTGGCTGAGAGCTGTCCCTGGCAGGCAGCAGAGTCCCTGCCCCAGCACAGCACCCTGGGCTGCAGGACCCTGCTCTGCAGGACAGCCCTGGGCACCCCTGGCTGCTCTGCACAAGAGACAATCAGAGAATGTACTCACAGGCTCTGTAGGCATTGGGATGTTCCAGCTTTAGGAGATGGCTCCAGGAGCTGCAGCTGCATTGTCCTGCAGCCAGAGGTTCCTGTGCCAAGGGCTGGCAGTGATTCTGCCCCAGGCACTTCTCAGCACCTTCCCAGCCCTGACTGATTGAAGATCTCTGTGCCTCTGTGCTGTGCCCGGGCTGGCTGCAGGCAGTGCCCCAGCCCTGCTGGGCTGGCAGAAGAGCTGCTCATCAAGAGAAATGTGCTTTTGAAGCTCTTCTTGGTTACCAGGAGCTGCCTCTGCGCCAGGAGCCCAGCCCAGCTCAGCAGCACAGACACAGCACAAGGACTTTAATGAGCCTCTGGGGCTTTGTGCTCAGGCCCTGAACATCAGTCCCTGAGAGGGAGCTGAAGAAACCTCTCCAGAACTCCAAGTCAGAATCCAACTCCAAACTTTCTTGGACTTTTAATGGGTCCCACTGAGGGACACAACTGAGAAAGTGTCCCCAGGCCCCAGGCAGAGCAGAGAACTGCAGGCAGTGATGACAGGTGGGGACAAAGAGAAGCCAAGTCTTGGTGCCCTGGGGCACAGCAGGGTCTGTGCCACCAAGGGCTGGGAGGAGACACCTTGTCCTGAGGCCCTGGGGCCTCCTGGCACAGCCCCAGCCAGGCTGGGCACTGTCAGCCCCTTGTCCTGCCCTCAGCATCCCCCCCATGCCCACATCCCAGTGGCCTCAAGGATCTGCTGGAAGGAGTCCCTGGGGAGCCTTGCTCAGCAATGGCCCTGGGGGCTCCTTCATGCTCCCTGCAGGGACTGCAGGTTTTTCAAAGGACTTTGGGTTTGGCTTTTGCCTTGGAGTCTCTGAGAGGTTTGTGCAATCATGGCCTCCAATTATCTGCTGTAATTAGTCCCTGAGATTCTTTGTCAGTAGCAGCATTCAGTGGGACTCATTAACTTCAGTTTTTTAAGGTACTTGATGTTTCCCTTTTGATACAGACTATAAGAAAGATTGTGCAGTCACAGCCTCCAATTACCTGCTTTAATTAGTCCCTGGAGAGGCTTTATCATTAATGAGTGTCCATGGGGTTATTAATGCTTCAAGGTACTTGGTTATTTTAAGGTTTTGGTGTTTCCCTTTTTGATACAGACTCTGTGAGAGGTTTGTGCAATCATGGCCCCAATTATCTGCTTTAACGAGTCCCTTGAGAGCTTTGTACTGACACTCAGTGGGGCTCATTAATGCTTTGAGATACTCAAGGTTTTTAAGGTACTTTGGATTTTCCTTTCCACTCTGAATTTCTGAGAGGTTTTTGTGCAATCCTGGCCTCCAATTCTCTCCTCCAAGGAGTCCATGAGGAGCCTCTGCTGGGATGGACCTCAGTGGGACCCATTCATGCTTTGAGACACTTTGGGGTTTTTCTTCTGACTTTGACTCCTGGAAAGGTTTTGCAATCTCCTCTCAGGCCCTGAGGTTCCAGGGTCAGCTCCAAATGCACCACAGGGCTCATTAGGATCAAGCAAGTCCTGACAAACCATGGCTCTGCCTTGATTTCCCTCTGCTCTAAAGAGTTCATTAGGAAGGTTTCCTTTTACAGTTATGGAGAAATATTTCAAAGATCTTCTAAGAAATATGTAATCCTATCTTAATAGGTGTATTTTATTACTGTTTTCTTTAGAGAAGATCTGATTGCAGCATTCTGTGATTGATATTGATGTAGGGCTGCTCCTAAGGCGGTCTGGCCAGGTCAGTGAAGTTGTACCTTGGAGCTGATCCAGTGTGGACAACCTTGCCCCATATTCCCCCACCCCATGTGAGAAACTATTTTTACTTTCAAAAATTTAAATGGTTTTTTAAGACCTTATCAAAATACAACAGAAGACTGAATAAAGAAAACAATACAGCACCAGGAGCAAAGAATTCAGTCACCATGTGCTCATCTACAAAATGGATGGTCTGTCTTTTATACCTCTAGCCCCTCCCAAAGTCTTGTCAATCGACTCCTTCTTCACTGTCCAGTGGTGGAGATCACTGTCTTACACCTTGATTGGAGGTCAGGTGCTGCCATAGTAACAAGCCAACCCTCCCAAATGCCCCAACTACTGAGGCCATCCTGTGATAACAATGCAAGGGGGAGGGGAAGGATAACTATACATCTACAAAACTTCTCTTAACATATATGTAATATTCACCACTTAATTATGAGAGTCAACCATAGGATTACTCATCTATAACACTCCCCCCTTTTCTTTTTCTCGAAGTCATTTTGCTTGAACAATTAAGGAAAAAATTTTCTCTCTCTCTTGAATGAGTCATACCAGCATCTGTTGATGTGGGCATGGACAGTGGAAACAGGAAAAAAAATCTCAGGTTTTCCTTAGACACACTTATTTGGAATGGACAAAAGGGCATCCCAGAGGTCCAGTATGGCTTTGACTCCCATCTACCGTGCCTATGTGGCTGCTACCCATAGTCAGTGTATCTTAGGGGTGAGTACAGAGGCCAACTCAGTCCTGCCCTCCAGTCCCTGTTGAATTAAAAGACAACTGAGGAATTATAGAGGTCTGGTATGGCCTTTTGTCCCTACCTTACCATGCCTACGGGGTTGCTACCCACAGCAGGGCTATGGAGCCTTCTTGGTAGCAAACAAAGGGGCCAACCTGGTCTTGCCCTCCTTCCTTTGTCTTATTTTCTTAAAGGATGCTGTCCCATTACCTTTTACAGTCCCTTGTGTACTTCCCTCAACAGATGCTGGTAATTCTCACCCATTAAAACAGGAAGACAGTTCTCAGCTGGTTGGTGGAAGCTGACTCTACTTTTTGGGCATCTTGGTGTTTTTCTGGTTGTCTTTCAGTCTCTGCTTGAGGTCAATCTTGTTTCACCCAGCCTGGATGTTATAGTCCATTCTTTGGGTTCTTCTACTGGGCCTTTGACTCTGTTGGCATGAGTCCATCCCCGCTCTGCAGTTCGCACGGCCGATTCGGTGGTGAGCAGTACCTGAAAGGGACCTTCCCACTGAGGAGTTTGAGGCTGATCTCTCCATGACTTAATCATCACCCAATCCCCAGGATTAATATTATGGATTCTGAAATCCAGGGTGGTAGTTTGAGGAATTGCCCCCTTTATGTCTTAGCCCTTCTAAGGTTTGTGCTATAGACATGACTTATTCCTTGGCACTGGCTTCCCCTTCCTCACAGGTGGCAACCTTCTGGGGTGAGATCAGGAAGGGTAACCCAAACATCATTTCATAGGGTGACACCCCCAGGTCTGACTGGGCTTGGGTTCTAATTCTTAATAAGGCCAAAGGGAGACATTTTATCCATGACATTTGGGTTTCAATCATTAGCTTAACTATAGCTCTTTTAAGAGTTTGATTGCTTCTCTCAACCCAACCGGAACTCTGTGGCTGCCTTGGAGTGTGAAATTCCCATTTCATTCCCAGGACCTGAACAAATTTCTGCAATATCATCAATGTGAAATGAGTTCCCCAGTCTGAATCAATCCTTTTTGCCATCCCAGATCAGGGAATGATTGATTCTAGAAGTGTTTTACTCACAACACTGGCATTGGTTTTCACAGCGGGTATCACCTCTACCCGATGAGTCAAGTGATCTACTGTCATTGGCAAAAATTTCCACCGTTGTACCTGGGGAAGCTCAGTAAAGTCTACTTGGATGTTTTGGAAGGGCCATAAGGCTAGTTCTCACCCTCCTCTGGGTGTTTTCCTCATGATTTTCCTATTCATTTGTTGACATATCATACACCGTTCAGTTTCTTGCTTAGCTATTCTTAAAATTCCTTTGCATCCCAAATCCCTTAGAAATTGATCACTTAGCACTTGTGTACCCCAATGCGTTGTTCCATGTATGCCTTCTAGCATTTTCTTGGCAAGGGGTTTATTCAACATTTGCCTCCCATCTGCTAATCTCCACTTCCCTTCATTATCTTTCTTGGCTCCTGTTTTAAGGAGTTCTTCCTCTTCTGTCCCACTGAATATGGGGACTTTTTGCATTTCTCTCATGGGGGTTAATACTATTATTAGTTTTTCTGTCTCTGATTCAGTTGCATTTTTAGCTTCTAAATCAGCTAAATTGTTCCCTCGCACCTCCTGAGTTGCCCCTTTTTGATGTCCTTTAACATACACCACTGCTACTTCCTCTGGTAATTGTAAGGTTTCTAACTCTTCTAAAACAAATTTTTTATTGAATCAGTCCCTTTCCTTTTGAATTTTATAGCCCCCTCCCTTCCCAAATTTTTTCAAAGGTATGCACTACTCCAAAAGCATATTTTCAGTCTGTATATATTGTTCCCCTTTTCTGTGCTAATATTTCCAGAGCTCATTTTAGGGCATACAACTCACATGCTTGGGCTGACCAGTTGGAAGGTAACTTTCTCTTTTCTATGGCTACCAACCCTTCATGCACTATAGCATACCCGATACCCTGTGCCCCTTTATTACCCATGAAGATCCATGGATGTACAATTGTTTTCCACCCTTGGAGTGGTTGATCTGTTAGGTCCTCTCTCACTTTAGTTTGATAGTTTATAACCTCTAGGCAATTATGTATTAGTTCCTCATCTGGTTCTCCATACAAAAACTGGGCAGGGTTGAGTTGGTTGCTCACAATTAGCTCTAAACCATTATCTATTACCATGGCTTCATACTTTAGCACTCAGGAATCGGTGAGCCATTTCTCAGTCTTTTGGCTCAGGATACTCCTTACTGAGTTTGGGATATATATCTTTCAAATTTTCCCCCAAAGGTTAATTTTTTGCTTTCTGCTATGAGTAGGGCAGTCACTGCCACAGCCTGAATGCAGGTTGGCCACCCCAGCTGACAGGGTCTAGTAATTTTTATAAATAGGCCACTGGTTTCCTGGATCCTCCCCAGTCCTGGGCTAACACTCCATGTGCTACCCCTTTTTCTATATCCACAAACAGATAGAAGGGTTTGTCTAAGGCAGGAAGACTCAGTGCTGGTGCACTGACTAATTTTTGCTTTAAAGCTTCAAACTTTTGTTCATCATCTTTTTCCCACCTAATCTCTTCTTCAACTAACTTTTCATACAAGAACTTGATGGCCTGTGTGTATCCTTCAATCCATAGCCTACAATATCCCAACAGGCCTAAAAACCTTCTAACTTCCCTCTTAGTTTTTGGCCATGGGAGTGAGACTATCCCCATAATTCTCTCAGGGTTCAGCCACCAGCTCCCTTGACAAATCACATGTCCTAGGTATTTTACTTCCCATTCTACAAATTGAGAGTTTCCTTTTGATACCCAAAGTCCTTGGTCCCCAGAAAATTTAACAATGCTATGGTGGATTCCCAAACTTTTTTTTCTTCCTGTCCTGAGAGAATGAAAATAATTTACATATTGGATGAGTTTTATCTCAGGTTTAATGGAGAAGAGTTGTAGTTTTCTCCTCCTAGGGTTTGACCAAACAGGTTTGGGGATTCAGAAAACCCTTGGGGTAACCTAGTCCACCGAAGCTGTTGCTTCTCTTGGAATCAGGATGTTCCCATTCAAAAATAAATATATCCCACTTTCCTCTGCCAGTGGACCTGCCTGCCCCAAAAAGCATCTTTTGGGTCTGTCACACTGAACCACTGGTGTGCTGGGGGATATTACTCAGTAGTGTATAGGGGTTAGGCACTACTGGGTACCGATTCACTGTTCTTTTGTTCACTTCTCTCAAATCTTGGACAAGCCTGTAAGTCCCATCTGACTTCTTTACTGGTAATATGGGTGTATTATAGGGGGACACACATGGTTCTAAGGTCCCGTCCTCAAGTAGGTCCTGGATCAGTGGCTGCAGTCCTCGTCTCCCCTCCAGGGAGAGTGGATATTGTCGTACCCGAACTGGATGGTTCCTATTAACTATTAGGGAACATCAAACTATAGGTTTGAGGTTTAATTTACCTCACATTTTTGGTTTTACCCACACCATCTCATGAATTTTCTCCTCATTTTCTTCCCTTAATTGGAGAAGCTTAAGTACCATTTTCCCTTTCTCTGGGAGCACTCCAATGTCAAACTGCACCTGTAAATCCTGCTCTAATAAATTTCACCCTGCTTCTGGAACTAATAGAACATCCCCAATTCCTATTTTATTTGTTCCTTCAAACTTTATTTGTGTTATAACTGAGGCTTTGAACCTTTCCCCTTGTCTTGGTTTAAAAAGACAGGTGTCTGCTAATGAAGGCAGGAGCCACCCCTGAAATGGAAAATGTAGACCCTCCCCCTCTGAATCTTTATCATTTTGAAATTAAAACCGGGCTTTCTCACAGATATGGGAGAAGGAATAACAGTTCTTTACCAGGGAAAAAAGTTGGTCAAAAACTCAAAAAAAAAACAAAACAATGCAGTAATACAAAAAACACTGACAAGAGTCAGAATATGACCTGAAACCCTGTGGGTCAGGGTGTTGGTAAAACAGTCCAATTAAATGGTGACTGCAGTCCTCCTGGAGTCTTCCTGCAGACAGGTGGGTTCTGTTGGAGCATCTGCATCCTGCTGGGATGTGGTTCTGTCTGAAAGATCCAGTGATCCTGTAAAAATGGGACTGGTCTTCCTCTGAAGATCCAGGGTGGTGTAGATGGGCCTCTGGGAATCCAGTGGAAGGGGCAGGTCTTCCTCTGGGAATCCAGTGGAACAGGCCGTTCTGGTGTCCCAAAATCTCAGATTATATTTAGGTAGGAATGCTTGGTTCCTCCCTCTGGGCGGAGCATCTCACAATGGGAAGATATAATTGTTATCAATCATGCAGTGGTATTCAATAGCCCATTAACAGCAGATGTCTTCCTGGATGGAGGAATGGTTTGTAGAAGAGATAAAGAAAAACTTCCCAATTAACAAGTGATAACTGGCCCACCTCTAATAGTTGGGAATAGAACACACATATTACCTTGCAATCCAGGACATTATCCACCCCTTTTACTATTTCCATCTGCATCACAATAAAACATTACACACAATTCTCACTTAAGACTAGGTTTCCCTGTGGTACACAACAGCTTTCTCCATCTTTCTGCATTACCCACCAAGTGTAACCAGGTCCTTGAATAAAAACAATTCCTTGGATAGGTTTGTGTTTGCCTGTGGCAGGATTAATCCAAACAGTCTTTCCTAAAACACCTTTCATGTGTACCACAAGAACTTTATCTCCATCCACTGTGTGCAAGGGTTCAGACTGGGCAGGACCCGCTCGATTGATGGACCCTTGGGTGTTGACCATCCAGGTGGCCTTTGCTAAGTTCATTTCCCAATTTCTAAAAGTTCCCCCACCAAGTGCCTTCAGGGTAGTCTTGACTAGTCCATTGTACCATTCAACTTTCCCAGCAGCTGGTGCATGATATCCAGGGATATGATATATCCATTTCATAGGGGATATGACATATCCATTCAATACCATGTTCCCTGGCCCAGGTGTTGATAAGGCTGTTCTTGAAATGGGTCCCATTGTCTGACTCAATTCTCTCAGGGGTGCATGTCTCCACAGGATTTGCTTTTCCAGGCCCAGGATGGTGTTCTGGGCAGTGGCATGAGACACAGGGTAGGTCTCCAACCATCCAGTGGTGGCTTCCACCATGGTCAGCAAGTAGCGCTTGCCCTGGCGTGTCTGGGGCAGTGTGATGTAGTCAATCTGCCAGGCCTCCCCATACTTGTACTTGGACCACGGACCACCATACCATAGGGTCTTCACTCGCTTGGCCTGTTTGATGGCAGCACACATCTCACAGTCATGGATAACCTGAGAAATACTGTCCATGGTTAGATCCACCCCTCGGTCTCGTGCCCACTTATAGGTGGCATCTCTGCCCTGATGGCCTGAGGCATCATGGGCCCATCAAGCTAGGAATAACTCTTCCTTGTGTTCCCAATCTAAGTCTATCTTTGACACCTCTATTTTTGCTGCCTGATCTACCTGCTCGTTGTTTTGGTGCTCCTCATTAGCCTGACTCTTGGGGACATGGGCATCTACATGGCAGACTTTCACAGGTAGCCTCCCTACCCTGGTCGCAATGTCTTTCCATTCATCAGCAGCCCAAATTGGTTTTCCCCTACACTGCTGCCAGTTGGCCTTTTTCCACCTTTCCAGCCATCCCCACAGAGCATTGGCTACCATCCATGAATCAGTGTAGAGGTAGAGCTTTGGCCACTTCTCTCTTTCTCAATGTGTCCAGGGCCAGCTGAACAGCTTTGAGTTCTGCAAGTTGACTTGATCCACCTTCTCCTTCAGTGGCCTCTGCGACCTGTCGTGTGGGGCTCCATACGGCTGCTTTCCACTTCCAGTTCATCCCTACAATGCGACAGGAACCGTCAGTGAAAAGAGCATAGCGTGTTTCCTTGGGGGGCAGTTGGTTATATGGAGGAGCTTCTTCAGCACGTGTTACTGGTTCTTGTTCCTCTTCATCAGTAAGACCAAAGTTCTCACCTTCCGGACAGTTTGTAAATATCTCCAGAATCCCAGGGTGATTCAGGTTTCCAATACGGGCGCGCTGAGTGATAAGAGCAATCCACTTGCTCCATGTAGTACTGGTGGCATGGTGGGTGGAAGGAACCTTGCCTTTGAACATCCACCCCAGTACTGGTAGTCGGGGTGCCAGGAGGAGTTGTGCTTCTGTACCAATCACCTCTGAGGCAGGCTTGGACTCCTTCATAGGCAGCCAAGATTTCCTTCTCTGTGGGAGTGTAGTTGGCTTCAGACCCTCTGTAGCTTTGACTCCAAAATCCCAGTGGTCGGCCTCCAGTCTCCCCAGGCACCTTCTGCCAAAGGCTCCAGGACAAGCCATGGTTCCTGGCTGCAGAGTAGAGCATGTTCTTCACCTCTGGTCCTGTCCTGACTGGGCCAAGGGCTACTGCATGAGCAATCTCCTGCTTGATCTGTGGCAAAGGCTTGTTGCTGCTCAGGGCCCCAGTGGAACTCGTTCTTCTTGCAGGTGACCAGGTAGAGAGGGCTCACGATCTGACTGTACTCAGGAATGTGCATTCTCCAAAAAACCTATGGCACCTAGGAAAGCTTGTGTTTCCTTCTTCTTGGATGGTGGAGACATTGCTGTGATCTTGTTGATGACCTCAGTGGGAATCTGATGCCATCCTGTGTCTTGCCACTTCACTCCTAGAAACTGAATCTCAGGAGCTGGTCCCTTGACTTTACTCTTCTTGATAGCGAAGCCAGCTTCTAGCAGAATCCTGATGATCCTTTCTCCTTTCTCAAATACTTCCATTGCCGTGTTCCCCCACACAATGATGTCATCAATATACTGCAGGTGTTCTGGAGCCTCACCCTTTTCAGTGCAGTCTGGATCAGTCCATGGCAGATGGTGGGGCTGTGCTTCCACCCCTGGGGCAGTCGGTTCCAGGTGTACTGCACACCCCTCCAGGTGAAAGGCAAACTGAGGCCTGCATTCTGCTGCCAGAGGAATGGAGAAAAAAATGCATTAGCAATGTCAATGGTGGTGTACCACTTTGCTGCCTTGGACTCCAGCTCGTACTGGAGTTCCAGCATGTCCGGCACAGCAGCACTCAGCAGGTGGAGTCACTTCATTCAAGCCACAATAGTCCACAGTCAATCTCCATTCTCTGTCAGACTTTGTGCACAGGCACAGGCCAGATGGGGCTGTTGAAGGGTGAGTGGGTTTTGCTGACCACCCCTTGGCTCTCCAGTTCATGGATCATTTTGTGGATGGGGATCACGGCATCTCGATTCATCCGATACTGCCGGCGGTGCACTGTCAAGGTGGCAATTGGCACTCGTTGCTCTTCCACCTTCAGGAGACCTACTGCAGATGGGCTTTCTGATAGTCCAGGCAAAGTGTTCAACTGCTTGATGTTTTCTGCCTCCACAGCAGCTATGCCAAAAGCCCATCTGAGTCCCTTTGGGTCTTTGTAATAGCCATTCCAGAGGAAATCTATGCCCAGAATACACGGGGCCTCTGGGCCAGTCACAATAGGATGTTTTTTCCACTCTTTCCCAGTCAGGCTCACCTCGGCTTCCAACAGGGTCAGTTGCTGTGATCCCCCTGTCACCCCGGCAATGGAAACAGGTTCTGCCCCCCACATGTCTCGATGGTATCAGGGTACACTGCACACCAGTATCAACTAAGGCATCGTACTTTTGTGGTTCTGATGTGCCAGGCCATCAGGATCCACACCATCCCAGAAAATCCAGTTTTCCCCTGCCTCTCCCTGGCTAGAGGCAGGGCCCCTCTAACCCTGGGGGTATACATGGTAGAGGTACCTTCCAGGGGATCTGACAGATCATACTCAGCAGCTCGGTCATGGGAGGTTGAGGCTACCTTCACTTTACTGGAGTTCCCTCGATTAGTGTTTCCCTCCTTGAGTTGACGCACCCGTGCTGCCAGGACAGAAGTGGGTTTCCCATCCCACCTTCCCATGTCTTCCCCATGGTCATGCAGAAAAAAACACAGGTCAGCCTGTGGGGTGTACCCTCTCTCTCTCTCTGGGGAACACTGGGCTCTGACTTTGGGGCCTGTGACTTGTACTGGTGCAATGTGGGAACTGTTCCTCCTCACCTCCTCCCTCATCTCCCTCATCTCCTCTCTGAGTTCTTGGACCACGGCAGAGACATGAGCCTGCATGGGGCCATTGATCCATTGATCATTTCATAATTCCTAAGCTTGTTGGCCACAGAACCCACTGTCTCACAGGTTGGTGTCAGGCATTAATTGTTGCAATAAAGGTGATGTATTGAGATGGCCCCAGATTTGCCAGGCTCCACATTTGCCCTGTCATTATCATGCTATCCATCCCTCCCAAAGAGTTACCTCCAATACTTCCACTTCTCTCAGCTGTTGGATCCCTTCCTCAAGAGTCTTCCAGCGCATTCCATGGTGCTGCTCCTGCATTCTCTCCCTGTGGACAAACCTCTCTCTGACACTTATTAAAAGCCACTCCCAGAGGGAAAGGGACCCTGGCTCCTTTACAAAAATCTGATTGATACCTGAGTCCTGGGTCAAGGGTCCCAAATTCCTTGCCTCACCACCATCCAGCTGGACGCCTGTACCCA
This sequence comes from Emberiza elegans, assembly GCA_024865655.1. NCBI lineage: Eukaryota > Metazoa > Chordata > Aves > Passeriformes > Fringillidae > Emberiza > Emberiza elegans. The sequence continues at coordinate 26,818 of JALJVW010002479.1, read as the reverse complement.
TAAGATCCCAGACCCAAAAGTAGCCAGGTTGTATAAGCCTCACATCCCCGTCGTGTACAATGTCTTTGTGCAGATTACGGAGGCTTTTGTATGTCAGGGACTCGGTGATGATTGCAACCTCTCTGGCTCCCCTGTGGGTTGTGAGGGCCCCCTCCTTTCTTATCCTTGTCTGGGTGCTCTGATTTCATTTTAGATCTCCTTGTTTCCACAGGGGCGACTCCTGCTGGATGTGGCTGCTGCTTGCAGGTTCAGCTGGAACCTGGACAGTTGTAACATCTGTGGGTTCCACTGCTGCACTGTTAGACTCTCCCTCTTTGAGGCAGGTGGAGGGTTTCTTACCAGCTGGGGAAATGTACTCCTTCAATATCTGGCCCATCTCCTTCACCAGAACCACCACCCAATCTGGGTAGTTCATATCTGAGGTGGGCTGTGGGGCAGGGTCAGGCTCTAGGGCAGCAGCATCCCTAGACTCTGGTGCTGTGTCAGGTTCTGTGGTAGCTCCCTAGTTTCTGGGGTAGTTGTCAGGGTCAGGGTGGTTATCTAGGGTTAATCTTCCCTTATCTCTGAATGCTAAATGCTAAATAGAACAGGCCTATCAGCAACACTAACCACTGTATGATATCATCAACATTTTAGAGTGGATCTGAACCCTTCAAAAACTGTTGGGGTGGACCCAAAGAGCTGGTTGAAGGATTGGGTGAAAATTTTTCCCTGGTGTCATTTCCTCACAGTAAGTATCATTATTAAAGTAACCCCAAAAACATACAGTTAGTGTGTGATAGCTCTGAATCTGTGTGCCTGCCTTCCAGCCAGAAGTTAAAGATCCATTAATTCCTCACCTTACTGACCCATAAAACAAACTGGAAAAACGGCCACAGTAGCCTTAATTATAGGACTCATGTTTAGATAAGGGCCTGCAAGTGGGAGAAATACAGCCACGACCACGTGCCACCCAAACGTGAGCTAGGGTGAGCTACGGGTAAGCTAGACCACATGGTGACACTTAACAAACAAGTTTCTATATCAGCACACAAAATCTAAATTCCTCAAAAAAAACTGTTATTCCCTTTTTCTCTCGATGCCCTCAAGCCCCACAGTGGGTGCTAAAATCTATCTTGGTTTGAAAAGACAGGTGTCTGTTTAAGAAAGGCAGGAACCTCCCCTGAAATGGAAAATGTAAACCCCCTCCCTTTGAATTGTTATAATTTTAAAAATACCTGGCTCTCAGACAAAGATATGGGAATAGGAATAACAGTTCTTTACCAGGAAAACTAAAAAACTACAAATGCAATAGTACAAACAAACCCACTGACAGAGTCAGAATATGACCCTGACACCCTGTGGTCAGGGTGTTGGTAGCAGTCCTATTAAATGGTGGCTGCAGTCCTCCTGCAGTGACAGATACGGTTCTGTTGGAGCAGTGATCCTGTAGAAGGGTGTAGTTTTCCTCTGAAGGTCCACTGGTGGTGTTTTTTTACGGCGGGGGGGTTTTTGTGTCTCTCCGACCCCGGCTGCTGTAGGTGTCGGGATAGCGAAGTCCTGCTAAGCACAGCCTGTTGTTTGGGTCCCTCAGGCAGGCTCCCAGCCACAGGCGAAACTTAGCAAGCAGCTCAGCTCTTAAGTGAGACCAGCTCTGTGTTGAATTCAGCTCTATAGTGATTTCAGCTCTTTGCTTGCTAAGTGCCTTTGGCAGATGCAGGGAGAGAGAGAAGAAGAGCTGTATGAGGTTCTACAGAAGTGTCTTTATTGGCAGCTTCTGCGAAAGGTCACAGTGACAGCTCTTCTGCTGAAGAGCACAGAAATAGGGGTTCATATAGGGGGTATGTGAGTTTTGGGCAACAGTCCAATAGTAAGGGTCAAGGTAAATATGATCTATGGTCTTACAGGGAGATAATGAGGGTCTGAAGGCAGAAGAGGGGTCTCTTGGTCCAGTCATTGTGACTAGGCATTTCTTATTTTAGGCAACTGACTGCCAGGGAGGCCTTGCAGGGTCTGTGGCTGCTACAGTGGTGTAGATGGGCCTGGTCTTCCTCTGGGAATCCAGTGGAGAAGACAGCTGCTCCTCTGGGAATCCAGCGGGAAAAGGCTGCCTGTGGTCTTCAAATCTCAGATTATATCCAGGTAGGAATGCTTGGCTCCTCCCTCTGGGCGGAGCTTCTCAGAATGGGATGATGTAATTTTCATCAGTGAGACTCAATGGCCCATTAACAGAAGATATCTCCCCTGAGGGAGAATTGTTGTGGAAGAGATAAAGATAACTGCCCCACCACTAACAGATAGGAATAGAATACACACACCCATTTCCAGCCTAAGACAAAGTCCTGGATTCTTTGTTGAGTTCTAGGACTGGGACTGGATTCTTCATTTCTTTCTATATTTTTGTTTGAAAATCCCCTTGAATCAGAGAAGCCCATGAACAGAGCACTGATTTTAATTTCTTGACAAGCGAGCACAGCAGCCAAAGGGCAGCACAGCCTCAGCAGGGCCCATGAGCTGGAGCTGAGCTGGAGCTGCCAGCTGCATCACCTGCTCAGGGGGCTCTCTGGGAAAAAGCAGGTGTGTCCTCCCTGCTGACAGCTCTGGGACTCTGGGAACCTGTGTGCCTGTGCAGCCCTGAGCCGCTGAGCCCTGACCAAGAGAGGGGCCCTGGAGAAGGCAGGGGCAGCTCTTCTCTTCCCAGAGGGTTTGTGCGCTGCTCAGAAAACAATTGCCATCAAATGAGGGGCAAAAATCCTCCCTAGGGCTCACAGGAACGCTCTCAAAGATGGGAGTGAAAAAAAACCTGGTAAAGCTTTTTCAAGTAGGTCTATTTTGGTCTTGAAGCTCTGTTCCTAGCAAAGAATCTTTAATGTAAGGGTGACTTTATGATACTTGTATCCCCCCCAGGTCTGTTCTGTTCACGCTGAATATTAAGTTCTGCACCTCAAGGATGGGTTCTGAAAGTGAAGAAAGAAGCAGAAAAAGCAGAAAAAAGGAAAAAAAAAAAAAGCAGAAAAAGCAAAAGCAAAAAAGCACAGTTGTTTGCAGGAACTGCTCTTGCTCCCTCCATTCCTTCTCACAGACTGTTGTCTGCAACACAGACAGTGAGAGAGAGAGAGAGACAGGAATTTGCTTTTGCTTTTTTTGCAGGTTTTCCTCATTAGATATGGCAAGGAAAAGATTTCCCAAAATGGTGTCTTTTTTTTTTTTTCTGGAACTGTTCAAACCTGCTCTGGAGCAAAAACCAAAAAACACCAGGGAGCTCACGGCTGTGGCCCACTGAGGCCCATGACACATTTTTTCTAGCCAGGGAAGGACTGATTGGAACCAAGCTGAAAAGGACTCTCTCTCTCTGAACTTGCCATCTCTTCAGAACAATGAGAGGCTCCATTGTTTAATATTATTCATTTTTCTGAATGCTTTGCTTATTGAATAAACTGTTTTTTCCACTTTTCTCAAAAAAAATTTTTTATCTCCCAAACCAGGTAGGGGAGGGGCCATTTGAATCTGCTTTCTAAAAGGAGACCTTCAGAAATTTCCTCCCTAAATTTGCCCAAAACCAAAAAAACACTCAGCAAGACCTTTCTTCTGCCTAGATAGCCTATTGATATATCACCAAAGAGAGAGCAGAGAAAAAAAAATCACTCTTGGATGTCTCTTGGATTCTTAATCTATTTTATGAGCCTTAAACACTAGAGCTCTTTGCATCATGGAAATTTCAAAAGATGCTGAAACAACATTTTTTTCCTCCTGTTTCTGTTCTAAACCCAAAAGTTTTCCTTTCCATGAGTATTTTTAACCAGTAAGAGCCTTTTTAGGCTTTTTTTTACATCTCCTCCCTTTGTCAGGGAAGACAGAAGAATTCCTGTCACTCAGGAACTGAGTGCATCTGTAAAAGCATGTGGGTCAAACCCTGCTGTCTTGGGAATGCTGATCTATAAAAATGATGCTGTCTGGACCCAAAACATTGAGCTCCTGTTACGAGCCATGCGCCTGCCCAGCTGCCCAGCAGGGCTGTGGGGGACATGGGGGTGGCAGAGCAAGTGCCAAGGCCAGCAGGGGGGCTGGGATGGGGCAGAGCCAGGAAGGGGCTCCCACAGCCCCCCCTGGAATGTTGGGGTTTGGACCCTAGCAACTGTCAACAGCCCATGGAATGTTTGGGATTTGGACTCTGCAGCTGTCAACGGCTCTTTTTGGCCTTGGGGTTTGGACCTTGCAGAGGCCAATGGCACTTTGATATTGTGCTATTGGCCCTGCAAAGGCCAACAGCCCTTGGACATCAGGGTTTGGACCAGCAAACCAGCCAACAACCCCTTGGACATCACGGTTTAGACCCAGCAAAGGCCAATGGCCTTTGGATATTGACTTTTAGCCTTGCTACTGCCAACATCCCCAGATACTGGCATTTGCCATGGCCCACGTTGCTCATGCCAACAGGCAGATGGAGACCCAGCAGGGTGAGAAAGCTGCTGCTCTCCCTGTGCCAAGCCCAGTGGGGGGGGCTGTGTGGGCCTGGACTGTCCCACAGGGAAGGTTTCCTTGGGAAATAACAAGGGATTCACAGTTGGCTGCTGCTCTCCAGAGCTGGTGGCAGCTTTGGTCCTGGCTCTGGGGACAAGCCTGGGAGGGAGCGGGGGCGCTCCTGGCTTGGAAGGGCGACTCCCTCAGGGCCAGCCCCCCCTGCACTCTGAGTGGGCTCTCACCCGTGCTCCTCCAGGAAGCTCGAGGGCTCAGAATGAGCCAGCAGTTCACTTCCCAAACACCTTCTCACCAGTTACTCTCCCCAAGAGCCCCTGAGGTGAGTATAACTGTGCTGAGCTGGCTCAGAACCATTTTGCAATGGCATTGAGGGTAGGCAAGTGCAGGAAGCCTGAAAGGGAGAAGTTGCCCTGCCATGGGTCTCCTGTCTGCTCGGAAGAGGTACTTGTGTCTCTGTGCCCTGTTTTTTTTGCCCAGGAGACTTCTCTCCTCCCATCGGCTCCACAAGGTCTGTGACAGCGACTCTGCAGAATGGAGTAGGAAGCTGACCTCAGAGGGCCCTATTTAATTTCACTGTAACCCCAGGAATAAATGCACTAAGCACAAACCATGCTCAATGCAGAAGCAGGTTTTGTACATTTAGCTGAATTTTGGAACTGGTTCTCCATGAATGGACACTCATTCTTGTTGGGATCAGAAGAGATGTCTCAGGGGTTCTTTGGAATAGGAAGAGAATTCCTGACTAACAGCTGGGTGTGGGCTTTCAGGTGCCCTTAGACAGCAGGGACAGCATGGCCAGTTCCCAGCATGCAGACTCTGGGAACATCCCCCCCACCCCAAGATCCACTGATGCACAGCATTCCTTTGGATTGGCTTGGGAAGCACTGGCAAGGAGACAAGGGGCAACTCAGGTGAGAACTTCTGCTTGTCCTCCCCCTGCTGGCCACAGGCTCAGCAACTGAGGCCTCACTCAGCTCGACACCTTTCCGTTCACTCAGCCACTTGAAGTCCTTCCTTTCTCCCCTTGGCACTCGTGGTCCTGCACTGCCTTGCTGGTGTCCCCAGCTCTGTCTTCTACTGTCTTTTTTGTGTCCTTTCATGTCCACCCCCCTCAGCACAGCTTCTGCCTTCAGGGAAGCTGTCTCTCTCCCTTCTGATTTTCCCAGCTCCATGGAGCCATCTTCCCTGCTCCTTATTGGGTCATTTGTGCTCTTTTCCTGCCTGTTCCTGCAGTCCCTGAGAGAAGAGCTTTCTCCACAAAGGACTCAAACAATTTCCTGCTAGTAGGCATCAAAGAGGAGATTAATCTCCTCCTTGAGCAGAGGGAGGGTGTGCAAAAAGCAGGGGAGTGAAACAGCAGTGGCACTGCAGTCATCCACCAGGTGTTCTGTGCCCTTCTTACCTTTCCATGGCAGAGCAGCAGCTTAGGGGGGGTGACCCCTGGGGCTGCCTCATGCTGTGGGCTCCATGGCAGCTGCTCTGAAGGACACTTAGGGCTCTGCTGAATCTCAGCTGCTGCCCTGGACAGCAGGGTTAGTCCTCTGGGCTCCTAACCAGCAACCATCAACATGGATTTCTGCTGGCCTCTTCCTGCTAGCCTTGCTTTTGAGGTGCTTTTCCACATACCCCCTGGTGACCCAATGAGAGCTGGAAACAAGTTGTCCATATCCATTGTTAATATGGCCCTTTCAGGACAGGGACAAATGGAAAGTTGTCCTTTGCCTTTCCTCACAGTGCCTGCTGTGGCTGACAGGGACAGGCTGTAGCCTCTGACTGCTTTGTTCTGTTTGACTTGAGGTGGGAGAGTTGAGATCTCGGCTGGCAGCCTCCAGAAAGTGCCAGGAACTGACTGTCCACAAAGCTCAGCAGGATGGGAGTGAGGCCCTAGAGAGGGAAAAAGCCAGGTAAATGAAAGCCTGTGGGACCCTGCATTGTGTGAATGGATTCCCTCTTTCTGATCTTTGCATCTGCCACCATTTCCTAATGGCGGAATTCTGAACTGTCCATGCAGATGTGTTTCATTCTCTGGATGTTGCACTTCATCTCTTTTGAGCCTACAGTTACAGTTTTTCTTTCTGAAGACAAAGGCTTTTGGAGTAGCTCTTTCCCTCTAGAGGAGTGTTCTGTTGCTAGGTCGGTGTCTTAACCCTGCCCAAGCTGCAGTGCGAGGAGCTGGATACACCCATCAGCTCCACCTTGGGTCTGGTAACTTCACCCCTTTGGGAGCTGGATCAGCCTGGCATCCTGATTCCTTTGCTTGGCACAACAATCTTAAACCCACGATTTCTGATCTAAGCCAGGTTCCCCTCTGAGGAACCCGAGGGACACAAATGTCTCTCATGGCCATCTGCTGCCTTGTTCCACAGGCCAGCTCTAACTCTGGAAGAGAAGGAACTGAGCCTCAGAAGCCTGGAAGAAAACAACCTGGCCTGGATGAAACAGGTGTCTCAGCTTCATTCTGCTCTTCACCAGGGTGAGCAGCTCCTCTCAGACCACATAGGAGAGCTGCAGGAGCTCAACACCCAGGTAACCTGTGAACTGGCACCCTCTTCTCCAGGGGCACACAACACCACCTTCAGCTTCAGCTTGGAGGTCCCAACTGCTTCCCTCTCCCAGTAGCATCCACTGCTGCCATGTTCTGCCTGGGGCTGCTGCTGCACCCTGGGGCCAAGGCTGGCTCTGGTGTCTGTGGATGCAGCTCTCTTCACAGAGAGCAGCAGGCACAACTTTCCCAAAGACTTTTCTTGGGGAAGGCAGTGAGAAGCTCAGAGAAGAAGAAAAAACAATTCTTATCTCTAATCACTGTGCCTGTTGTTTGGCACATGTGGAAGGTGTTATGGAGATTGTTTACCAAGTGTGATTTGTTAATTGGACACCAGTGAGAGTCGTTTGGACTGATTGGCCAATTGGGTAAAAAAGTGTCGTGGCTGTCTCCAGACAGTCACAGGTTTTTCTATAGTATAGTATCTTTTTTTAGTATAGTTTTAATATAGTATTAGTGTAATATAACCTAGCTTAATAAAGCATTTGTTCAGCCTTCTGAAATCATGATGTCAGAGCACATGATTCCCTACACTGGGGGGCTCCCTTCATCAATAAATATGGTGTCTCCTGATGAAGTTTTGCCCTGTTCTCTCCTGGGTCCCAGCAGGAACTCTCAGAGGAGAAGCAAAAAAGCAGACTCCTTTGGAGCCCCCTCCATCCTTCTGTTAGCATTTTGTCCCAGGTGGAGTTTGTGCCTGGGCTGGGCACTGAGCAATGTGGGGACACAGGTGTGGTTATGGCAGGCTGGGGAGGGCTCTTCCAGCACAGCCAGTTCATCTGGTGTTTAGAGCTGCCCCCCCAAAGATGCCCCTTGCCTCCCTTTCTCTGTTTTTGACTTTGTCTCTATTGGAATCCTTGGCTTTGCCCCTTGTGTGCCCAGTGTGGTTTTTTTTGAAAGTTGTTTCTCCTTCTCCTCCTCACCCTCCTGCCTGCTCTGCTGCCCCCCAGGAACACCCCTGCCCCTGAGGCTGTGTGTATCCCTGTTCCAGATCCGTTCCCTGCAGGAAGCAGTGCAGGAGAAGGATGCTGCCCAGGCAACTCGAGAGGAGCAGCTGCTGCTGCAGGAGCTGGAGGAGTCCCGAGCAGGCGAGCGGTGCTTGAGGGACTCAGTGCAGCTGCTGGAGGCTGAGATCTCTGAGCTGCGTTTGAGGCTCCGCAGCTCAGAGGACAGAGCAGAGGCCTTGGCCACACAGTGCCAACAGGCCAGTGGTGCCCACTGCCAAGCTCAGTCCCAGCTGGATAAACTGCTCTTGCTTGTCCACCGCATGACCAGGGACAGCAGCGCCTTGGTCACTTGGAGCTCAGGCAAGTGTGGCAGGCTGGGCTAGCACGTGTGCAGAGCAGGGGAGTGACGAGGGGCTCAGGGTCACCCTGGCATGACAGGCTCAGCCTTTCAGTTTAGGCTGACTCCAGCCTTGGGAAGTCCTGGCAGCTTGACATCCCTGCAGAGCCACAAGTCTGTGTTTGTACAGGGAGAAATAATCAGCACCAGAAGGGAAAAGGGCCCGAGTCCTGTCAGGCCACAGGGCCCATGCAGTCATCCTTGGGGCAGTGCTGCCATCAGTGGCCATCCACTTAATGCCAGCCTGTGACACAGCTCCTGCTGCAAGGGGAGCTCTAGGACAGTGACAAAGGCACTGCCACCATCTGGCTAGAAAGAGGCCCTGTTTGTTGGAGACCCTGGGATTAAATCCTGAACCAGAATGTCTTCTCTTTTCAGAAAAGGGTCATGATGTGAGCCTAACTGCTTCTCAGGCCAGTGATGTCCCCACAGAGCTCATGGTGGACAGAGTGGTAGCAGCCCTGCAAGACCACCTGGAGCATTCCCGGAAAGACCTGGTAATGTGTGCCCAGTGCACCCAGAAATCCTGTCCTGCTGCTGGGCAGGCAGAGTGACAATGCCAGGCTGGGTGGCAGCCCCCCCTAGGGGGTTGGCTCACTGCTGGGGGGAAGGAGGATCACAATCACATCTACCCCTTCTGTCCAGCTGCCCTCTCCCACCTGGGCTATTTCTGCTTTAGTGTTTGTAGCCCTTGGTCTCCTGCCAGCAGTGGCCCTGAAAGGTGATTCTGCTCCTCTTACCTCTTCCAGAATGATGTGAGGAAGAAGATTCAGGCCTTGAAGCTGCAGCTGAGCACGACGCAGGCTCAGAGGGACTATTTCAGTGCCTGCAATCAGGAGCTGCAAAAACAGCTAGCCAAGAGCCGGGAAGGTACAGCTTCTCCTCTCCCACCCACTGCCCCATCCTGTCTCACCAGAGGGATCTCTGATGCCACCACGTAGAGAGCAAAACTGCAGTGCCCAGAGAGGGGAGAGAAGAAAAAACTACCAGCAGGAGACTTCTCCATAGCAGTGCCAGGGAAAGTTTCTTTATGGAGACAGATCCTGTGGCTGGCAGCGCATGTGGCTGTGCTATGAGTGATCACCTGCAGAGGTGGTGCCTTTCAGGTGCTGTGTCTTTGCCAAGGAGCTGTAGCTGGATGCCTGGGCCTGATTCCTCCAAACTCCAGGCCATCCCAGAGCCTCCAGGCTTGTGGCCTCTCTGTAGGGGGGCTGGACGGGCTCCTCTCCACTCCCTCTGTCTGTCTGACTGCCCACTCTGCCTAAGCCTAAAAAGCAAAAACACTTTCATATGCCCCTAAACCTTGCTCTTTTCATGCTTTTTTTTTTTTTTTTTTTCCTCTGCCCTGAAGTTTCCCTCATTTCTGTCAGCTTTGGAAGCCCTTGTGGGCTTAGGGCCTGGCAAACACAGCCTGGCAGAGATGCAGGATGCACATCAGTTTGCTTTTGCTTTGCTTTTTTTTCTCCCCTTCCCTGGTGCAGTGATGTGGAGGGCAGAACACAAGAACTCTCTAGAAACTGCGCTGAAGGAAGAGGCCACTGCAAGAAAGGAAGAGGCTGTGACTCTTCATCAGGAGGTGGAGTCTCTGCAGAGCAAAGTGGAGAACACAGAGAAGGAAAGAAAGGATGTGCTGGTAAGAATGGGAGATGCCATGAAGGGCCATTTCTTTGCTGTTTTTGTGTAGGAATCCTTAAAGCCAGAGGGTTTTAGGATAGGGTAGAAAAGACAGGCCTCAGACAGCAGGTTTGGAAATAGTGCTAAAACAGCAGAACATGTTTTCTAGGCTATGGTGAAATCAAGTAAGCTATAACAATAAGCCTCTGTAGCTTAGCTTTCTAAGTTGCAAAAATATATATAAGTATTATTAATATATATATTAGAAGGCCGATCATGAATAGAGCTCTGAATAGTGCTGTGTCTCTTCTGAACGAACCATTGTCTTAAGGAATAGAACGCTATTGTTTTAACCCTAGTTACGTGTTCTTTAGGTGATTGGACAGAACCACTGTCAATATGCTTTTTTACTCTGTATGATTGGATGAATCTTAGGCTGAACTTGTCTTATGTTATGCTGTCACACTGGAATTCTTTGGCATGCTCTGGGAACAGCGAGCTGTTAGCATCTCTCCTGTCTCCATTGTAAACAATGTATTGAGACTGATGCTAGAAAAATAAAAATCTAGACGCTGCTTCTGCGTGTCCCGTCCCGTTCCCGTTGTTGTGTTGTGGTTTTTCCCGTGTCACGGCCCCGCTGCGCTCCGCGCGGCCCCGAGCGGCCCCGGCTGAGGCAGCGGGGAACGGGCGGCGAGGGGCCGGGGGGATGGGGCTCCGGGAACGGGCGGACATCCCGGCAGAGGGGAGAGAGACCTGGCAGAGGGAGGAGCGAGCGGGAGAGGGAGAGATGCTGGGAGGAGGGGGGGAAAATCCCAAGAGAGGGGGACGAGCCCGGAGTAGGGGAGATCACGGGAGAGGGGGGGAGATCCCTGGGAAAGGGGGGCAGCCTTCCAAGAGGGTAGAGCCGGGGGGAGAGGAGAGAGCCCTGGGAGAGGGGGGGAGATCCTGGAAGAGGGAGGAGTAATCGGGAGAAGGGGAGATCCAGGGAGACGAATAAAAGCACTGGCTACAGCCCGGGAAAGGGGGGGGCTTGGGACAAGGGGTAGCTCGGGACTGGGGAAAACCCGAGAGAGGAGGGAGAACCCAGGAGACGGGGAGAACCTGAGAACAGGGGGGGGGATCCGGAGTAGAGTGGAGAGGGCCTGGGAAAGGGGGGGGGAAGACGTGGGAGAAGAGAGCCCAGCGGCGGGAGTCCGGGAGCGGAGGCTCCTGCAGGCGGACCGGGAGCCCGGAGAGCCCGGAATCAGGGAGCCCTGCAGCTGTGCCGAGAATGGGCGCGGGGGGCAGGGCGGTTCGGGAGAGCGCGGCTGCGGGGGGCTGGCTCCGGAGCCGGAGGCGCGGGGAAAGCGCTGCTCGGCAGCCCCGGCGGCGCTGGGAGCACAGCCCTGCCCGGGAGGCAGCGCCGCGGGCGCCGCTCGGCTTCCCAGCGAGGCCGCGGCACCGCTCGGCTTCGCCGCCGCCGTACCCGCGGCAGCTCGGAGCATCGGTCCCTGCCCGGGCCCGAGGCTCACCTGCGCCAGGTGCACCAGAGCATCGCCTCTGCCTTGACAACCCACAACGAGCAGTGCCCGGCAGGGACTGCAGATCCCCACTGGTGGCAGAGAAAAAACAGCAAGGAATCTTCCGTGGGAGAATATAGGCAATAGGATGAGGTGTCACTGCCCAATGTGTCCAGATGCACTCACAAGGATACGATTGCTCTTGGCTCAGAACATGGAAAAGAAGGGCAGACACAAATCAGAAGCTGGTTGCAATATCCAGGGATCCGTTATCAGAATAAAATGCTACACAGCTGCTGGAATGCTTAATGGATGACTAATTACCCCTTGCAAAAAAACATCTGGACATGTTAGGGGCAGCATACTTATCTCTCAAAAAAATTACTCTAGAGTTATGATTAAGAAAATTTTGAAGAAAGGCTCATAGACCCACATTTTAATGCAGTTGCTGTGGGTTTGATAAATGAAATCTGCTTTAACATCTTGATTTTCCTAAAGGTTTGTGGGGTTTTTTTTTTTTTTTTTTTTTTTTTTTTACACATGCATGCTAAATTTGAGAATCTAAGGTAAGGTCTTTTTTTTAGGGGATATGGAAGAGACAGGTCTCCAGTCAGCAATATGTCAGTGAGAGACAGCTGAGCGATGATTACTGAGAAGAAGAACAGCCCTGCAATAGAGGTGTGAGCCCTGGCTGATACTCACTAGAACCACCTTAGGCAGGATCAGTAACAAGCTTTTGAAGAGTGAAGGGCCTAATCCTTTGGTGCAGTACTGTATGGACTTTGGGATCACTACACCATTGCAAATAGGTTCCCTTTCCAGCAGAAGAGACTTCCATCTGCTGCCTCTGCCAGAGACACTGGGATGGACAGAGTGAGCAAGGCTCAGTCAGCTCAGGGGTTATTTGCACAGAGGGGTAACAACAACGAGAAGCCAAAAGCAAACAAGCTCATAGCCTGATTCCAGAACTGCTCAAGCATCTATGTCCGTGCTGGCAAGACAAGAAGGTGCTTCAGACCTTAAAAGCTGCTTCGTCCTTTGCAGGACCAGCCCAAAATGTCAAGATCTACAATAGAAAGATGGGGATGGGGGGGGGGGGGGTTGTTTTTTTTGCTCACTGGGTGGGAATTGCTTCAGTTGCTGTTTTGAACAGCTTGCCTGAGTTGTCATACTAAAAAAAAACAGGAAAAAAAAAAAAAAAAGCTTTTGCTTTTGCTGAAGCCACATTGTATCTGTCTTTCAGAAAGGAATAAAGAAAACACAGATTGCCTACTGAAATTATTCTCCACCCTTCCAAATCAGTTCACTACTCAAGCAAAACCCTCAGGCACATTCCCAACTCCCTCTCTCCCAGCAGCTCAGAGCTGCATTGCACAGCGCTTGCTGTGCGCCAGAGAGCACAAAAGCAGGCTGGCCTGGTGGGCCTGAATATTTCTGCCAAACACTCTGCATCTCACACCTTTGCTCTGGCTCAGTGCAGAACTGCAGGATTGCAGGCGCTTCCTCCCAGAGCTGCGTGAGGCGCTGGCTCCTGCAGATGTGCCCTGCCAAGCTGTCCCTGCCTCACGCCCTGGCCTCGCCTGCCTCCCCCTGGCCCTGGCAAAGGCCGGGCCTGGAGGAGGCTGCCCTGTGCTCCAGCCTGCCGAGCAGCCCGGCTCCCTGCCCCGGTGCCCAGAGCGCTGCACACACTGCTGACCTTTGCCAGGAGTTGCAGGGCAGCCGGCAGAAGAGGAGGAATCCTCAGCCAGCCCAGCGGCCTTCGGCTGCCCTTGGCCTTTCTCTGCTCCTGGGCACACTGCAGACGGCCAATGCCTCCAGGCTGGGCTGTGCCCAGCACGGCTGCGCTCCCCCTCGGGAGCAGCCAGCTGCCCCCTGGGCTCTGAGAGGGGAGGATTCGCCCGCTCCCAGCAAGAGGCACCCAGGGCGCGGCTGCTGCCTCTTGCAGCTCCAAGGGCCTCCTTCCAGCCGGCCTCTGCCGGGGCTCAGGCTGCTCCGGCCTCTGCCGGGGCTCAGGCTGCTCCGGCCTCTGCTGGGGCTCCACCACGGCCCAGGCCGGGCCCGCTCTCACCTCACAGGCGCTGACAGCTCTGCGCCACAGGAGACCTTCCCGAGCACCCTCTCTGATCTTTCTGCTTTCTCACTTGAGCAAGGCTCTCCTCCAGCCAAAGACATTGCACCTAGGGATACAAATCCAAGTGGCAGGAGCCCCAATGCTCTCCAGTCACAGCTGAAGGCCTGCATCTGCACAAGATGTTTGGGCTGCCTCATTCTTCCTTTGGTTTTTGCCTTCAAATGCCATTGCCCTTTCTGCCTCAAACAGAAGTACCAAAGCTGGCCAAAAACAGACCAGTGGGCCATATTCCAAAGGCAGTGTGGTCTGGAGAGGATGAATGAAGAAGATCCTTCCCCACTTTCACACCATGCCAAAGACACCGTGTCACTTTCCACCTTTAAGAAACAACAGACAATTCAGAAGGAATTCTCAAGCTTATTTGCAGAGTGAGAAGGAAGGGAATCTTCAAGGTGAGTTGTGGTTTCAGAAACTTTATTCATTTCCAATCCTACTCTGCAGTCCTATTAGACAATCCTACTCTAACCCCTAAACCTAACCCTAACCTTAACCTCCCCATCCTAATCCTAATCCTAATCCTAATCCTAATCCTAATCCTAATCCTAATCCTAATCCTAATCCTAATCCTAATCCTAATCCTAATCCTAATCCTAATCCTAATCCTAATCCTAATCCTAATCCTAATCCTAATCCTAATCCTAATCCTAATCCTAATCCTAGTCCTAACCTACAATCCTAAAAACTGGTTGAGGAATAAATGGTCCTGATGTGATTGTCACGTTCTTGTCTCCTTCCTCTTCTTCAAACAACAATCAGTGGCACCAGGCTGGACACAGGCTCAGCAAATGTTACAAATGGATGCTGCCCAAAGGGAAAAAAAAAAATCAAATCAAAAAAAATGAACCATGACTTTCCAAGCTCAGTGCTTCACAGGATTCCTCTGGCTCCTAGAAGGATGCAGGAAGAGGACCAATGGGACCATCTACACCTCCATCTTTATGTGCAGGACTTTGCCATCACAGGCAAACCTGGCCCAGAATCCCACCCACATCCATTTATCCAGGTGTCTTCATCTTGCTGAGATTTTTGCCCTGCCAGTGCTCTAGAAATGGTGCTTTCCATCCTTGGAGTTTCTTCTTTTCAGGAAACTCCAAAGCCTCCCATTGGTCCCTCTCTTTGAAAGACAGGCACTGTGCTGATTCCCACAGGGAGACAGAGCAGTGTCTACCTTTCCATGCCCTGCCCCTCCTGTGCTGGATGGCACCTTCCTTCCCAGCAGGGCCAGCCCAGTGGCACTGGGTCCTGCAGTTCCCTCTCTGCCACACAACCTGGCAGTAACCCTGGCGCAGTTCCCATCTGCTTGAGCGTGCCAGGCAGCAGATGGGGCTGGGACAAGTCCCCCCAGCTGTCCCTGTTTGCGTGCCAGAAAACTCTAAGGGTGGGCTGGGGGCACAAACCAGGGCCCCTCCGAGGCTCACAGTGAGCCCCCCCCACAGCCCCTCCTGCCCACAGCCAAATCTCTGACTGCTCAGCTGGGACTGGCTTCCTTGGGTTCCCTCCACCACCATTTCATGTCTCTGTACCCTGCATTGCTCTGCTTCAATTCTTTTGCCATTAGATAAAACTGAACACTCCACCAAATTACAAAAGAGGGTGACAGAAACAGTCAGAGGACAGAGCACCTCTCCTCTCAGGAAATGCGGAGAGAGGTGGAGTTATTCAGTTTTGTGAAGAACAGGCCCCAGGGAGACTTGATTGCCACTTTCCAAGACTTCAGAGTGGCTTTGAAGAAAGTGGGGACATCTTTTTTAACAGGGCCAGTTACAATAGGATATGGACAAATATTTTTTTTTACAAAGGGGATCTAATCAGAGTAGATCTAAGGAGGAACTTGTTTACTCGGAGCATGGTGCAACCCTGGCACAGCTTGCCCCAAGAGCTTGTAGGTGCCCCATCCCTGCAACCATTCCAGGTCAGGTGGGAAAGAGCTCTGAGCAACCTGATCTCTTGAAAGATGTCCCTGCTCATTGCAGGACACTTGCACCACCACAGGACCCTTACAGAGCCCTGCCAGCCCAGCCCAGTCTAGGATTCCTCACCGTTTTCATTTGAAGAGCAGCAAGAGTGGAGGTGAGGAGGAAGGGGGCTCATCTGATGCCTTGGACTTGAGTGGAGGAGGAGCCCATCCCTCAGACCCTGTTTCACCTGCAGCCCCTTCACATTTTACCTGCAGGAGCTCCTTGGCAGACCAGCGCTGCTCCTCGTCTCTCTGCAGGCAGCAGCTCAGGAAGTCACGCAGGCAAGGCGAGAATCGTTTGGGATTCTGCAGCTGTGGGGTCCCTACTGTGGCTATCAGGTGTGCAGTCTGCAGATAAAGGAGACACCAGGCTCCTGCTTTCACATCTCTAAGGCTCTCCCAGATCCCTTTGTTTAACCTCTGTTCTTCAGTGGCAGTTTCTGCCCTGGCAGAGACCCAGAGATGATTTTCCTTTACCAACCAAAAAAAAAACTCTGATGCAGCCACAGCTTTTTTTCCCATCCCATAGATCTTGCCTTAGCAGCAGATTTCATTGACTGACCTAGTTAGTGGGAACTACATCAGCAAAAGCACATTTCCTTCCCTGAGGATTCACACCAGCTTGAGAGGCTTTTTGGAAGAGGGACTGTGCTATACAAACTAATTTCAAGGGTTAGAGTACATGAAAGGCATCTCTGCAGTGCTTGTTGGTCCTTTAAGCGCACGTGCCCTAGAACACATCTCATCAAGATTTTTGTGCTGTTCTTGAAAACAATGGGAATTGGAAAAAAGAAAGGAAATCCATCAGTTAATGCCCAGGTAGGGAAACAAACATTTACAATTTCATCTTCAACACAGACACATTAAGATGCCTGCACAAATGGATTGGGATGAAAATGCCTGCTTGGACACACAGGAGCCACCTGCAGCTCTGTCTCTCAGCAGTCTGAAAATTTCAGCTTCCCATTTTTGCAGCAAAAGAAAAAAAAATGGTCAGAAGAAGGTGAGGTGCCATCCCCCATGGTCACCCTCTGCTCATTTGGCTACTCAAGTCAATGCATTAATGGTAGGCCCATCCCAGAAAGTGCCAGGAAACAAATCGGAGGTTTTGGCAGGCTCTCCACATCACCAGGCTCTGGCTTGGTGACGTGGAGAATGTGCCTGGGCTAGGAGAGAAACAGGGTCACTGAGTGTTTCAGCAGCACTGCACAAGAAGCAGAAGAGACTCTGTGGGCCTTTACACCCCATGCCCCAGGTTTCAAGCATGTTTCCCAGAGAAGAAACTGCACAGGGGGTTAGGTTCCTCTCTAAAGACCACAGTTTTAGAAACTTTCTTGGGTTTGGGTTTCCCTCCTTTTTTGGAAAGATAACAGCAGTTCTAAGATGCGATTTTTTTCCTGTTATTAAGGCCATCTACACAGACAAAAGAACTGGAACCTCTAACCCAAAGGAAAGTGTTGCCTGAGAATAGAGTTTGTTTGGGGTTTGTTTGCGTTTGGTAAGGCTTGAGTTCCCCCCCCACTGATGCAACCAAGCCTACAGCAGATGCTGATGTGTTGCAGGGACATTTTTAGGAGGGGACCTTGGTGGAAGTAGTTCCAGCAGATGGCAATGGGATTTTGTCCAATGGCATGCAGGACATGGAACAGGTGAGAAAGACAGTGGGATCAGTGAGTATTTGCTCCTTACCGTGCCAAAACTTTCACTCCAGTAAGGAGGTTCTTGTTCTCTCATTTCAATGCCCACAATTCCCAAAGACCATATGTCCACTTTGGGGCCATATGGTTGACCTGTCACCACTTCAGGCGCCATCCACCAAAGAGTCCCGGTTTGCGAGCACCGTCTGCTCTGCTCAGGGGTGAGCTGAGCAGAGAGGCCAAAATCAGCTGAGGAGAAAGCAAAATACTGTTTTTATTTGAATTCTGTGCAATTAGGAAACCAAGCAAAAGAATTCCCCAGTAGAAGTTTGAAAATGTGCTCTTGAATCTCCTGGCATTGGTAACTTTAAAAATCCCCCCATTTTTTACACTGCCTCCAGTAGTGGCTTTTGTTCTTTGGAAACTTTGGACTTGTAACTCCCTCCCTCTGGAAGGGACACACACAGAGCAGGGCCACTCTTGACTGCTTGTTCCTTGTCCTACCTCTGTGCACGTTGCAACTGTGCCTTCAGCTCACAGCAGGGATCCCTGCACTGCCACCAGCACCATTTTTGGGGAGCCTGCAGTCACTCCAAGCAGCCCCACACCCACATCCCTGGAATGCTGCACCTGACCAAGAATATACTGACCCAGCTTGACAGAGCCGTCGGTTTTTTGAGGAGGATGTTGTCACTCTTTATATCTCGATGGATCACATTGTTTGAATGAAGAAAAAAATGCAGTCCTTGCAGGCACTGAGAGAGAAAACAAAACAGGAGGGCAAAAATGAGTGATGTGATTTCATCACACAAGAAAGGAAACAGCTCAAAAGATTCCCTCTCCAGGGAAATGGGGAGTAATGGCAGAACAGTAATGGCCACTGAGAGGAGGAAGAGCTTGCTGCTCCAACTTTGCAGAGCAGGACCTTTCTAAGGAAAGGCACATCAGCTTTTGAAAGAGCAACAGCACCTGCTCTTGTAGGCTGTCCCCTGCAAAGCAGCCAGGATGACTCCTGCTGCAGTGCATGTGCTCAGAAGCAAAGAGCATTTTGGCTGCACTCCTATCCTTTTTAGCTGAGGACTGAGAGAAACTAGTCTCTCTCTTTTTTTTTTTGTTTGTTTCTAATCCTGCCACCAGCACCTTTGCTTTTACAGGCAAGGAATGCAGTGAAGACAGACTCCAGGCAAATATTTAGAGAGGCAAGGTGGAGAACAGCAAATACAAATACAAGAGACAGAGCGAGAATTCAACAGCAGGAGATAAGAGTACTGGCACTGAGTACAGTGAGGGCAGGGGCACTGGCAGGCCTTTCACTTGAGATGCTTTTACTTGCCCATAGAATAGCAGCCACACAGAAACAAGCTTGGCACATGAAACCTCTCCTGTTCTGAGCCCCTGTTTCCCAGACAATCCTGCCCAAGCCCTTGGAAACACAGATGGGATTGCTGACCTCCCGACTGATGGCTGCCATCTCATCTTCACACAGGTGGGTCTCACTGATGACATCGCTCAGAGTGCCTCCATCCATGTACTCTATAACCAGTAGGAGTTCCTCGCCCAGAAGGTAGCTGAAAGAAGGAAACAAGGGTGTGGATATGAACATGCATGGCTACTGTTGATTTTTTTTCCCAGGTTTCTTATTTCCAGATGCCTTTGTGACAAGGACAGAATCAAAGGAATAGATATTTCCTCTTGGCTGTGCATTGTTTGCAATCTGTGCAGTCTCAAGGAGAAAGGCACAGCTGTGAAAAAGGAGATGTCTTAGATGGGCAGCAAATGAAAAGTGCAGTTTAGAAACAGCCCAGATAAAAACCTTTCAGGCATGGTATTTCTGGAAAAAAGCACCTAGTTTTCCTGGCATGCATAGCAATGGCAAAGAGGGGCAACAATCCAAGGGAAATCCACTTTAGGATGGTTCATCAGCACAAAGAAACTTTAAAAAATCAATCCCAAATAAATGTGGAGGCAGTGAACTTCGAGGCTATTGAGTTAGGAAGATACAGCTTATCCATGTTTTGAATAATTTTGGAATAATTATTAAGCTACATGTGCTAGGGAAGACTCATGCAGACAAGATGCACTCTCTTCTCATCCATTGGAGATGAGTAGAGAAATATGAATAAATAAAAATTAACAGCTCTACTTTCTGCAACTGACTAAAGTGGGTTTTTAACCTCTCATGTTTGCTGTGTGTAAACGCACATCCATGGGATAAGACCATGACCTCTCACCTGTCTAAATAATTCACAACATTGGGACTCCTACAGCTCTTCATGATCATGATTTCATTAAAGGTTAGTTCCTTCCTCCTCCGTCCTTGAAGATTTATTTTTTTTATGGCCACCTAAAATGACATTGAAAAAAAGTAACTTGGAGAGGTTGGTGGCACGAGACCACAAGGCACGCGGAGCGAGTGATTTTGCAATGACACAGCTGAGCTGTGCCAAACTGCCTTGTGATTAGGCACTGCAGTAATTAGGAACTGACATTCCAACAGCCCATTTCTCTGCTCCCTTGGGAGCCAGTTACAGGACATGTGGGCCACTGACATTTTGCCTTGTCCACTTGGTAACAGTGGTGTCTCAGTTATCACCCACAAACCTCTGACCACAATCTCTGCTGCTCTTTCTAGGACTCAGAAGAAGTAATCCATGCCTTAATACTCTGTGGATACATCTTGGGCTATGGGCAGGGCTTAGGGCTTTCAGGGACGCCTTGCAGATCTCTCCCCATGTGCAGTTCCCAAGTGCAGCACTGAAAGTGGCTAAGGAACTGCCAGTAACTTTCAGAGGGATTTGCTGGCAGCCAGAAATGAGAATTCAGGACTCTGAAGCTGTAGCCCCAAAGAGCAGTGAGGTGCTCAAAGGCACCACCTTTGTTTTAGCAATGGAGAGCGAGTGAGCGCGTCCTTCTCTGAAAGGAGCCGCTGCCCTCCGTGCCTTCCTTCCGGCAGCTGAGGAGGACAAAGTCCCAATGTATTTTTGCAGGCTGGCACCAGTCTGTGCTTCTTGTGCCTTTTCAGCACTGCTCTGCCCAAAGCTCCAGCCACAGCTCACACCACAGGGGAAAGCCCCTCAAGAGCAGCAGAGTTTGCAGGTGCTGTTGACATTTACCTCTCCTCCTGTGGCAGTGTCAAGTGCTCTATAAACATCTCCAAAACTCCTAGAAACAAAACAGAAGCAGAGAAAGGAGAAGCTGTTTTAGATCTTGCAGTGAAAGCCAGCCCACACAGGAGATCTGTGCTGTAAATGCCTAAAACCTGCAGGATGCAGGAGGGCTCTGCCAGGAGGCAGATGATGCATTTTCCTCTCAAGTGCATGGGCACTGGGCCTGTTCCTGAAGCACTGGGGTTCAACTTCTAAAGGGAGTTTAGCCTCCTCTTGGGTTCACTTTCTAAATGGTGTGGTTCCTATCCTGACCACAGAGTGTTTCCTTCTTCAAACCAGGGGAAAGAATTGTTCCTGGGAACTGTTATCTCACAGCTTTGATAGGGCGTAGGTTGCTCTTTCAGGGCAAGCAAGTTTCTTCTTTTTTTTTTAGTGTGCCAGTATGATTTTGAGACATACAAAAAATGCTAAAGAAATTAACACAGAGCTGTCCCACACTTGAGAGACAAGGACACCTTCCAGGTCCTGTTCCTTGATGCAGGCAAGACCTGGGCAGCAAGGACTATCTCTGACAATGCCTTCTGAGCCCACTCACAAATTCTGAGCAGCATTGAGAGATGGGACAATCTATCCTTACTGTGTGAACATCTTTGCAGCTGGCCTGACTTCACGCTGGATAGACATTCCACCAGAAAAACACCTGGCCCATGGTTGTGCAGGAGTAACTGCGGTTGGACTCACCCCGCTGCCAATATATATTTCGGATGCGTGTATTTCATCAAGGGGATTTTCAGTGGAGTTCACCATTCTCCCTGAGGGAAACAAAATGCAAGATGCTGACTTTAAAGCAGAGATCCCAGCTTCCAGGAGACACAAAAGTAGCCCCAGTGCCTGGAGCTCTGAGCCCTTTCTGGTCAGCTGGAGAAAACAACAACCACAACCAGGCAGACAGCTCTGCAGCACAGGTGGCCAGCACAGAGACTGATTTTGTACAGTCCTTTGAAGAGTTCTCTTGACAGGAAACAAAGCACGGGGAGATGCAATCCCAGGAGAGGAGGACATCTTGCCCACCTTTCAGCAGTTTGCCAAAAGAGTGCCTTCCCATTTGTAAACCAGAGCAGCTCAAGCTATAACCGATCCTGATGGGGCTTTCAGCATCAGGACCCTCACCTGTTAATGAGCAGGCTGAGCTCAAAGATGCCCCTCTCCCAGCTAAGGAAGGCTCCAGCCTCTGCAGTCCCACCAGCCCTCAGGGACAGGGACAGCAGCAGTGACCACAACAAGGCTGGCAAAGCCCAAGCATGAGCACACTGACAGGCACTGATGGGAAGAAGCCACAGCCAGCCTGAGCCCCGGACAAGCTGTTGCCCCCATTCAGGACACAACAGGATGGGCTTTGAGATCAGCCACACCGAGGCGCAGATCAGTGCCCTTTTTGTCCCAACAGGTGATCATAGACACAGAATCCACTGGGCTCTGGTCTCAGCCCCACCAGATCTTATCTGAGAGCACAGCACTGGCAGCTGTTAAGGGCAAGAAGCAGATTCATTGGGTTGTGCTGCAGAATCACAAAGGGCTTGATGTGTTCTCCTAGAGACTGATCTCAGCAGGGCTTGGGCCAATGGGTAGGATTCTAACAGTCATGGGAAAGAGTGGGAATTGGGTATGGAAAAGTGCCATGGATCTGAGGAATATACCATGGCTGGGCTGGAGGCTCTCTCCTGAGAAATGCCTGCAGTACAGTTTTATGTCTCTTGGACACATCTTGATAAGCATAAAACTAGAAGATTAAATAAAGGTTGTTATCAAAGTATCTGTTTTTTCTTTGGGGGTACATGGAAAACACCTCGTGCTCTCTATTTGTCCTGTAACCTGATGTTCTTTCAAAGTAGTTCTTATTGACAAAAAAAAAATAGCATTCTCCTATTGACAAAAAAATAGCATTCATTGAAAATAAACTGCAGATGTAGTAGTGGTAACAGTAACAGTCATAAAAATGACATCAGTAAGACGTGGGGCAGAAGGGCTCCTTCAGGATGGAGAAAAAAAACCACATAAAACCCCCACCAAAAAACACAAAAAAATCCCACCCCCCCCCCCCCCAAAAAAAATCCCCAACCAAAAAGACAAAACTCCAAAGCCAGTCCATTTCTATGAAGTTTTTTTGCTCTGATGACTGGTTGGAAGTCAGGAGTCTAAGGAGAATTTAGGAAGCTAAAAATTCTGTTCAGCTTGGCCACTAGCAGAGGGGCTTGCCTAGATCATTTGCTAGATCACAGCCTTCTGCTGATCCAAGAACAATCCCTGCTTCAGCCTTTAGCAGAGAGGGAAGCTCAGGCAAACCCAAGCCAGTCCAAGGTGCCCTCAGAGGCAGCAGGAACACCCGGAGCGCTCTCTGGCTGCCTCGGAGCACAGCACTTCCTCTGGGGAGTCCTAAATGGCCCTGTGACACCAAACTCAGCAGGAGCATTTGGTACAGCTCTGCTGACACCTGCACACAACACACTGTCCCCTCAGACAAGAAACACCCCAGACGTACCCAGCAGCTTCAGGTACTCCTCCTCAACCTCCTGTTCCCAGGAACTGCCCGAGCTTGAGTTCCCAGGCTTGACAGACGGGCTTCCTCGAGGTGATGCTGCTGCGGCAGCAGGTTCAGAGCCCATGATGTGCTGGACCTGGAGCATTTCTGGTGGGCACTGTTCCTGTGCCTCACTCCAAACTTGGGGTCCTTCATGGCCAGACATTGGCTGGAAATCTTCGCAGGCTGCCCGGTGAGATGTCAACATTTGCACCTCAAGTCAAACAGAGCAAAGCAGTCAGACACTACAGCTTGTCCCTGTCAGCCAGGAGTCATCGACTGGGAGGAAAGGCAAAGAACAGATTGACAGGGGATACAACAGCTTGTTTCAATCCTCCATCTGGGTCACCAGGTTCCACTGTAAAAACACCCCAAAAAAAAAAAAGAGCAGGAACAGGCCAGCAGGAATCAATTTGGATGACTGCTGGCCAAAAAAAAAAGGACAAGTTTCACTGTCCAGGGCAGCAGTTGAGATTCAGCACACCAGGAAATGTCCTTCAGAGTGACTTTGATACACACTACAGCAGGATGGCACTCAGAGGCATGGCCCCATTCCCTGCTGCTCTGCACTGGAAAGGCAAGAAGGGCAGAAACCCCCAGATTGGTGACTGCAGTGGCTGCATCCCTCTTTCACTCACTTGGTTTTGCAGAGACTGACGGAAGCGATTAAGTTTCTCTCTGATGATTTTCATTTCTTCCTCCAGCCTCTTATGCCTTGCCTTGAGCATACTGTGAGCTATCTGAAGCTCTGCATCCAGCTGTTCTTTCATGTTCTCCAACAAACAAAAGAGAGATGTTTCATGAGTGGAGTGGCTGCCACTCTTTCACTCACCTGGCTTTTGTTGATCGCCCCTCTGCTGATGGAGATTCTCCTTTTCAATTCTTCCCATGTCCTCCTTGTTCTTTCTCTTCACTGCCATGATGGCACTCTGAGCTTCAGGCAGCTCTGCTTGTGGCTCTGCCTTGATGTTCTGGACACACAAATGCAGAGCAAGTGACTGGGAGCTGCCATCAGGCTCAGCCTTTTTTTTTCTTGCAGCCTCAAAATCACATTTATTCAGCCATTTCTTTCTGCTTCCCTCCCCGCATCTGCCTCCATTGCAAACCTCCCGTCCCCCAGGGCTGATCTCTGCAGATTCCAAGGCTCTGTCCTTTCAGTGCCTGTGGGACTTCCTGGCCTTCTCAGTCCCAAGAGCTCTGGTTGATGCCCCTCTTCCTGCCCTTCCCTCTGTCACCTGGCCAGTCACGCTTACCTGGCCATTCTCCTGTGGCTCTTCCACCTGCTGCCTGAGCTGCTCTTCCTGCTCTCGGCCAGGGAACAGCTCTCCCTGAATCTGGCATGGCATCTCAGGTAAGGCAGTGTGCTCCTGCTCTTTCTCTAGAAGCACCTGCACAGAAAGCAAGAGAAGAGGGGTTTCAACTTCCCATACTCCCTTGTGGGCCAAGACTCAAAGACTGCTGGGCTCACACGTTCCCAAAAGCACTGTGCTGCTGCTCCCTGGGTCGTTCTCTGCCCAAGGGGAGGCACAGATTCCAAAGTGACCCTGGCCCTACAATCAGGGGCCATCTGGGACTGAAGCTCCAACAGCCTCTCAGGCAGCTGACAGGGAAGGTGTGGCATTTCTCAAGGGTCTGGTGAGGGCCTCCCCTCTGCTTCTGCCATGTCCTGTTTGTCTTTCAGTAGTGACTGACACCCCGCCCTGTCCCACAGCTCCATCCTGGCTCTGCAGGTGGCTTCCTGGGTGAGCCCACTCCTTGTGAGAGGCACTTCTGGAGTTCACGTTCTCTTCAGGCCTGCACCAGCATTCCTCCTTCCTGACATCCACACTCTTGTTAGAAAACCTGGTCATCCAGGAGATAAGGATGCGTGCAAAGATCTCTGATGGAGGTCACAGAGCCTCTATGGCCACCCCAGTATGTGGAGGAGGACCAAGGTGTTTCTTCTCCCTCTTTTTTGTCAACTGAGAATTCTGACCAGCAGAAACAGAGACTCTCCTAAGGCCCCATTAATGAATGCACTTACACAGCCCTGGGGATGCCAGCCAAGGAAACCATGTGTCATGTATGGCATGGCATGTATGACCAGAGTCACCAAACACCACCTAAACATGGAATTGTTCCACCTCTCTAGGAGAGGCGGAAGTTCAAAGAATTAACTGGAGACTGCAGGGCACAAGAGGCTGGAGGAGGAAAACAGCACTGAGGGGAAAAAAAACCACCATCTCTGGAGGGGGAAACATCTCTGCCTGCTCAGAATTGGTCAAGGGAACTTGTCTCTAATCCTCTCCTGAAAGGGATGCTTTAGGTGACCTTTGCATCTCCAATGGCCTTGGACCAGAGCCACGAAGATTCAATTATGTAAATGTTACATAGATAGATAGATAGATAGATAGATAGATAGATAGATAGATAGATAGATAGATAGATAGATAGATAGATAGATAGATAGATAGATAGATAGACAGATCTTATTACTGAAATCTCCCTTTACTGTCCTCTCTGTTGCTACAGACATCAAAACTTGGTAGCCAGTGCCCCTCAGCTCAGCTACAATCCTGAGATTGCTCTCCTGTTGCTTCAATAAACCACACGCTTGGGGGGATCTGGAGCGTGTAGGTCTTTATGGAAAGGGATCAGAGCCAGAGCATTGCACTGGGAACTGCACTCTTTGTGCATCTGTGCTTGGGCAAGTTCTTCTCTTGGACTCAACCACGCTGATGGTGCTGAAGTGGCTGGAATCAGAAATGCAGCCCAGCCCCTCCCAGCTCCTGTGATCTCTGAGCAGCAGCTGGAATTCAAAGCATTGATTTCCTGCTCACTTCCCAAACACAACACAGGCTGATTGCCTGGGCTGCAGAAACTCACAGGCATTGTTAAACTCAAAAGGATCTGTAATGCCATATGGGCTGGCCTAGAACCATAAAAAGCTCCTTCTGCATCAATGTCCCTGCACCAAAAGATTAGTTCTCATGCAAAAATACGGCATTCCCCAGAAGTGACACTTTGGAATAAAAACTTTGAGCAGAACCAGTCCCAGTGCTGTATAAGGGCAGGAAATGATTGCGAAAAGAACCTTAGTTGGGAGAAAAAGAAAATGAATAAGCCTCCTCTTCCAAGTAAAGCAAAAAATAACAATAAAAAAAAGGGAGGGAAAGTCAAATCCAAAAGTGGCTAAATATTTGAATGCACTGAGGAGATTCTCAAGATCCCTCAAGAGCCTCCCATTGTGCAGGCTAAAGCTCCCTCAGCACCTCCTCACTGGCCTTGTGCTGCACCCCCTTGCCCAGCTGCCCTGTCCTTCTGTGCACACGCTGCAGCCCCTCCATGACTTTCTGCTTCCCAGGGCCCACAGCTGCACACAGCACTCCAGCTGTGGCCGCAGCGCTGCCCAGCACAGGGCCACGCTCACTGCCCTGCTCCTGCTGCCCCACTGCTGCTGGCACAGGCCACCGTGCCCTTGGCCTTCTTGGCCACCTGGCCACTCGCTGCCTCATCTTCAGCTGCTCAAGGCCGCCAGCCCTGCGTCCTTTTGGCCCACGCAGCTCCCCAGCCACAAAGGTGCCCATTTCTCTTCAGATACAGCAGGCACCATTGCAAGGTGGCCTTCCTGTTCTATAACCACATCTTCTAAGTAGATATCATAAAGTTTGATAGGAACAGAATTCTAAGGGACTCTGACTAAATTAAAATGGTCTAATTCAACTGTACAGGAAATTGTTCTTATTTAAATATTCCACCCTATCTGCCGTCAGCAAACAAGGTTCTCTCTGAAAACTAGGTTTTTCAAAGCTCTGATATAGAAATTTAAAATATCCATTTCTGCCTTTGTTATTTTTTTTTTTGCAGGCATGAAAATGGATTTTCTTTCAGCCTTCCTAGCTGGCCCTCTACACTCTATTGCTACTGGCCAAGCTCTCAGATTGCTCTACAATTCTTAAACACCAGGAACAT
>JALJVW010002476.1:0-32248 GCA_024865655.1 Emberiza elegans | reverse complement strand
ATATGTGGCTCTTTTCACCTGTGAGCTTCTCCAAAGTCTGTGCTTCATACCAAAGCCACTCCCCACTTCAGAGGCCAAACAGATAATTCAGTCAAGCCTCAGAAAACACCCATCATGAAGGTCTTTTCAACATCACAGTCACAAAAAGATTATTTGTATGGCAATTCTCATAATGTGCTCTCTGGTAGATTGGTAGCTTAATATTGCTAATCACCCCATGCCAACAGCACCAGAAGCTAACTTGACACCTTGGGAAGGGGACATGTCAGGCGTGTGACACCCTTCTTCCCATTGGTGTTTCATGGGCCTGTTACACAGCTGAATGCTGCAGTTTTAAGGTGGAAATTACTTCTATTTTATTCCATCCCACAAGGAATACTGAGAAACACTCCTCCAGCACTGAGCAAGTGTCTTTCTGTTTCATTTTCCTGCACAATACCAAGCTCTTGTGGCTTGGAAGGGACCTGACAGCTCATTGTATTCCACCCCTGCTGTTGGCAGGACACAGGCTGCTCCAACCCCATCCAACCTGGCCTTGGACACTGCCAGGGATCCAGGGGCAGCCACAGCTGCTCTGGGCACCCTGTGCCAGGGCCTGCCCACCCTCACAGCCAAGAATTTCTTCCCATTACCCCATCTAATCCTGCTCTATATTCCAAACCATTCCCTCTTGTCCTTATCACTACACTCCCTACACGTTCCTGTCCATGGAATCAAACAGCAGGGTAAAATTAAAATGGGCTCCTGGTGACAGTGACAAAGACTGCACACGACTCTGGGAGGCTCATTTTCCTTGCCATGGCACACCCCTGCTTCGCCAGAGAGAATCACATTCCCCAGAGCAGTCTGGGACAGAAGTACCTTTGCATCCAGCTGTCTGAATCGATGCACCATCCTGGAAGCAGAAGGAGAGCATGGAGCAAAGGGATCAGTCTGGATTCCAAGGAAAACTTGGCCAATTACCACATCCCACCTCCCGCCAGGGCTCCATCCTCCCAGGGAGGCAGGGCTGCATGTGACTGGCATCATTTTTAGTACAAGTAAATGAAATAGCATGCAAATTACTATTAGCAGGATGCTATTCCATTTTCCTTCTCAAGACACTTTTGCTTCCAGTACCAAGGAGATGGTTTTAGTATTTGTTTGGCTTCTTATCCAATGCTGTGTGTCTCTGGGTAGTGTTAACCTAAACACTTACTTGGGGACAGCAGTGTTCATGCCCACGGACATGGAAGGGTCTGGTTTTTCTTGCCCATTCCTATCAGCTCTCTCTGATTAAGGGAAATACTCAGGCTGCCAGAAGTTAGCAAAGTTAAGCAATCATACAGAGCAGGTTTTACTCTCTAGCAGTGTTGTGGTTTTTTGCTTTCTTTCTGTTTCTTTTTTCTCTTATACTATTACTCTGAAAACAGTGAGACAGGTCTCAAAGATAATGTTTTCATGAGCTGGCAGTCAAAGAAACATCCAAGTCTAAGTGTCCAAGCTCCAAATACCATGATTATAAAGACCATCTTCCCCTCGTTGGAGGTCTTCCAAACTAAGTACACCTCTCCATCTGGATTACTGCTGTGGTAATGTCTGAGATTTCAGATCTAATGGTAAACATTCTCTGCTAAGAATATATAATAGGAAATTTATAATAAAATAATAATATAATATTATATAATTATAATGCTATACAATAAAATAATAAATGTATAATCATAGAATTTTCTGGGTTGGAAAAGATTGAGTCCAACCAATTCCACCACTAACTCGTGTCCCCAAGTGCCACATCCACACAGCTTTTAAATCCCCACCCTGAGGTGGGGGTGCCACCACTGCCCTGGGCAGTCTGTTCCAGGGCTGGACAACCCTTTCTATAAAGAACTTTTCCTAATATCCAACCTAAACTAATGCTACAGCAAGAGTCAGTTGTGGCACTGCTTCCCATGATGAGATCTCAAAACACCATGGGAAGACATTTTCCTCTCTGCAGCAGGCAAAAAAAAAGCACCATTTCACTTTAGAAATAAAAAGCATGTTTATGCTGAGATTGCTTACTTACTCATTAATTTGTAAACATTTAGATCTGCTGAAAACTTGCCTTCACTAGAAATATTCAAGAGAAAATTAAGAGAATGAAGACAAAAACAGGCAGGCTTACTCTTCTGATGAATCATTTGCTTTTGTATTGATTTTGACGAGGTCATTTTCCTTCATGACAGCTTCCCATGCCAGGATTTCATTGTCCTCATTTCTTGAGCCTGGGAAATGTATTTGAAGAGAAAACACTTAATTTGTCTTTCCAAAACCAAGGTGCAAAAAGGCTGGGTCAGTGTGTGCATTCTGAGGTTAATGATTCCCTACCCCACACCCTGAGCACTCACAGCCCCACTGCCCACCCCTGACTCAGCTGTGACAGATGTGACACCAACACCTTGCACTGAATGCTCCTGGCAAACAGAGTCACTTAAAAATACAAAATATGAGCAAACCTAAAACCCAAAACCAGCCAAACAAACACAGAACCCCTGCCCCCAACCTTAGAAGCTCCAAAAGTCTTTCTGGACTTCTGTGAGTCTTGGTTAACACAGGTATAGGACATTCTAGCAAGTTCCCATCTGGGTTTGAGATTTCCATTTGTTTCTACATTATCCCATACTGGATCATTAAGAGTAGCACTTCTAAGGACCACAGTGTAGGATTTTTCATTGAACTGAAACCCTCCAGAATGATGAAGAATTGTCTTCTCTAAGAAGCATTTTGTGGTGATGCTGTGAATTCAAGAATTAATACAGAGGAGCCCACTTTGAGGCATCAAAGCCCTCCAGGGTAATACTTCAGCATTTTATCCTGTTCCAAGAGGACAGCATAAACCACAGGAGTTTAAATAAAACCATAAACTTAACTGAGACAAAAGAAGCTCAGGGCTGAAGTCCTTTCTTCCACCCAGTGCTCCTCTGAGCTCACACACCCCTCAGCTGTTCTCCCACATTCCAACAAGCATTTAAGCACCCAAATCCCAACCATTTCCATAGGAGTTAAGTGGGAAGGCAGGATTTTACAACAGTCAACACATCAATGTGCTTCCTCCACACAGTTCTCAGTTCCTATCATCAGCAAAACCACAATCATCTTCTGGCTCTAATTAACTCTCCCATTCTTTCAGAGCTGCAGCATCCACTGTGCATCATTTGAGCAGGAATATCTGCCATCCAAGAGCTTCTGGAATGTGGAAGGAATCCACACAGCAATTTGGACAGCCAAAATGATTTAGTGCTAAGCAATTTTATAGCCAAAGCAGGCTCTTCCTCCTAAACTGGTAACAAATCCAGCTTCTGCTGCAGGGCAACTGGCAGGTTGCTGATGGATGGGAACAGGCCTGTCAATTAACTCCACTTACGCTCTCTCAGCTGAGAAAACACTGCTTTTGCTGGAGAGGTGGGGGGGAAGCTTGTGAAAACAATTCCTGTCTGTGTCCTCTGACAGAGAAATTAAAGGAGAAATAGCTCGAGAACTGACTTGCCATTTTTGAGGTGGTTTGCTTGTTTGACTACAAGGAAACTGTTTATTCTCTTTCAGTCACTCCCTAGCAAGCAGAATGAATTACAAAAAACCTTGCAAGGCTGGGAGACAGCACAGGCAGCCCTAAAGATTTAGGATTAATTAGAAGTCTTAGTGATTTACACACACAAAGCAATTCTACATCAAAATGGCTTGGACAAGAGAGCACTGGCTAAATCTCACTTGAAAACTTGAATCTTACTGAAGAGATTTCCAGCAGCACAGTGGATTTGCATGACAGAGGTCTACATGGCCCTGGGAAATTTCCCAGCAGAGTGCAAAAAGCCTGGAATAAGCACAGGATGCCATGGAGGATCTGCAATGCACCTGCTGCATTGGACAACAAGGGCAAAATCCAAGGTTCCTTGAGCAACAAGGAAAAATCCAACTCACAGCAAATGGATGGCTCTTTGCTTTCCTTGTTACAGCAGCACTTGAAGCATTTCCTCAGCACCATGTATATGTAGGCAAAGATGACAAAGGGCAAGGGGATGGTCAGGCGACTGCAGTATTCCTGCACCAGGAAAAAACGCTGGAACTTCCACACCTGGTCATTGTTCTCCTGCACTGATCCAACTGTGTAGCTGATGGGAAAGAGAGAACACACCCAGCATGAGTTATTGGCCAAAGAGCTGCAGCAGAGCCAAGAACAGAGCATTCCTCTGCTGTACCAGGGCATGGTTTTATAGTCACAGAATCCCAGAGTGGTTTGGCTTGGGAGTGACCTTAAAGCTCATCCCATTCCACCCCTGCCATGGGCAGGGACACCTTCCACCATCCCAGCTTGCTCCAAGCCCCATCCTACCTGGCCTGGGACACTGCCAGGGGCAGCCACAGCTGCTCTGGGCAGTGCCAGGGCCTCCCCATCCTCACAGGGGAAATTCCTAATTCCCAATATCCCATCCAGCCCTGCCCTCTGGCAGTGGGAGCCATTCCCTGTGTCCTGTCCCTGCATGCCTTGTCCCTGTCCTTCTCCAGCTCTCCTGGAGCCCTTTAGGGCCTGGAAGGGGCTCTGAGGTCTCTCTGGAATCTTCTCCAGGTGAGCAGCCCCAGCTCTCCCAGGCTGGCTCCAGAACAGAGGGGCTCCAGCCCTTGGAAAATCTCCTCTGGACTCATCCCAGCAGCTTCTGATGTTAGGGGCCCCAATCATTCATTTTTTGACTAGGACGTTATTTAGCTTGCTCTCCTTCTTAGTCAGTAATTTGCAAATGGGTGAAACTAAGACAGTAGGAAAAAAAACCCTTGAAGTTACAAATAAACTGGAAAAAATCTGAATGGGAAGAAAATGCTCCATGTACTTTTACTACCTCAGCTCTAAGCAATCTTCTTCTAGCCCAGACACATGAGAACAGGATGCTTCTTCACAAGATATTGTGTCTTATTAACTGAGCAGATAACTCCTTCTTAGAAAAAAAAACAAAAAAAAAAAAAAAACCCAAATCTAAAAACTAGAACACTTACAAGAAATTTTAAAGCTCCTAAGATTTGTAGTAGAGGTATTAAGGACACTCCAGGCATGGATCAAACCCATGGCACAAAGCACTGTATGAACCCAGCAAGGCAACAACCACAGGAGCAAGTTCAGGTTAATAAAAGCACAGTGTCCTGAAGAGTGAGAATAACTCATTTACTCACTCTAGCAAGGTCACAGTGTCCTCACTCTAGAAGGACACAGTCTCTTGAAGAGAATAACTCATTTACTCACTCTAGCAAGGACACAGTGTCCTGAAGAGTGAGAATAACTCATTTACTCACTCTAGCAAGGTCACTGGGGCAGCAGCTCACACTTGGCCAGGCCCTGACCCAGCATCATCCCCTGTGTGACCCACAGGGGTCCACACCAAGCCCACAGCTCAGAGGATGCTCAGAGATGGAGGCCAAGGACAGGCAGCAACCCTCCCAGGACACTGCACCAGCTCCCCAGGCTGCTGGGACAGATGCAGAGGCCAGGGGTGGCTTCCTGCTGTTTTCCAGCAGTGCACTCCCTTTCCCAGGGAAATGCCAGTGCTGGGATGCCCAGGAAGGCCCCTGGGGTACGCACCCGAACATGGCCACGAGCAGGTTGACCAGGAGGATGTTGGTGGAGAGCATGTAAATGCACACCAGGGGAATGGTGATCCACTCGGGGAAGCGGGGCTGGTTGTTGGCATCCAGCTCCATGCACAGGGGCTTGGAGTCCTTCCCAGAAAACGTGCAGTGGTCAAAGTTGTAGTGGTACCTCAGAGAGAGAGGGGAGAGCCAACAGTGAGCTCCTGTTCTGCTGGGCTGCCCTGGATTGCCAAGCAAATTGTGTTCTGTTTGCCATCTGTATGGCAGTTGTCTGGGGAGACACCTGCTGATAACAGCCACTGAACGTCACTGCATGATTGATAAGAACTACAGCATCCCAGTGTGAGATGTGAGCCCAGAGGGGAGAGCCAAGCATTCTACCCCAATATAATGTGGAGATTCTGGGACACCAGCGGGGCTTTTCTCTACTGGATTTCCCAGAGGAACAGCTGCTCTCTTCCCCTGGATCTTCAGAGGAAGACTGCACCTTTCTACAGGATCCCTGCTCCAACAGAACCACCCCTGACACTGCAGGAGGGCTGCGGCCACAATTCCAATGGGACTGCTGCCAACACCCTGACCCACAGGGTGTCAGGTTGTGTTCTGACTCTGTCAGTGTTTTTTAGTTTACTGTATTGTTTATCTTTTGTTTTCTTCCCTATTAAAGAACTGTTATTCCCTGCTCCCATATTTTTTTGCCTGAGAGCCTCTTAATTTAAAATTTATAGCAATTCAGAAAAGGGAGGGGTGGTTTTACATTTTCCATTTCAGGGGAGGCTCCTGCCTTCCTTAGCAGACTCCTGTCTTTTCAAACCCAGACAAGGGCCCAGTCCCAGCTCCTGCCCTCATCCCTCCATCCCTGCTCCCCTTTAGACTTGGAGGCAAGGGGCCAGCACAGTCTGGACAACCTTTAGAAGTACAGAGCCTTCAACCCAGCCAGGAGAGACCCCCCAGAAGGTAAATACCATCAATGTCATCAGGGTACTGGCCAAACATGGCCAGGTGGGGCTCGTAGAAGACCGAGCGGAAGATCCACTCCCAGCGGTGCTCGTTCCTCCTCAGGATGCCTTGCCTGGCCACACCAAAGGCCACCATCCACACAGCAAAGAGGAAGAGGAAAAAGAAGACATCTATCATCTGAAAAAGGGACAACAGGCATCAATCAGTGCCCCACTGCAGGTCTGTTGCAGGCCACACATGGATAGCTTTTTGCTCCTCGCTTCACCAACACACATGGTAACAACTGACCACTC
This sequence comes from Emberiza elegans, assembly GCA_024865655.1. Classification (NCBI taxonomy): domain Eukaryota; kingdom Metazoa; phylum Chordata; class Aves; order Passeriformes; family Fringillidae; genus Emberiza; species Emberiza elegans. The sequence continues at coordinate 25,400 of JALJVW010002476.1, read as the reverse complement.
CCATTCAGAGAACTTCAAACATATTTATGCAACCATAAAAGCAAGACATGTTTTGGAATACAGGATACCCCCCTGGCATCACACAGGCTTCACAAAAGCCAGAACCAGGTAAAAAGGACTGGCTCACCCTGTGAGATGAAAGCTTCTGGAAATGCCACTCTGGATGGCTTCCAACCAGCATTTACAGCCCAGACCCTCTGGCCAATGGTCTCATGAATTTCTAGCACTGTCTGAGAGGATCCTCCCCACCCTCTTCCTCAGGTACTCGTGTGATGGATGCAGTGGAGGACCAAAATCCTCCCCCTGTATCCTCTATCATCACTGTCTTGTTTGGGGAATACTCATGGGAGCAACAGAAATACCACTGAAACATTTGAGGTATGGAAGACAAAAGCTACCAGGAAGCAAATTTCCTCTTCTGTTCTTCAGCCTGATCCTTATTCTCTCTCTTGACACAGAAAAATGCTCTGCTCTTAATTAGATCCCATTTAAATCTCATTTCATCCTGTTTAGCAGATTTAACTTGCTGCCATCATCAGAACATGGTGATTTTGCTCTTAAGAGGGAAGGGGAAAAAAAAGTGTCACATCATTTATTTAGACTCTCTTGAATAGCTGCCAGAATCTTACCATCCTCTGCAGCATAATAATTTTGGGTCCTAGATTCCTGCTAACTGTGAAAATGTGGATGAGCCTCAGGGTAAAAACTATGTAGTCCAAACAGAAAATTACTCTCCCGGAATACCAAGAGCTTTCATCAGAGTGAAGCCTGATGGAGACAGCAGAAGAAAACAAAGAGAAGCCTTGGATGAATTGTGCAGGAATCAGGTAAAACCACACAGAAACATTGAAATGGAGGGTGGAAGGTGAGTAATTGGAAAGCAGAGCTCAGCTGTGCAGGGCCCCATGGCCTCCTCCACCTAATGACAGGTGACAGAGATGGTTAAGGCACACTCTGTTTACACCCTTCCTTCCTGACATGCATCAGCCCTGCTCATGTTTTCTCTTACCCTTAAAGCTATTAACAGCACAGAAATCTGTACCTGGAGCTGCTCCCACAGCCCTGTGAAAGCACCACAGTGCAGCAACTGCTCCACTGCCCTGAGGCAACAAGGACTAAGTTACAGCTGACTGAACAATTCCTTTGGAAAATGTGTTTCCATCATTTCTTTGCCATGGTTTTTAACTGACCCCATCCTGTAGAGCAGCTTTGGGAGATGATGACATTTTTAGGCTGCTGTAGGGACAATCACAGTCCTCTTAAATAGAACACAAGGCCCAGGTGCTCATACTAAATAGCCAGTGACAGGAGCCACAGAAAATCCTAAAGATTCCCTGACTTTTTTTTTTTTTTTTTTGGTCAGTATTTGGGGCCTTCATAAAGGGAATTTCATGAACATACTGCTCCCCAAAATTTCATTACAGGTTGTAGTCAAAACCCACCAAGGAAGGGAAGTAAAGCTGTAAGACGGACACAAGAGAAGGCACTACTCACCTGAACACAATCCCTGCTATGAAGTAGAAGATTGCAAGGGTATCCATAACGTTCCACAGGTCTGAGAAATACTTGCTGCCGTTCATGTACCACTGGGAAGGAAAAAGAACAGAAAGTAACCTCCACACAGCACAGTTTCCTTGCCCAAGTAGCTTTTTGTCACAACAGATAACACCAGAGTTCATATGGCTTTCAGTTTCCCCAGAAAGAGGGGTTTAGTGCACCCAGCAATGGCACAAGTTACTGGCAAGCTGGGTTTTAGGGTCTTGGTGTGACCCAGGAAGCACTGCAGAGGGGAGGGGGGTCACAGTTTAGGGGTAGCTGATGCATCCTGGCTTCTCTCCCTTCACAGAGCTCACTCACTGATCTGCCCCCAGCTACATGCACATGCTTTGCATCAAGATGCAGATTTAATTGTTTCTTTTAACTACAGAGCTCTCTATTTCTGAATTGCAAGTCTAGTGAGAATCCCTGCTCACTCCCAGACTGACTGGCACAGCAGCCTGGATCCCAGGTGTGTGCAAGAACCAACCTCAGGAGTCAGTTCAGAGGTGACTCATGAGGACAAGAAGCTTCACCAGGACAAACCTCTGCCAGGCCTGGAGAAATAAACTGCATCTCCAATCAGAATTCTTTTTAATTTCAATTTTCACTGAAATAATCCAAGTTTTGGAGAGTAATTCTCAGTGAATCTCTAACTGGCATATCCAAGGAAGGCAATTCTGCCCTTAGTGCTTCTGTGGGAAACAAACAGAAATCAAAAGCTGCTGTCTCTGCCCAGTACAGCTCCCTAAATCAAACAAAACATCTGGGACTGAGGTGCAGTTCTCCAAATTCCAAGCAGTTCCCACTGCTGAGAGGTGATGTGCACAGAGGTTCTGTCCAGATTCCTCCTCCACAGGAGAAAACAGGGCTCTCCTTCACACCCCACCAGTGCACCCACTCACCTGGCAGGAGGCTACCTCCATGTGCCTAAGGAGACAGCAGGGAAAAGGCCTCTCCAATTTCCCCAGGGCTCTGAACATGACTGGGAGAGCTCCAGCTACTTACAAATCCCTGGGACCACCAGAAGTGAAAGCAGGGCTGAGCCAGTGGCTTACAGTTCAGAGACTGTTCCAGACCAAGGGCTGATTTCTCTCCAGAACTTGTAATCTGACTGCAGGGACCCCAGGCAAGCTGCTCTTACTTGCCTTGGATGTGAAAGCACAATCTCTGAGACCCCTGTCTTTTTTTTTGCATCCAACTTTGCAAAGTCAACACAAGCTCTTCAGAAAGGGCTGCTGCCAACTTTTCTTATTTTCCCCCATTTGGTGGAACATTTTCATTCTGTTGTTGTTTGGAGCAGTATTTTTAATATATCTGGCTGAGGCTGCTTAAAATAGTACAACAAGATACTTGTGTGAGAGGTGGAAAGCTGAGCCCTTGCACATCCAGTGTTTCTGTTGCTGGAAGTTTTAAATCCCACCTCTCTGGTGGGATGAAATAGGTGCTACTAATCCAATTTCTAAAGTATCATGCATCAAGCTGACACTATTTTAAGACTTAAAAAAACCTCAGCCAATTTAAACAAACTGCTCCTTTCCATTTTCTCTGTTCCACAGTTTATGACAGAAGACAGGAGAGAAAGATTGTTTTGGGAACAATGTTTTGAGGACTCTAAAATAATGTAAAAACTGCTCTGCCACACTCTCAGCTGTTACAGCCCCAAAAAAGCACAGGCTGTCTTTGCTCTCAGAGTCACAATTGTAGTGGGATTTCTACCACACCAGAGGACAGTCAATTTTTGGTTTTCTCCTGGAAATAACTCCAGCACTTCTGGGTAGCCAGGCAAACATGAGCCTGTTTTAATGGCCCTTGAAACTGGCCATGTGAAATGAGGTACACAAAGCCAAAGGCCAGCTGAACCTGGGATCTCTGGATGGGTCTCCACATTCTTCCCAGGAAGATGAATGGCAATCACTGTTCTGCCAGGGAAACTGCATCTGCTGGCAATGTGGTGTAGAAAATGTGCTTTCTGCTCCTCTCAGAGCCAAAATGCCTACACATTTCTTGTAAGTCCTTCTTAGATAAAAACCATGTTCAGCTGAGTGACAGTGAAGCAGAAATGGCAATCCAGGAATAAATGTTCCTGTTGACAACATCCTCCATTCACATGGATGAAGGAGCAAGGAAGGAACCCAAATGCATCATTGTACCTAAAGTCAGACGTGTTAAGGGATGAACAGATCTCACAGGGATATGGAAACCTCCCCTGAAAAGCCAGTCCAGGGAGAGCCTGAGCTGTTTTGTGGTTCTAGGCATGAAGATGCTCAGGATTGTCCCTGGATGTCACTCTGGAAATGCCACTGGCTCAGCTGAGAGCTGTGGGGATGATTTACACTGCACTGAGAGGGGCCACAGTCCTGCAAGGGTCTTTCATCAGGAGCAAACAGCAGCCTGGAGGGTGGGGAATGCTGGATCTGAACCACTGCTCTTCCTTCACCTCAATGTGGAGCTGCCCCCAAAGTTGACATGTATCACTTTTTCTTTTTCTCCTGTTGGGTATATTTTGGAGCAGCTGTTATATGTGGCTTTTTATGGTGATCCTGTGGGAAGCAGCCATTTGCCTGCTGTGATATCCTCACAACTAAGACTAGTTCCTCATTCCCTTTGGTTTTATTTGGGGTTTTTTATCTGTTTGATTGGTTTGCGTGGGTTTTTTTATTTGGGGTTTTGTCTGTTTTGGTTTGAGCTTTTTATTTGCTTTTTTATAAATGACTGGTGAAGTTGGCATAGCCAAACTCCAGAAAATGTAAACCAGGCTCGACTTTCCAGAAATTACTTTTGCCTGGGTTTAGCTGCATCCCCAGGCTCAGGATCACCAGTATATTTGCAGGTTTTGATCTGCATCATCAACCTGCCCAAACTCTGCTTGGTGTTTCAGAAATGGAGAAGACAGCGGACATTGTGCCAAGCTTCTTTCAAACAGAAACACCCGGGTCAGCATGATAGAAAAGAAGGAAAAAAAACCCAAACCACCAGTTAGAGCACAGCCAGTGTCCCACCATCTTCCTCTCCACTGTTATTAATTTTGTGTATTTAGAGGCAAACCTGGGCCTAAAGCTTCCATTTCTCAGTTCCTGATGCTATTTGCCACCCTTCAGCCTTGACATCCCCTGATCTGACTGACTGCTGTCCAAGTGGGGCTGGGGATGCTCAGCCTGGAAAGAGGAGACACTGGGAGACCCCACTGTGGCTGTGCAGGACTGGAAGGTCCCACAGGAAAGAAGGGGACAGAGTGTTCAACAGGGCCTCTGGTGACAGGACAAGGGGGTGGCTTTCAACTGCAGGAGGTTGATTGAAGCTGGATCTAAGGAAGCTGCTGTTTTACACTGAGGGTGCTGAGGCACTGGCCCAAGCTGTGCACAGAGGCTGTGGGCGCCCCATCCTTGGGAACAGGCCTCCTCCAAGGTCTGGGGGAAGACTGCTCAGCTTGGAACGAGATGATCTTCAGGGTCCCTTCCAGGCCCAACCATTCAGGGATCCCCAGTGTCCACTTCAGTTGACCCTGGACTCCGGGGGCCTGTGATGTCACATCCCACGTTCCAACTGGAACTGCCAGCACCCAGCAAAGAGCCCAACTCAACCACTGGCCCTTGTGTCAGCCCACCGTTCACACTGCTCCTCCTCGCTCCTGTCGCCCTTCTTGTCACCTGCCCCCTGCTACCCCCATCAGTCCTGAGAGCTACCTGGTGCTTGGATCTTGTCATCCATCGCTGCAGAATGCTCACATTTGTCCCAGTGAAGGTATGGTGCCATTCCATGGAGGTGGACACCTCCAACTGCCTGGGTGGGCTGCAATTCTGTGGGGATGGTGTGGGACAGGGACCCCACTCTGAGGTTTAGCTACCTCTGCAGGCTGTCACAGACAGAGAGGAAGAAATGGAGGTGGATATCCGGATGTGGAAGGAGGATGTTGAAATGGAGGAAGAAGGGACTGGAGAGGAAGACATGGAGATTGGTGTCCGGATGTGGAAGGAGGACGTGGAAATGGAAGAAGAAGAGGCCGGAGAGGAAGAGATGGAGGTGGATGAGGATGGGGAAGAGGAGATGGACATTGATGGAGAAGATGAGGAAGAGGCCATGATTTTGGGATGAAGACCAATGCCAACAGCAGGACAGGTATGTGGTCCCCACAGGCAGAGTGGGTCCCCTGCTGCCAGGCTGGAGCTGGGCTGCTCCCTGCTCAGGGACATGGCACCCCGTGCACTGGAGTCTGGTGGCCATCCACAGCCTGTCCTGTGCTCACTTTGGGCCACTCAAGCTCCATCCCAGACCCAGCCAGGCTCAGCTCTGGTAGCAGGGTCCCACTGTGCCAGCGTGTGCCAGCCTGGGGGCACATGGAAGTGCCCTCTGTGCCTGACTGCAGTGACCATGGCACTTGCTTTTCTTGCAGGACTGATGGACATTTGGGACAGAGATGCCACCCTTATGTATATAGTTTTTACAGTTTGATTTCTTAAACAATAGATAGGATTTAGGAATTTTTCTACCATTACATTTCATATATTTTTGCTTAGATAGGTTCTTATGTATATACGTTCTATGGATTGTTGTTGTTACAAATGTTCTTACAATGTAAAAGTGTTCTGTATAGTTCTTCTGTAAATAAACAAGTTTTCTTTTTCACACACCAGTTCTCTTTTCATTTGCTTTGGGCACAGGCAGCATTTGCAAAGTTGTGGTTTCCACTTGCTCCAGGTTCCCAGGAATGGAGGGGGAGCTGGCACAGCCACCCCAGGAGTGGGGGTCCCTGTGCACAGAGGGGTCCCACTGACAGAGGTCACCCTCTCCTTGCAGTTTCTCTGCACACACCTGGTAGCTGCAGGGGCAAATCCCAGCGTGTCCTGTCCCATGGGATCCCATGTTGGAGCAGGGCTGTGCCTGCCTGCTCCTGCAGAGTCTCAGCCATGGCTCTTCCCTGGGGAGCCCCAGGGCTAAGGAGGGTGCACTGGGCTGTGGGCAGCCCCTGTTGCCGGGCACCCTGAGGGGCTGGACCAGCCTGGAGGGAGCCCCAGCCCTACATGCACCGAGATTTCCTTTGGAAACCCCCTCTGTCCCCAGACTGCTCCAAGCACAGCAGGAATTGATCCTCCTAGTTCAAGGTGTTAATTGGCACAAATTTGTCCCTTGGACTTTCTAGTACAGCAAATGTCAGCACTTGTAATCCCTGTTCTGCACTCCCTGCTCAGCCACCAAAATATCTGAACCTGACAGAACATCTTGAATTAGCACCAACCCGCAGAGAGCTATGGGGGAGAACCTACCCCCAACCACCCAGAGAAACACTTGGCCTTGATAGTCTGGGGCAGAGCTGAAACTAAAGCATTCTAATGCCAAGAGAGAGGATTTTTTATTGCTGAATTCATTCTCCAAGAACAATCATGAAAGCTTTTGGTCTCCTCACCTGCCACAGATGTGTATTGCCAAGGTCTGCTTCTGGGTTATGACTGATTTTTATTAATCTGTTCAGAACTCTGATGCTGTTCCTGGCTAAGGTGCAGAGATGATATTTCAGAGCCAGATGAGCTCAGCACAGCTTGTGCAACACACAATTTCCAGACCCAGACATTCAGGCCATGCAAACTGATACTTTCTCATCTCTGTGCAAAGATCAGCATTAGGAAATCACTGACGTACCACGCACTTCTCAGAGCTGTCCCTTTCCTCCAGCTCTCCCCAGTCACTTCACAGACTTCGCCCCAAGCAGTTTATCTCTGATAGAGTTCAGTGGCACATGGGATTGAATCCTGGTTTTTCGTCATCTTCTCCTGAGCTGTCTCCAGACATGGTGTGTGGGCACTGTCTGACAGCAGCAGCATTAACGTGTCACCTCCCTGACATTGAGGTTCATGTCACAACTTTTCATCAAAAGCAGCAAATCAATGATTCCCACTGTGTCCCACACAGCTCCATGGGGAGTTTGTGTGGCTTCAGTTCCAGCACCAGCCCCAGTGCACAGGAATTTCAGGAGATACAGAAGGAATCAGCCATTCACAGAGAAAAACATCCGTTTGCATGGCCCAGATCCCACAACACTGCAGACTCTCGTAACCCAGACTCTGCATTTACACTTTGGCCTCTAGGCTTCGCTTTTCCTCTCACTAAACTCCTCCCAGTTTCCCTCTTGCTCAGCTTCTCAAGATAATTAAAAACAGCATTAGGAGCAGGAATAGATGAGGAGAACTGTCCCAGGGCTCGACAAAATTTCTCTTTTCAGGCCTGACAATTCCAGCAAAGGAGAGAGGAAAAGCCTGCATGAAAGAGGTGTGAAATCAAAGCAGTAATCAATTTTAGGTATAATGAGAGAAGCTGAAGAGGTTTTCAATGTTCAGAACAAGATTAGCAGCTCCAGGCACAGGAGGGATGTGACATTTTCCCTGCTGTAACAACTCTGTGATGCAAATGGCATCTCAAATCCTTCTCCCCAGCTCTGGGACCTGTTCAGCCACAAACATGGTGCTGAATTTTAAAAGCAAAGTGGAAGCTGGTCAGAGAGGTGGTTTGCAAATAAAAATTTGCGGAGCCGTCGGCGGGCGGGCCAGGGAACGCAGCTGCCAGCGGCAGCCCCCGCCGAGAGCCCGCGGGCCTCACTCACCGCTGCAGGTGACGCGGAACTCCAGCTGCTGCCCTGTCAGGTAGCGCCCGGCCATCCCTGGGGAACACAGAGCATGTCCTGCCTTCAGAGCCACCGCTGCCGCACACGGCCGCTGCCAGCCCTGAGGCCACACGCCCTGCTGGCCCGGCAGGGCTCAGCCCGGGCCCCTGGCGCACGCTGCCGCCCCAGGGCACGGCTGCCAGAGGGCGGCAGCAGCAATGCCCAGGCCAGCGGGGACTGCGCATGCCCACATCCGGATCCTGCCGCCGGGACAGCAGGCGGGGCCGGGGCCGAGCTGCGGCGGGGAGGGGAGGGAGCCGGGCTTGGGGCTCACCCATGAACCTGACGGCCGCCTCTCACAGGGGCTCCTGTGCGCTCTGCAGGTACGGCAGGGCCAGGCGCGGTGCTCAGCCGCTCGGCTCCTGTCCTCTGCCAGCTGCAGAGAGCGGCAGGGCACGGAAGGAAAGGGTTGATGCGGGCCCTGCCCCTGGGCCGGCACTGCTCGCCCTGCCCACAGAGCCCTGAGGCCCGGCCAGCAGCCGCAGGCGCCGGCATCAGGACGGGGCGGAGGGCCCGGCGAGCCGCGGTGCCGCCCCGCAGCAGAGCCCAGCTGCCTCGGGGCTCGGTCTGCACCGCGCTTGGGGCCAGAGGAGCCTGGAGAAGAGCCCGCACGGCCCAGGGAAGGGAGCGGCGTGTGGGGCGCAGGCTGGTGCCCCTGCCTGCGGCACTTGGCAGGGGCCACAGCTGCCAGCCCCACAGACTGGGCGCCGTGGGAAGGGGGCTTCTCCACCTAGGCATCGGGCTGGGCATTCCAGCCTGTACTTACCAAGCACTCGGCAAATTTCCACATCTGATCCGTCTTCAGCAGCTGCTTAAGATCCTTCCTCTTCAGGAACCTTACTGCAGAAAGCAGCGTTTCCCGAGAGGCCTGCAGAGCAGCAGAGCCCCAGGGATGGCACCGCAGCCCAGGGCACAGGAGCCGCATCTCCGTGCCAAGGCCAGGAGGAGGCTGGAGCCCGTCAGGTGCAGGGGCTGGGGAGACAGCCCCGCCCCGCCGCTCCCCTCAGCCGCGGGCGGGAACTCGAACCCGCTGGGGCCGCCCCGCGGGGCCGGGCGCCGGGCGGCCTTCCAGAAGCCCTGCGGGAGCTGCCCCGGGGCTGCCCCGCGCTCATACACACCGAGGAGCATGGGCCAGTGTCGGCTCAGCACCAAGGACTGTTTTACTTTGCCGGGGTTAAAGGTGCAGAAGCTTCCAGGGACAGAAGTTCATAGCACAGGAATGCTGGTATTACCTGGTGTCTCCTGTAGGGCATGGAATGAACATTTGGGCTTTCAAGTTAAGGTAATCACTAGACTGTGAGAACACTGATACCGGAGATGATCTGCTGAGTACATGTAGTGGATATTTGAGCAGTGAAATTTTCTCTAGGGAAAAAATTACTTTTGAGGAAAAGTCTGAGTAATTTCTAGAGGGCACATTGAGATAATTTAGTGACAAAACCTGACCTAAATGTTAGCGGAAAGAAAGAACATTAGGGGGGTAAAATCTCAGGTTCTCTGACTTCCCACTGTTATAACAAGAAGCTTGACTAGGCCAATATTTAGGCAGCAGTCAATTTATGAATTATTTTGGTAAAGTATGCGCAATACAGTGCTGGGTACAGTGGGGGAAGTTTTCCCTTGAACTGCACACTGATAGTGTAGGCTTACAGGTATTTCTAGGGGTACTCATCAGCTTTCTCAGCAATTTCTATTCCCAATTTTTACTCATCAGCATTTTCCCTTCTCAATTTTTACATCATAATTCTATACAGTATTGCGATTTAGTTTTTCTCAGGATGTATCCCAGAAAAGGAGTATCCCAGGCTGTGGGTGGTCCAATTCCTGAACAAAGAAAGAAGTCTCCCAGCTGGTGGCGTCCAGATTCCAGACGTGGCTTTACCTTTTGATTGCAAGGCCATCTCCTAACAGTGATGGGCAGCTTCCCTTGGTTGAAACTATTAGTCCTAGAGTTGATGTTCATATTCCTCTCTCAAGCTGCTTTTCACTGTTTTGTCCAGGCGTGAGATAAGCATGTTTCCTTTTTATATATTCTAAAGCTATAGTTTCAAAGATCCTTACTACAAGCGATATTCTAAAATTGTACTTGAAAAGGTTATCACTGCAGAACTCTTTAAGGCTTAGCAACCAGCAGAAAGTTCCTGTCCAAAAGCACCATCCTCAAAGCTTTAATCCAAATGCTGCTAAATCAACTTAAGACTTATAAAGTTAATTGCGAACAAAGGATAGGTTCAAAGGCCTTCTTCCATGGTTTACTTTCCTCAGTTATTATTAGAATTCATCTTGATAAGTGTCCCATGGTTGGTTTCCACACATATCACAATTACAAATACACACGTTGCCTGTATGTACCTGACATGAAACACAGCTTTGTATTTCACCAAAGGAGAGAAAGGAGAGCGATTTAGAAAGATGCATCACCAATTGCCTAAATTGTTTATCATCTTGCAGATCTGCACTTGCTGGGGAGCCCTGTTTTGCACCAGAGACCTGGGGAGGCATTCCCAGCAATGGGGAAAATCCTAGGTCATACATTCCCGCAAAGATGAGGTCTCCTAATTTGCCCCAAAAGTGGGTCCAGTTTATATAGGCCAAAAAGAGCAAGTCCTTCTCCAGCTCTGTGCGGTTTTTTCAGGGCCTGTTGAAGCATTAAGGATAAATCATCTTGCCCTGGTCAGAAGCTGCAGGCTGAGGGGGCTCTGGGAGGGTGAGCAGAGCAGCAGGGATGCAGAGAGCACGGTGTGGGTGGACACTGAGGCGACACAAATCATGACAGAACGTGCCAGATCAAATATCAGCTCCACAGAAGCTGAGGGCAGGGAGCAGAGATGGGAGAGAACTGGGGCTGATTTCCACCATCACAGGGAGGGAGCAGCTCAGTAAAAATCCTGAGTGAGCCTTCTCTGCTCTGTTTTGTTTCCTGGAGCATGTCCAGGCATGGGGGCAAAGGGTGGCACTGGTGCCAGGGTGTGAGCTGGGGATGGAGGGAGCTGCTCAAGGTGAACATCACTGTCTGCATCCTAATCAGCTGGAGCTGCACATATCAAAAGCAGGAGGCTCCAAGAGGCAGAGAGCTCCTGGAAACAAAGCTCAGGGTTTCTCAGGGCTGCAGGCTTTGCTCTGGTCCCTCTGCCCCTGGTGTCTGCAGCTCCCTTTTGGGTTGGGGGTTTGCTGCAAGCAGCTGGTGCTGAGCCCCAGCCCTTGCCCTGCAGCCTTGCTGAGGCTGGGTGGAAAAGGGCAAGATGCAAAAACAACAGGTCTGCAGCTCACCCCGAGGCTCAGCCAGGGGCAGAATCTGTTCTTGTGAGGAGCAGGTCCTTAAAGCCCCGAGGGTGCGTCTGCCCACCACAATGAGCCACCCTACTCTCCTCTCCAGCCCGTGTATTCCCTTGCCAGAGGGCCTAGGGAGCACAAAGGAGAGGGAAGAGAAGTGCTGAGCTGATATCCAGGTGTTCTCCCTCATGCCAGGGAACGGGAGAGCAGAGCAAAGCAATTCCTGTTGTGACAAAGGCGGGGGGAGCAGGATGCAGAGCTGGATGCAGAGCTGAGCACCACCCTGTGGGAGATGCTCCATTAGGAAATTGCCTCTGTGGCAGAGTGCAAGAAAGTGGCCCAGCAGGGAGCTAATGTCCTCCATGGAATGCACAGGTTTATCTGCAGCAGATTTGTGCTGTGGGGGAGGAGACTGAGGTGCCTCCTGAAGCCTGAGAGTTTAATTTTTCTTTTTTTTCTGTGCAGATGAAGAGAAAGAACACTCTCAGCTCTGGAGGAAAAGAAAGAGAGGTTAATCCACAGAGAAGTGATTGATTGATTTAGTATGTAATGAACATTCTGGAAATGTTTGGGAACAATGCTTGGTTGGGACAATGGCTGTTGGCTCTCAGCATGTAGAGAAAGTGCTGTAGAAGCAATGAATTGGGTGCAAATTAATTTCAGCCCTTTTCAAGAGTGCAAAATCAGCTTTAAATTCTGTTGGAAGATGGGTTGAAGGAAGTGCTGGGGCAGCCACCTGAGTGTGAGAGGGGAAGGTGGCTCTGCCATCACCTCCAGAGGTGGTGAGGAAGGAGGCAGAGGACAGGGATCTGTGCACTGAGGGATTTTGCAGGGCCAGGCAGAGCAATTGTACCTGGACTCTGAATTCATGCTGGGAGGAGTGGGGCCAGTGGGGCTGGAGGGATGTGGGAAGGAGCTGAAGATTTGCTCTGCACACCCTGAGTTCAGTGCTGGGAACACAGGAGCGTGCAGGGAGGCAGCTTTGTCCTCCATGGATGCTGGATGGGGCTTGGAGGTGGGTGGATTGTTGCTTGTTTCTCCCACTGGTCAATGACAAAAATACAACCTTTAATTTTTACTGTTTACAGTAAAGTTGCTCACCATTGCTCAAAACTTTTATTCCCTTGAGTTCTAATGCCAGTAAAAGGGGTTAGAGGCATGATGATGAATTGCCTCTGGCTCCAGCCCTCCTGGAAGGCTGGACTGCAACAGGCTTGACCTTTGGGAAGCCTGAGCCACCCCAGCCAGGTCTGTGGGGCTCAGGGGAAACTGCAGCTCCCAGGAGACCTTTGCCACCACAGTCTTGGGTGACGGCATCATTTCCTAAAGCCTGAGCTGACAATGCTTATTTTTGTGGGAGCTGATAAAACAGTGATATCACTTCTTCATTTTAATCCCCTCTGCTGACCTGGAGGGCAAAGTGGATCCACTCACAGGCCCAGCTCATCCCCCTGTGCTTTGCCACGGTTATGCCAAGTGCAAGAATTCAGGAAAGGAAAACTTGGTCACCCTGAGATGCTCCTCTGGAGTTCAGGGCACTGGAGGCTGCTGTAATTCTCCTTAGGAAATCCCAGAGCTTAAACCAGCAGCTGCCTGGTTATGTTGGATTTATTATGCAAAAGCAAAATGCTTTTGCTCGTTCATCCCATCCCAAAAGGAAAGGCACCAGTATTTTCCTTCTACTGCTTTTGGTTGTGTAAGTTTGTCTGAGCTGGCTTTCTAAGAATTTGTGATTGATTTCTGGGCCAGGAAAAGCCTCACTCAGGCTTGTGTGGGGACCTTAAGGTATTTCCAACAATGTTTCCATCAGTGCTCACCTCCAAAAGATTCCCTTGGCTTTCAGGGTCAAAAAATAGGATAATTTGGTTTTTCTTTCTGAAGCTGCTTTCAGACTTGTGATAGAAGCCCAGCTTAGAGCTCCAAGGCAGGTAAAAATATAGATTTTACAGTCTGAATTGTGGTTCCCCTGTTTGCTTCTCTTGCAAACCTGGCCAGGTCACCATGTGTCCCAGCAGAGTTCAGAACACCAGTGGTAATGTTCTGCCAAGCATCCAAGTAATTTATCAAGAGCTGAAGAAGCTCAGGGGAGGGCACAGAACAGAGAAGGGAAGTCGGGGGTTTGCAGTTCTGAATCAAATTGGCAAAAAGAGCTTTTTAAGTAAAATCAACCCTGTAATATTTTAACATGTATCAGGCTGAAAATAGTGCAGCAGTTTATGGGTAGAAGTGTTACCCTCAAATGAACTTGCACTCTGTTCATAACATCATTTTTGTCTGCCATTTTTGGCCGTGTTTCTGCTAAGGCCATTAGTAGAGTAAATGATAGATGAGTTGTAGTTTTAAAATTATACCTATTTGAGCTCTTATTCTGCCCATGAGAGGAATATCCTGGAGCTGAAATGTTGGATCCAGTCACAGAGTCACTGTTGAGCTTCCATTTCTGCAGACACTGCACGTCCCCCCGGATAGGTGATCACAGCTGGCTCTGCATCATTTCCCAAGTGTGAAAAGGAGATGATTGCCATTAGAGAAAGGTGACTCTTCCTTCAGGGCAGGCAGTTCTTGTGGTAAAAGTAATATTGAAATGACAAAAAAAAATCTTTAGGGTTTGACTTGTGACTTTACTCCTTTCTCTAGAAAGATCCATTGTGATATTCTGATTTCTGATTCAAACCTAGCTCCTCACCAGTTTTTGGCTGGCCATTTTGCCTGCTCTGATTTGACAGCTCACATTAGCCATGCTCTCTGGCTATGAGCCCATGTCAAATGGCTGATCAACTTGCACCTGCACCTTTCATTTACTGGCTAAAGCTCTCACCAATACTTCTAACAATGAAGCCATAGGTAGTGAAACCCTAAGCTGACCTTATTGAAGTAATTTTTCAAGAAACACCATCTGATAGCCTCAGGCTTTCATGGTGCTCGCTGGCAGTCTGAGGGAATGATTCTCCTGCCCATGGAACTGACTGTGGAGGGACCATTTGTGGTGTTGTAGGAGATGGGCTGAACTGTGTGTTGATAAACCTGTGGGAGGTTGAAAGGTGAGGATGGCCAATCTCATTACATATGAAAATACAGCATCTCCTTTCAAAATCAGCAGAGTCTGCTTTGGTAAAGTTCAGTGTCTTCAGAATTCCAGAGCCTGGGACCGGTTGCCAAACCTTTGATCTTCATGTTGGGGGGGGAGGGGTCGGTTGTTTGTTCATTCCCTGTGGAGGAATTCTTGGAAGTATGGGTCAGGCAATAGTGATGGATGTGGCAACTGCTACAGGTGGGATGATTCCTGCTGTGTCTGTAACGTGGATTTGCTTTCAGGGTACTTTTCTCTCTCTTCCCCAGTTAATCCTGAACTTCTGAGATTTACAGGCTTGTCTGTCCGTCTGTGCCAAATTTGGGGTGCTGCCAGTTGTTTGTAGTGGGGATGGTTTTCAGAGTAAGTTCATAACCCACCCTTGCTTAAAGGTGTACTTTGATTGCAGGGTAATCCCTTTAACCATTAATTTCAGAAATACTCCTGAACTATTTTTCCCCCTCCTTCTTTTGCTAGGGGACCCTGGGAGTGGGGAGTAGCAGTGTCAGAAACTTCTTCATTGTTTGTGAAATCCCTGTCCATGAAGAGCCTGAACTCGGACACAAAGGCAGGCACTAATTAACCACTGGAACAATTCTGCTCCAGCACGGAAAGCAAGAGCTGTGCCTGAGAAACAGCAGCCATCCCTCCGGTCCTCCAAGGGCTGTGAACAGCCAGCCAGGCACAAAATTCCCCTTCTGCCTCCTTGTTCCTGCCAGCCCCCCAAAAGAACTCTCACTGTAGACAGCTGAACAGGAACTGCTCAACTCCCTCAGCAAAGAAAAGCCAAAGCTCACCAGAATGCTCTCGGAAAGAGGAGTTCCTTGATTTATTTCAAAAGTCATTATTCTCTTTGTTTTCTTGGTTCGTGGAGCCTTATGTCTTCCAAACATTTTTTTCTCCCATCATCACTTCAAAATCTAACTTCTCCAACAGAGGGGAGAGGTAAGTTAGGTGGTCCATGAAGCCTCACAACTCACCTTTGAAAAGAAGCTGCATCTAAATGAGGTAACACCCACTTCTCACAGGAGGGGGGGAAAATATCCCAACCAAACAAAAAACTCTCACTTCTGGGCTTGCGAGGCTTTCAGTGGCATCTGAGGGTGGTCTGGGATCAATAAGCATGGGAAACATCTTCTTTTGGGATGATCTGAACAGCTCCTGCAGCAACGCAGGCAACAGCTGCTACCTGGAAAACAGCATGAGGTTCAACTTTACCCTCCAAGAGCAGGCAGCTGATTTCTATGTTGTCCTGCCCGTGATCTACTCTGTGATCTGTGCTGTGGGGCTCACAGGCAACACTGCTGTCATCTATGTGATCCTCAAGGCCCCCAAGATGAAGACTGTGACCAACATGTTCATCCTGAACCTCGCTATCGCTGATGACTTGTTCACCCTTGTCTTGCCCATCAATATTGCAGAGCACCTCCTCCCCTACTGGCCCTTTTGAGAAAATCCTCTGCAACGTCATCCTGTCCATAGACCACTTCAATATCTTCTCCAGCATTTATTTTCTGACAGTGATGAGCATAGACAAGTACCTGGTGGTACTGGCTACAGTCAGGTCCTAGACGATGCCCCACCGCAGGTACCGAGCAGCCAGGATTGTCAGCCTGTGCATCTGGATCCTGGTCACCATCATAGTCCTCCCTTTCATCATCTTTGCCAATGTCTACACCGATGACCTGGAGATCAAGAGCTGTGGTCTCAATTTTCCCAAGCCTGAGGGTTTTGGTTCAAAGCCAGCAGGATCTACACCCTCATCCTTGGCTTTGCCATTCTGGTATCCACCATCTGCATCCTCTACACCATGATGCTCTACAAGCTGAGGAACATGCACCTGAACTCCAATGCCAGAGCCCTGGACAAAGCCAAGAAGAAAGTCACCATTATGGTCTTCATGGTCCTGGCTGTGTTCCTCTTCTGTTGGACCCCCCTTCCACCTGGCCACCATCGTGGCTTTGACCACTGACTTACCCCAGACCTCCATGGTCATTGGGATATCCTACTTCATCACCAGCCTAAGCTGTGCCAATTCGTGCTTGAATCCTTTCTTGGACGCTTTCCTGGATGACAGTTTTCAGAAAAGTTTCCGGAAGTTGCTGGAATGCAGAACTTCTTGAACAGGAAGCTGGGGCTGGCAGGTCCCTGGCCTTTCAGGGTTTTTCAGGAGAAACTTTGCAGACTGGAGGAGTGGCCAATGAACACACAAGGTCCTTTCTTTGGTTTACATGTAATGTGTGGTCTGTTTGTAACCCTCATCATCAACAGGGTTTGTCCTGCCCACTTACAACTCTTGTATTTCCCCTCTTTGCTCCCACCAACTTCTCAGACTTGCATTTCTAGACCCTGATTTTTAATTTCACCCTCTGAATTATTAAGGACAGAACATTTCCTTTTCAGGGGTGTACTTCTGCCACAGAGTGGTCCTTTTTTGCCATCTGCTGTACAGCACGGACAGGCCGGAGACCAATTTCCAGAGGAGTTCAAAGCTCAGTTCTCTATCACCGAGTTACTAGGGAGGATTGTTTAATGGAGCAGAGCTAATGAGCACTTTCAATTAAACATCAGTAGAACAGAGGAAGAGTATTTGGAAGAGAAAAGAAACTATTTTCAATGTTCATGTATGTTCCTGTGTGTTATGGCTTTCTTTTGATTTTGAAGGATGTCCATCTTCCACCCCAGCACAAATTTCCTCTTCTCTGACTTGTTAAATTTAGACCAAAAGGAAGATTTGAGTCTCAAAAATAGTGCTAAACAGCACACCATACAAATTCTATAACAACAGTGAGAACTTGTGTTAGAAATCATTTTGAACTAGTTGTTCCTGTTAAGTGTCAAATACGTATTTATTTAAGAGTGAGTAATGAAATAAACCTCCTGAGGGAATAAAGAGACTGGTCCTTCTTTCACAAGAGAAAATTTATGCTACTTGTGCCATATCTTTGCTATTTATATATTGCATTTTTCCTACTATAAAATAAAACACAGTAGGTTTGTCACAAAATTCAGGTGTTTTGTAAACCATAGGAAAAACTCTAGTGAGCTGCAGATATAATTTCTTCTTTCACAGACAAATAGTCAAAATACTTGAACAAACCAGGGCTTGACTGGGAGAGTCTGGAGATCAGAAACTCCATATGAAAAGCTTGGGAAACTCATTCTCACACCCTTTAGCCCTGTGAAGTTTGTATGTTACTGCTTTTAGGAAGGCTGTCATAGTCCAATATTTCTTTCAAGCTTTGCCCCGACCCCAGGCACCAATCTTGGCTCTAACCTGTCCAAATTCGCCCAGGAAAGTGAAGGACAGGTATCACAAAAGGAAAGGAAGCTGCAGTTCTCAGCTTCAATGGGCTCTCAGAGCCATGGGTGGGTGTGGATGGAGACCCCAGATGAGAATGCTCGGGGCAATTCAGTGCCCTGAGCTCCCCAACACCCAAACTGACAGCCCTCAATACCTCGGGATGGCAATTTCATGTATAGAAAGCCAAAAACAGATGTGTGGCTACAACATCACTCTGTTGCCTTCTCCATATTAAAGGTGCTAGCTGTGGTAGAACAATGAAGGAGAACACATTCTTCCAGGCAAACCTTCTCCAGGAATTTTGCTTTAGCGTGGTTGCCACCTGCTGGCAATGGGCTTCCCGGGTGGAAAAACCTCTCTGAGTGAGAAAATTTACTCAAATTATGTCACCTCCCACACAAACTGCCCAATCAGCTGTTCACTGGCACTGGGGCTCTAGGAAAGGCAATATATTTTATTAAGTAAAAATCTACTTTTTTTTTTTTTTTTTAGATGGAAAGGTTCTTTCCAGTGTGAGTTACCCACTTTAGACACAACAATGATATTGCTGGAGCTTTTTCTGTTAAATCACAAGACATGACAGCCACAGAATCACAGCATGGTTCAAGCAGAGTTAAATTTCCCAGCACCGTGCCCACTTGGGTTTGGATGTCTCCAAGGATGGAGATGCCACAGCTACTGTGGACAACCTGTACCTGTACTTCACCACTCAGACAGTGAATCTCCTTCCTACCATTTAATGGAATTTTCCATGTTCCAGTTCGTGTCTCCTGTCAGTGGACATCACTGAGGAGAGTCTGGTTCCCTCCCTGAACCCTCCACGGGCACTTCCAGACGTTTCCTGTATCCCCTGACCCACTTCCCTTTCTGAAGATGGGAGAACCCATCTCAGTCTTGCTGGCAGCATCCTGTCTGCATCCATCCAGGTTTGCCTGTTCCACCTGCTGTCACTGAAGGATGACCCTCCCAGGGAAGCTTTCCCCTGCCAGTGGGTGCCCTGAGGATCCCTGGGAAGTGGGACATGGGGTGGCCAGGTGCCCATTGCAGGGGTGGCTGCAATAAAGCCACCATCCATGCAGCTGAGGTTGGATGCCTGGAGGCAGATTTGGGGTGATAAACTCTTATTCTATGGCAGCTCTGAGGCCTCCAGAGGAGCTTCAGGCTTGGTCATCAGGAGTGACAGGATGAGAGGAAACGGCCTCAAGTTGTGCCAGGAGAGGTTTGATTAGATATTAGGAAATATTTTTTTTTTTCAAAAAAAGTCAAAGCCCTGGAAAAGGCTTGCCAGGGCAGTGGTGGAGTCACCATCCCTGGAAGTGTTCAAAAAAACCTCTGTGTGTATGGCATTTCATTTAGTTTAGTGGTGCACATGATGGTGTGGCTGAGTTGATAGTTGGACTTGTTGAGCTTCTCTAAACTTAATTATTCTATGATTCCATTATATAGGCATCCTCAAAAAAAAAAAAATTTCCAAAGAAACACCTGTTGAAAACCACAAGTCCTTTTCCCTCCCTCCAACCTCTTTTTGACTGGAAGAGAGGAAGAGGAGTTAATTTAAAGGCAAAGGCCAAAAATAGTGACTGTAAATATTGCCATGAGTCCTTGTTGGCATTTGTGTTTGGTAAGTGAAGATGCAGAGAGAAGGATCAAAGCTGCCTGAATGGCTTTTTTATTCCAAGCCTTGATTGTTCTATTTTCTCTCAGAAAAATACTGCAATTATCTAACAAAGCTCTTCAAGTGGAATTAGACACTGGCCCCAAGCTTCAAGGGCTGTTCAGTGGCTATTTTCTCTTTAAAAAAGAAAGTAAATTTGATGTGTAGATAAAAACCAGGCGCTCTATTGACTGCCTACAGCCAAATCTGGTGCTTCCTGGGTAAACAGAGGATGGGAAGCTTTCCCCATGAGGAAGTGAACAGCCTGGGGTGCACCAAAGGCTGGTGTCACTCTGCTAAAGCCCCCCACCACAATGTTCCCTGGCTGCCTGGGGTGGGTGCTTCCCATCTGGGATGGGGGAGTTCCCTTTGTGGTAAAATGAGCTTGGCAGCAAGACCTTTGTCCTCATTTTCAGTTTTCCTGAGATGTTTTCTTTCTGTGTCTTTCACCAGGACTTCTGCACACCTCCATCATCCCCCTTGCTCCAATGCTTCTGCACAGCTCATGCCAGAAGTATGAGACACCTTGGGAGTGTCTAAGGTCCAAAACCATCCCCTGCACAAGACTCAATAAACCAGCTGAATAAGGAAAGCAGAGAAATAAGGATTCTGTTTCTTAAACTTAACCCTCAAATGAGATCAGAGACTGGTAATTAACAAAGTCAGATTTCAACACAATGAAAAATCTCTCCTGACACCCAGCCTGCTGCTGCTGCTCAGCATTGATGGAAATCCTACAGATGTAATTAAATTTCCTTTATTCCATGTGATGGGTTCAGCAGGATCCTTCATGCCATGGCGACACCCAGCTGAGCTCCTTCATCCACGCTGACCAGGAGCTGGGCTGTGAGGCTGATGGCCACCATTTCATGATGGATGGGGCTGGTCAGAGCCACCAGCTCAGAGAATCACAGACTCACAGAATCAGAGAATCACGGAATCATGGAATCACAGTCTCACAGAATCACAGAACCACAGAATCATAGAACTACAGAACCACAGAATCACAGAATCATGGAATCATGGAATTACAGACTCACAGAATCATAGAATCATGGAATCACAGACTCACAGAATCATGGAATCACAGACTCACAGAATCATAGAATCACAGACTCACAGACTCACAGACTCACAGAATCACAGACTCAAAGAATCACAGAATGGTTTGGGTTCCAAGGGACCTTAAAGATCATCCAGTTTCAACCCCCTGCCGTGGGCAGGGACCTTCCACTAACCAGGACACTCAGAGCCTCATCCAGCCTGGTCTTGAGCTCATCCTCCACAATTCCTGGGGGATAGCCCCAGGGAGAAGGGCTCTGTTGCATTGCTGACACTCACCAGAAGATGAAGGAGTTTTCCAGCCAAGCACATGCAAATTAAACCCCAGCGCAGATGCCAAAGCAAACCACAGAGAGAGCCCTGGGTGGCTTTCCATTGCCACCTCCCAGTCACCTCTGGGATGCAGGGACAAGGATAAACACCAGCACCAGGGGCTGGGCTCATTTTCTGCCCCTTTGTGCTGGGTCCCTGGAGGCAGGTGATTATCTCCAGAAATTTTCATGTCATGAAGGTTGGATAGATGACATTTAAGGTCCCTTGCAGCACAATCCATCCTGTGATTCTATTATTTCCCCTGGGGTTAAACAAAGCAAGAGCAGTGCAAGGCTGAGATCAGAGAAACTCCAAAATATGGGAGCAAATGACGTGTGCATGTGGAGAAGTTGCTATTAATGGCTAACATTGAGCAAACATTAAATAGTCAAATCGCAATATGGGGTTTGTTTCACACAGAGGAAATCAACCTGAAAAGCCATTAATCTTCATTTCATGTTGACTACAGAGCTTCTGTTTTTGTTCCTCGTCACTGAATGAAATCAGCATGACATGAGCTGTTCTTGGAGCATTCACTGCACATGCCAGGCTGGAAACACACAGAGAAGCTGATGTTTATTGAATGGACAGAGCCAGCTCAGGCTCTGCCTGGGCTCCTCTCTGTGGCCAGTAAAATGGTGATCTAATGCGGCCAAAACCAGTCTATGGCAAGATGCTAATTCTTTCAATGGTTTCCTTGGAAAAATCAAGTTTCTTGAAGGTTCATTCTCCATTTCACTACACTGAAAATGTGCTGTTTGGCAGTGCTGGTGCTGCTCCAGGCTCCAGCCCTTCCTGCCTGGCTTCAGGCCCAGAGGGGAGGGAAGCAGCCATGCTCTCCCTGACCACTGCTGGCAGATGGAGACACCATCAGCACCGGAGCTACATCCTCTCCCAGAAATAACACAGACTGGAGGAAAAACCCCTTTTGCTGCAAGAGTGGGCTGGTTGAACAGGATATGATTTCCTCTCAGAGGCCCTTCCAGCAGTTCAGCCACAGGAAGACCAAATTTCCAAGAATCCTGCTTGCGCCAAGAGGTTGGAACTAGAAACTAGAGGATCTTTGGGGTCCCTTCCTACCCAATCCATTCCATGACTGTGAGATTCTGTGAATCCAAGCATGGCAGGTGTTGTACTGTGGGGAGAAGGTGATCCCAGCTGGGGAAGGATATTATTGTGCACTTTCTAACCCAAGGACAGTCCAGGAGTTGCTGAACCATAAACCTTGAGATGGAAGAAGGGGCTGTCTGTGTCCCACAGCACTGTGAAGAGCTGGCATCACTCCTTCCTTGCATCCAGACAGGATCTCTGCACTAAGGGAGAGAGAAAAAGTCAGTTTACATGGTTCAGCAGCATCATTGTTGCCAAGATACAAAACCATGTTGCTCTATTTATTGATTATTTCATTCTGTCATGCAATCTATCCAGGCCTCAGAGTGCTGAAAAGCAGGAAACAAAGGGAGTTTGTGAGCCATGGGCCTCTTTGATTTAACAGCACCCAATCTAATAGCAATCCCTTTGCTTGAAAAAATCCTAAAATTCCCCTTTCAAAAGGAGCTGTGACCTTGGTACTTCTGCTGCCACATTTTGAGCAAGGGTGTCATGAATCCCCAGTCTAAACAGGCAATAGGGCAAGTGCATGCAGCCACTGTGGGCCACTCAAAACAGGCAGGCAGCAGCTCAGACATGACAAGAAGGGTTCCAAAAAAACCCTGTGCCAAACATCCATCAGCATCACACAGCACATGCTCTAATTTCTTACAGTCATCTCTGTTCCTCACGCAGCACCAGGACTTTTGGCTTAAGGGCTGCTCTTCCCACCTTCCATTTCCTAGAACCACAGAATCATAGATTGGTTTGGCTGGCACAGAATCTTAAAGGATGTTTCATTCCAACCCCTGCCATGGGCAGGGACACCTTCCACTAGACCAGGTGTTTTCAACCTGGCCTTGAACATTTCCAGGGATGGAGCAGCCACAGCTTCTCTGAGCAACCTGTGCCAGGGCCTCACCACCCTCACAGGGGAGAATTTCTTCCCAATATCCAATCTAACCTGACATCTGGCAGGTTGAAGCCATTGCCCCTTGTCCTGTCAAGCCAGACCCTTGTCCAAAGCCCTCTCCAGCCCTCTGGAGCCCCTTTAGGCACTGGAAGGGGCTCTGAGCTCTCCCAGAACCTTCTCCAGGCTGAACACCCCTGCTCTCTCAGCCTCTCTCTGGAGCTGAGATGCTCCAGCCCTTTTTGTGATTTTTGTGGCCTCCTCTGGACTTGCTCCAACAGGTTCCCTTTGTCCCCTTCTCTCCCTCCTTCAGCCTCCCCACCTCACAAGCAGTCCTCACCACGGAGATGGGACAACTTTCCCTCCCTACATCTGTTGCTGCTGGATTCTACCCTCCATCCCTCCCATCTCAGCTCCGTGGTTCTCCTCAGCAGAGGAGAAGGCTTGTGGGTATGTTCTGGTCCTTCAGACTGCCCTGGGCAGGGGCTGGGGGGTGAAAATCAGGGCTGGGAATAACCAACAGATTCTGCAAAGTCACAGCAGTGAGCTCTGCTGCCACAGAGATGCACAGGCCACGAATGCACACTCAGGGCTGCAGCCTGGGATGTGTGCGAAGGAGATTCTCCTGTTGAAGGAGGGAGAAATTTGCTTTTGCATAAATATCCACAAAAATAGCTGAGGGGAAGCACAGCAAAATGAGTGGGAAAGCAAGCTGGACTTTTTCTGGCAGAGACTGCTTTGCTGCCAGTCTGAGTCTCTCTTTGGAGCAGATATCAAAGGCTGCACCCACACCAGCTGCTGCTGGAGATCCTTTGCATTTAAAAAAAGGAGCTCTAGCTATGGAGAGTAGCCACCTTCCCTATAAAGCATTGCAGGGTGAGAGGCATCATTCTCTGGACACACATTGTTGTACCCCACAATGATATTCCAGAGTATCCAGAGAGAGATGGGAGCCCAGTGACAGCTCTTTAAATAGTTAACAAACCTCCCTGGAGGAAAAAAAAGAATATGAAAAGATAATTTTAAAAAAGAAAGACGTATTTACAGTCTAACTTCTCAAGAAAAACTTGTGAAAACAGACCTGATTAGCAACTGCTCAGCCTCAGGCAGAGTCTTCACCAGGGCAAGTCTCGAGCTTTGGAGCAGGGGCACCACAAGGGCCCCACACAGCTTTGGTCTTTCTTAGTCAGGGTTTCTCCCACCTGCTGAATTGTCCCCAGCCCTGGGGACAATTTGGAGCAGGGGAAAGGCTTTAATGGCTGCTGTGGCTGTGGGTTTGAGGAGAGGGATTTCAGCTGAATTCTCACCCAAAACAAACACCCCCCTCTGACCTGCAGCTCTGTCAAGGGTAACCCAGCATGTCCCCAGCTCAGCTCTTCCCAAGGCATAAAACCATAAACCACAGAACATCCAGAGCTGGAAGGGACCCACAGGGATCAGAGCTCCTGCCCTTGCAGAGAACAACACCAAGAACCCCACCATGTGCCTGAGGGTGTTGTCCATCCAAACCTCAGTGAAAGTGTAAATTCTGCTCCTTATTTTTTATGTTAGAAGTTGTAATTGATGGAGGGGCAGAGTGTTGTTGGCTGAGGGAGAGGAAGGAGATCTGGCTCTTGCAAAGCCAGATCTCTGCCCACATTTACCAAGAGCCAAGGAGCTGCTTGGGGCAGAGCTCAGTACCCAGCTCATCCATTCCTCAGCCTTTTCCAGCACTTGATTTCAGCCAACAGCAGCAGAGAGAATACTTGATATGTTAATAAATCCCATCATACTGAATAAAGCACTTTGGTTTATGGTTTTGCTGTAAGAACTCACCCCTGGATACTTTGAATTAACTGAACTAGAAAAAAATAAGGATTTCCATTTTTTTTTCTCACCAATTTACTTTTTCTAAGAAGAAAACCACCACTGCTAACAAAAAACCCTCTCCTGATATTTACCTGCTTGGGTAGGAATATTGATCTCTGCAGAGAGAAAGCACTTTTCTTATTGCACATCTCGCTGTGTGATCCATCCTTCCTACAGAATATGGCCTTGGCTTTATTTTCAGAGCAGCTCTGCAATTTACTGTTCTCCCAGGTCACACCTAACCCCATAACTCCTGGGAATTGTGGGGAGAGGAGGTGGGAAGAGCTTTTTTCATCCTTCAGTAGACTTCACCTCTAACAGCAGGCAGCTGCCTGCACTGCTGCCCTGCTACACATCACAGCTGCCCTTTGCAAGAGCCAGGGACCCAATTTTCACATCTTCTGTGCCTGTGTTAACTACAGACCAAGCTGTCTGTGTAAAAACCAGCCACAGGGCTGAAATATTCCAAATCCACCCAGTGAACTCTTCCAGGTTATCATCCAAATCACATGGGTTTTAATTTTCCTTTATTAAAGCACACAAGTAGCCACCTAAATGTCATTTACACTGCGGCAGTTGTAAAAAAATCACACCAACACAACCACTTCCAGAGGGAATTACAGAGCCAGCACTAAAGCCATCCAGCTGACCATGAGCCTGTAACTCCAGAGGCACAGTACAATAAAG